>JARHVA010000243.1:3067500-3395000 GCA_037957365.1 Torreya grandis
GAATTATATCTTAGTACCCATCTTCTTCCATAAAGTCCTCCAAAAATGACTTAGAAATTTTGTGTCCCTATTTGAAGTAATAGTTTATTGAACACCATGTAATCTCATAATATCCAAAAAAAATAATTCTGCAACTCTAGTGTCATCATTGGTTTTCTTACATGCAATGAAATGAACCATTTTAGAAAATATATCTACAACAACAAAAATTGAATCATTACCTCTCTGTGTGTTTGGTAATCCCAACATAAAATTTATACTCAAATATGTCCATGGTTCTCTTAAAACTGGTAATGGCATGTAAAGTCCAGTATTTTGTGCATGTCTTTTAGCCACCTGACATATTTTGCACCTTAAAACATATTGTATGACATCTCTCTTCATCTTTGGCCAAAAATACTTTTCCTTCACCAAAGATATTATCTTCATCTTACCAAAATGTCTAGCCAAACCACCACTATGTAATTCTCTTATTATATTGTCTTGTAGAGACCCAACTAGAATGCATAATTATTTCCCTTTAAAGAGATAACCTTCATGTATAATATACTAATAATGAATTATATCTATCCCACCTATTAATTGATTCCAACATTGCTTAACTATCTTACCAAAATATGGATCAGTATCATATAATTCTTTGATAGCTTCAAATCCAACTACTTCACTCACCATAGTAGTTAATAACGCTACCCTCCTACTCAATGCATTAGCTACTTAATTATACTTTATTTATTTATGATTCAACACAAAAGTATACCCCTACAAGAAAGAAACCCATTTTTCATGCCTACTATTCAACTTCTTTTGTGTATTCACATACTTCAAATCCTTATGATTTGTAAATAGTATAAACTCCTTAGGCACCAAATAATTCCTCAAATGTCTTAATGATTATACAATTGTATAAATTTCAACATCATAAGTATAATACTTTGTTCTTACCTCATTCAATTTTTCACTAAACTATGATATTGGCTTTCCTTCTTGACTTAGCACAACACCAATTCCCACAAATGAAGCATCACAATCAACCTCAGAGACTTTGTTAAAATCTAGTAATGCTAAAATTAGCCTTTTTATAATATTCTTCTTCAAAAATTCAAAGCTTTCTATGGCTTCTCTAGTCCATTCAAATTCCTTCCCTCTCATGCAATCTATTATTGGTGCTACAATACTGCTAAATTTTTTAATAAACTTTCTATAAAAAGTTGTTAAACCATCGAAGCTTCTTACCTCTATAATGCTTTTTGGAATATGCCACTCAAAAATTGGATTTATCTTTTCTTCATCCATTTTCACATAATCTACTAAAACTATAAATCCCAAAAATACCAAATTATTCTGCATAAACCTGCACTTCTTCAAATTTGCATACAACTTCTCTTTTATTAATAAATCCATTACCATTCTCAAATGTTGTAACTATTCTTCTTTAGTCTTAATAACAAAATATCATTAAAACAAAAACTAACTTACAAATATATTATTTTAGCATTGTATTCATCACCCTCATAAATGTCTTAGGTGCATTAGATAATCTGAATGGCATCACCATCCACTCATATAAGCCATCCCTAGTCTTAAATGCAGTTTTCCACTCATCTCCTTCACAAATTTGAATATGATCATAACCCCTCTTTAGATCAATCTTGGTAAAATATTTTTCTCCTATAAGCACATCCATCATATCATCTAGATGAGGTATAGGAAACCTATACTTTATTGTAATTTTATTAATTGTTCTACTATCCACACACATTTTCCATCCTCCATCTTTATTTGGAGTTAGCAATGTTGGTGTTGCATAGGGACTCATACTCTCCCTTATCACCTTCTTCCTTGGCAATTTAGTAACCTATTTATTTAATTTTGCATGTTCTATTAGACTCATCCTATAATCTACTTCAATGGGTAGAGCTAATCTTGGAATCAAATCAATTTGATACTGAATATCTCTCTTTGATGGTAAACCATCTGGTAACTCATCAGGCATAATATTTGCATATTCTTTCAACACACTTGCTACTTCTTTCAATATTGACACCATGTTTGTTTCTTCATTATTTGCTACTAGTGCATAACAACAACCTACTACCTTCATATCTTGGATAAATTCTTTAGTACAAATCATACTTTCTATCTTCTCTTCCTCTTTAAGTGGTAAAAAAACTACCTTTATACCACATTTCCAAAAAGTGTATGTGTTCTTTTCTTCATCATGAACTAATTTCCTATCAATTTCCATGGCCTCCCCAATAACACATGGCATGCATCCATTGGAATAACATCACACCATATTTCATCATTATAAGTTTTTCTTATAGAAAACTTGATTAATCACCTTTTATCTACTATAACCTCACTCCCTTTTTTAAACCATGAAATCCAATAAAGGTAGGATGCTTTTCACATTGAAGATTTATTTCCTCAATCATTTCTTTAGAAACCATATTTTCACAACTACCAGCATCTATAATTACTTTACATACCTTTCCACCTGAAGTCATTTTTTTCAAAAAATATTTGATCAAAGCCATGTATCACCACATTCTTTATTTTGCACTTGTTCCTTCTTTGGAGTGATTATGGTTCTTCTCACCATGATATTCTCTCCAACATTTTAAAATTTTGTCTATTTTTCTTTTCTTCTACCTTTAATGCTAATTAATAAGCCTCCTCCATGTTAATTATTCTATGCATGCTTAATTCATCTTGAATAGAAAATTTCAAACCATTTACATACCTTACATCCATCTTCTCTTTTGTTTCGTCATGCTCCACTTGTATGGAAATCTTGTAAAATTCATCTATATACTCTTGTATACTATGATATTTTTGCCTTAAATTTTAAAATCTTTTGTATAGGGTTTGTGATAATCTACAAGAAGAAATTTCTCCTTCAACTTCTTCTCTATCTTTTTTCATGAATTAATATTATTTTTACCTTTTCTCTGTCTCTCTTTCTGTAGGTGATCCCACCAAATCATTGCATGACCTTTAAATTTTATGTATACAAACTTTACCTTCTTGTCTTCTCTCATAGTCTTCCACTTGAAGAACTTATCCATGCTATTCATCCAATCTGTCAACTCCTCTAGTTTTAAATTACCTCCATAATTTGGAACATCAACCTTGATTTTATTATTCCTTTCTTCTAAGATTGAACCATCCTCTCTTCCATCAATGGTGGTTGCTCTTGTTATTCCTCTTCTTGTTGAACTTATTAATCATGATCTGTGTATTCTTCATCACCACCTTCTCTTTTCTAATAGTTTATGATAACCTCTGTTAATTATTGAACTTGCCTCTACAATTCTTATATAGTCTAGTTCATCTATGATATACCTCCTCTTTCTCTCACCATTATTCTCTCCTCCAAGATTTAAACCTGGCTTTGATACCAGACAATGAACCCAAAAACTAACAAGAACAATAAAATTACCAATAGGCTAAGATGTTGAAATAATACTCATAATTGATTCATATTGATTTCTTGAATCAATTACAAACCCACACCATGCTTAAATAAGTCTCAACTCAAAATTTAGAGTTTACATGCAAAATTTTAAAAAAAAACTAAAATCTATTTTTAAAAACTCTTGAAATATCCCAAAAATCTCTCAAAATATCCTAAATACTATAATTAGACTATGGGATGAAATTCAATTGAAGTTGATGTCTGGTTATAAAAATATACAATTTCTAAAAATAGAAAACCCCAAAAAAATCATTAAATCACAATTTTGGACCTTCAAATAATCACATATGGCCTCCAAAAAATATTAAAAACATTCTTAGATAGATATAACTCTTAGGTAAAACAACATACTTTTCTATATGATTGTTTTGGTATGTGGAAGAGCTCAAACGGATCTGCAAGTCAAAAGTTATGGCCTGTGGAGGGTTTCCCTAATTTTTTTTTGCATCAATAACATCTTTAGTAATAATGGAGTTAATATAAAATTTATCATTCCAAATAAAATATTTTATTCTTAAGAAAAACATGAAAATCAGATACTTCATATTTAAAAATAGATATAGATTTTTAAAAAAAATAATCTTACTCAAGAAATGATTTAAATCAAACTTATTCTTAGTAGGTGAAAAATATTATATTTATATAATATTATTATGAAAAAATGAAATAATTTCCTTAGAAATGGCATTTTTTAATAATCTACCTTCATTTACCCCAAAAATAGTTTTTTAGGATTGAAAGATACACTTTATTTATATAGTATAAAAATAATTTCCTCAAATGATCAAGGTGTTTATTATACTTTTTAAATGGATAGACAAATCATCCATGCAAACCTAGATAATTATACCAACAATATTTATCAAATTAAAAACACATAACGTTCTAAAAGTTAGCACCTACATTCATCAAAATAAAAAGAGTTATATTGAAATAATATGTACTCTTATAATAATAAAATTAGGTATATAATCCTACTTTCAGACTTAACAAAATTATAATTATATCTTGAAAAACCATTAACCATATATATCATTAATAATTAGTGATATGTTACAAAATATAAAGTAGGGTAAAGTTATCTTTAACATGTTAAATGTTTAAGTTAAAAAATTCAACATAGAAAAAAGATATCATCATTTTTTCATAAAAGATATTCAATTAGAGACACAATATGAATAGATTGATGACACCACCAACTAACATTTTATTGATATCTTTATTATCAATTTATAATCTCTTAATGACTTCAAGTGTTTGATTTTAAATTTTATTACTTTTCTAATATTCAAAAAGATATATTAAAAACTATCAATATTTATAACCTTCAAATAAAGATGGTAGGAATAATATAATATTTAGTTTATATAGGAAATGAAAATAATAATAACCTTAATATAATTTTAATATTTTTTACCATACAAGAATAAAGTCTAGAATATTTCTTTTTACAATAATATAAAATTTAGTTGATTGTCATCTTCTAAGGTTAAAATACCATAAATTCCAATCTGGATATTAAAAAAAAAATGGAAGTTTTTATGGGAATCTCAATTCATTCATCTCTATTAGTGAAGGCCACTATGGTTAAGTTCTTTCCAATAAGATAAATATTTTATTCAAACTATCCTCTCATGAAAATATTAACATAATTGGTAGGCATATAAATAATCTAAGCATCATCCATAGGGGTGACTCATTGGTCATTTCCAAGTTTGATGATAATGTATTTGATTTTACATATATTGTGATTCTGTCTAGATTTAAAACCAGTAATTTTCCTCATGTATATATAACAAAAAAAACTATTTGGTCATAAATTGATATAGGGTTTATGTTTTTTAAGCCCATGTTTCAAGAATTAAACTATGAATCATTTTTATATAAAAACATTAAATTGAGGAATATATCTAGTATGGTTGTTCATGGATCCCATGAGAAAATGTTATACTTCCTCTATTATATATTCATCTTATAATCAAACTAATAAATCTGGGTTGTTCATTTAATTTAAATTAGTATAAAACTTTTTGGAATGTTTGTAAAATGTTAAGGCATCCCAAATAGTCAAAATATCCCTTTGACTTAGCAAATCAAAAAGCAAAATTTTAAAAGGAAAGAGGAATGTTTTGACTAGCATAATTTTTGGGCCTATAAGGTTGATAAGTTTTGTGTTGGTTATTATTGTAGTTATATTTTATTATTAATTTGAGTATCTTGTTTAACATAATTTTTGGGCTTATAAGATTGATAAGTTTTTTTTTCTATTATTATAATTATATTTTTAATCATTTTATGTATCTTGATTATTATAAATTACTTTTTATATATTTTTTATTTATATTTTTGACTATTTTCAAGAAAAAGTTTGTTAAAAATAATTTTTTACCCAAACAGTTTTATTCTTAGTAATAGAAAAAAAAATTAAAAATAATAATAATAATAATAATAATAGTTATTTGTAGTTTAGATAACATTAATATGTGATGTAATGTCTCATTTTATATCTCCTTAGAGTTTTACATGTTTATGACTTATGATATGTCAGAAGTAGATGCCTCATTTATCTTAAGGAACTTTATTAATTTAATGAATGCAATAAAGTCTTAAGATTGTGTTAAGAACTTTATTAATTTAATGACTATAGTACAAGTCTTAAGATCATGGTTTAACATATAAATATTTCAATATAATTTTTAAGTCTTTATTTTTTATTTATATTTAATTATATTTATTATCTTACCAAAATTAGATAAATTGTCATTCAAAATTCATTTAATAGTGATAATCTTATTATCATAAACTGACCATGAGGCCCCTTGTAGATACTGGATTATGGTTTACTTAGCATGTTTTTGATAAGAACTTTGACTACTGATGATTGATGTTGGTTTTGATTTCAGATGGTTGTGATGAAGGTAGCTTAGATAGCCGATGTGACATGTTATGTCAAGGTTGATGCTCACATTAAATCTAGTATATCTTGATATACATATTGCTTACACTAGATTCATCTTATCCTATTTTATGTATATGATGCTTTAGCTTAGTTAGCTTATTAAATGATATTACTTTAACATGTCTCACTAACATGGATTTGCTTGGTGACTTTTATAGATATTGATTATGTTTAGAGGAAATACTTAGGGTCATGGTTATCAGGACTAAATCTTGCCCTTTTCAACTATGGATGTTTACATTGATTTATTACTCATGATTAATAATTCATTCTAAATTTATTGTGATCTATATTCATATCAACATCATTTAGGTATTATTGATATCTTATTTGGTGGATGCAAGCACTAGGCCTTGAACTAGGCTCAACATTTGGTTTGGACATATTGGGTATATCATGAGCAATTAAGTAATCATACTGTTAATCTGATAGGTATAACATTTATTATATAATATTGAGCCACCATCATGTATATTTTTTTGTGTTATTACTTTTTGGCATTATTGGTTATGCCCTATTGTGAGCATGTATGTTTTTTTATTATCCCCCATTGGGTTTATTGGGTTATGTCACCTTTGATTCTCTTACATGTCCCTCATGTGTTGGGGGTTATACCTTCGAGGTTGGTTATCTTTTTAGGGTGTTGTTGACATTTTTTATTGAGTTATTCGAGTAGTTGTCTTTTAGTCAAGTCGGTCCAGGTTCATAAAGACCTATGTGGATATCTTGGCCTTTTGAAAATGTCTTAACTCCTCCTTCATGGGAGACTGACTTCTATGATCTTTGTTTGACTTAATAAATTGTTGATTGTTTTAGTGTCAACTCTTTTATATTTTTTTGGGTCGATATTATGATTTTGATGATCTATATTATTTTAATGATTCCATAAATTTAGATTTATTTAATAAAATGTTTTTATCACTAATATATTTTTTTCACTTTATATTGGATTTAAGGATTGATTAGTTTTATGGATCGACTTTCGACTCTGGTCAATAATCTTATTTAATGACTTCATTATTATTATTATTATTATTATTATTATTATTATTATTATTATTATTATTATTATTCTTATTCTTATTCTTATTCTTATTATTATTATTATTATTATTATTATTTGATTTGTAGATTTTGTTTAATGTATTATTTATTAATTCTTATTGATTTGTATTTTTTAATGATTTTATTATTTTATTGAAGGTTTATTATTATTTTTCTATTATATAATGTTTTATATACATTTATTTATTTCTAGTGGCTTGAAATAGAAGTGATAATACACACACACACACACACACACACACACACACACACACACACACACACACACACACACACACATGTATGTATGCATGTATTTTCTCTTTTATGCTATTTTATATATGCATACACACATACATATATTATTTTATTTTCTATAGATTGGAGCATATGCCAAAGGGTATTGACCAAGGAATGGTGTAGCAAGTTGGAGGATGGCTTGGGAAAAGTAGAGATAAGAATTGAACAAGACAAAGAGCATGGTGTAAGAAGATACAACTGGGCGTATGGTAGGTGGGAGAGAGGGTATGCTAGAAAGGAGTATGGGCACTTATGTAAGAAGGATATCAGGGTTATATGGCATATGGAAGAAAAGTAGGTGAGGATACAAGGAATGGTATGAGGTGAGGGGAATGAATAATGCAAGAGAGGAATGGAGGGTTGGGCATAGAATTAAGTGGAATATTGGGTGAAGGAATGATAGAGAATGGGTGTGATAAAGCATGAGTATCATGAAGGGTAAAGGGATTAAAATTTATAGGAGATGTCATGGTATGATATATATAGAGCAAAAGGGAATGTGGTAGGAAGAGGGAAGAGTTCAATGCCAAGAGAGGATGGATAAGGGAGATAGGGGATGAAAAAAATAAAGTGTGGTTGGGTGTAAGAAGAAAAGGTGTTATTTCAAACCTTTTATTACACCATGGAAATTATTCCAGCCCTGTATCCCACCTAGTAATACAATTCAACTTTAAACTAGTCACTTTCCTTGGAAATAATAAATAATGTTTTGGAGGTAGAATTCACAATCTAGAAATTAAAACTATGTTATATTGTGTTCTTGGTTGGGTGAATGCATGCTATGGGTAGATTTATTCATTTGTTTCCCTTTTTTATTGATTAATTTCTAATTCCATGATTTGGAAAAAAAAACTCATGCGGGTGTATTGGGTTATGTGTGTTTTTGGGAACCTCTCAAATTTCTCCATGTATGGAATGTCGTGGCATTAAGATGGTTATCTTGCAATTTTTCTTTTATTTATTACTAAATAGTGCATTCAATCTACTATAGTTTATGATTCATTTAAGTTGGATACATGTTGATGGGTCATCACACCCTACCCCCTTGGTTGTACCTTTTAGGGTTTTGGGTGCATGCTATAAAACCTATAAATTTCTTTAGTTACATTAAAAATCTCTACGGAAAATTTTTCTTAGTTGTAAATTATATATATTTCCTGGTTAGATTATAAAACAAATTTGGGCTTCATTTAACTATATGGTAAAAATGTTCTTTTGATATATAGCCTTCAAATTGATTTATATTGATTGAGACCATAAAAAACCTCTCACGCTGACCCTTTGATTTTATCGATATTTATATATCATTTCTAAAATTTGGACTAAGTTAATTTGGGGGTGTTATTATTATTCCCATAAAAAGTATTTTTATATTTTGTTTAATGATTTTGTTGAATCATTTAATAAACTATGGCCTCAGTATCATTAAACCAATTCCATGTGTGTGTGTGTGTGTGTGTGTGTGTGTGTGTGTGTGTGTGTGTGTGTGTGTGTGTGTGTGTGTGTGTGTACATATATATATATATATATATATATATATATATATATATATATATATATATTAAATTTGTGATGTATTTAGTCATGGGCAAAGCCCTATTGAGACTTATTATCTTCCAAACAAGGTTGACTCATAATTTAATGTTTATGGAAGTTTGTGTTCTCATAAAAATTATTTTAAATAGAATTTTATAATGGGGAATCATATGAGGTTGTGAGACCTCATGATGATCCCATGAACCCATTTTTATCTATTCTCAAAATTTTAATCAATTTTTAAACCTTGAATGATTGCTAAAATCATTAGTTTCTATCGTGGGAAAATATGATGTATGCATGGAAATCATGTGTTAACCAGTCTTATGGATTAGATATCTTAGACCTTGATTTATGATGTAAACCATCCTTTATGAAAATCCTATGTATGCCTCAGGCATTACTCAAGTCAATAGTTTGGTTGAGTATTATGATTTATGCTTTTACATTACTCTTTTGTCCTTGTTGATAGTTTTGTAAGTCTTATTGGTGGCTTAGTATTATGTGTATACTTATTACCTCACCCAGTTACTTAGTTTTTGAAACCCTCCACCAAATTTATGGTTAGGGTGGTAAGAGCCACTAATGGTTGGGCTCATAGGGTTGGTTATGAAGGGTGTCCCTCTTGCAGTGTTCATCCTTTTGCATTATTGTACCTAGATTGTATATGATAGCTTCCTCTTAGTTGTGCCTATAGATTGTAGTTGTTTACTCATTTTAACTTTTAGACCATATTATTAAATAATGTAGTTTTTTAATATTATTAAGTTAAAATATGGACATTAGTGGATATGTTGTAGACATTGGAGGAAATCTGGTTGATAGTTATTTAGTTCTTATATGTTTAACCAACTATAATTATTCCTTGGTATGCAATATATTGGGATCTATTTACCATATTAGCATTAATGTATTTAAAATATATCATGTTTAACTAGATCCTTACATATTTTTTTATGTTTAAGACTTAATGATGTACTTGTTTCTTTTTTTTAGGTATGAAATGGTAAAAGATTACTATTAGAAACATGTTGTAACTAAAGTGCATTTAAACTTGAAGTACATGGAAGTATGATGGTGTTGTATTTAGAAATATTCATGCCATTTAGTAGTTGAAATTAACATGATGAACCTATAAATTGTACCCATATATTTTGAGACTTAGAATATGGATTAGATAAAATGAAAAAACACCTAAAACCATGTATGTAATTCCATTATGTCTTCATTTGGCATTCAATAACACTATGTTAGAAATAAGCAAGTGGTGAATTATTTATATTTTTAAAATGGATAGTTATGTTATAACTAGTCATAATAAATATGATTCAAGGAGTACAACATCATGTTCTTATGAAAATAGTTCTGATTTCCTATGGTAGGAATAATAGGAAATCTCTTAAGCATTGAGTTGTTAATTCAACATTGATGATTAAGGTATTTGTTGGTGAAACAAATATTGATGTAAAGTTTATGGGCCATTGAAATAATAACCAATTCTTAGTTGTTCAATGTTATTCCACTTGACATAATAATAAATATTAGTGGGATTACTTAATGAATTTATGAAATCTTGTGTCATATGCTTCTCTTGCCATTTCATTGAATTCTTTGTATTATAGTTTAAGTCACTTGATTCCATTGCTCAAGCAATGAATTAATATAGATTAATGATCTACGTATGTGATTCCACCCTATGAATTATGAATTATACCACTAATAGTGTTATAGTGGTTTATATATATGACATGTTTTCAAAAAGGCTTGTAAATCAGATATTTATAATGCAACTCTTGTTTATTGGAAGATGTCTAAATTTTCATTAATGCCCATATAGGATTGGATAGTCATTGGTTATGTTAGTTATGTGCATGTGTAAACTTAATGATTATCCTTGCCATTGAACTTCATGTTATACCTTGTGTTGTGACTATCAAGATGTGAATAATACATGTGTTTGATAAATAATCCCAAAATGAGAATGAGAATTAGGAGGTTATGGAAACCTTTAAGTTAACACTTGGTTATATGATTAAGTAATCTACCTTGGAAATTATTTACTAAATTGTACTTTTCCCTAATAAACACCTGAGTTAATACACAAGACTATTTAAATAGCAGACTTATGTGGTCAAATGCAGGCTATTTAAATGGCATAAATGACATATGTTTATTTAATAACATGGTAGGATTACTAAAGGATAATTATGTAACATTTAGGTGTGTGACCCTATGGTTATCCCATGGGATAGTGATCTTGTAGCTTGATAAGTGATCTTGCAACATGATAAGTGATCCTATGACATGAGGAGTAATTATTTTTTCCAATGATAATGTATGCATGTTAAATAGGACACTAACATGTGTGATGTTATTTACCTAGAGTTAATCAAATTGTAATTCATCTAATCTAATGAGAACAAGTCTTTCTACATAGATTTATATCCTATGTTTGTGTGGTCATCATCTTTAAGGATGCAAGGTATAATGTTTTCCCAAAATAACTTGAATCATAGTATGGTGATCAATAAGGGTTTTTCTCACTTGGGTGATTCGCCAAAGGTTTCAAGACTCTTATGCTTATTCCATGGTATCTCTAGTAATGGATTAGATATCTCCACCTACTGATCTCATAGGGTGATAAGACTAGTTAAGCAAGTTAGTGAGAAGGACCCTTGTGTTCGGTCTTTTGGAACTACGTGCTTAAATATTGCACTTCTAGTTTATCCTACTTGCTTATAAATCATTTGGATGATTAGATGTTCTTGGATGTGCTTAATTTCATTTGGGTTATTTATAGCATTATCCATTGGGATGTTTGAGATGCTGGTAGTGAATTGCTAGTACTTCCTATAGAGTTGTTGAGATGCTTTAAGTTTTAGGCAGTAAGATCTTTTGACATTCCATTATGTACTTTGATAGATAACTTTAAAAAAATTAGGGTTATTTTTTTAGGTATCAAATTCTTTGCATAAAGGTTTTTATTGAGTTTTGACACTTTGAATTGACTTTTGGCATGCACTTGAAAATTTGTTTGAGATTTTGTATGGTTGTGCAAACACTTGCAAGAGATTGTGTTTGCATAATACACTTTAGGTGGTTATAAATACACCTAGTATAAATGTATATATCTTTATGAAGGCTTATTTGGCTAGCTTGTATGGATGTGCCTTGTGATGGTTGAATGCCACATGTATGTCTATGATGTCTTGATAAAATTAAATTAGAACCTTGTATGTTATTGTGCATATTAATCTAGGGCTGGATTTATATGCCTTGTATAGGATAATATATGTCTTATATGCTTGAGAACGTCATGTGTTGACCCTTATAAAGTCACTTAACCTCTTGGATGAGCTGATTAGTGTTTTGTTTATGCAAGTATAAAGTGATAGAATTCCTATAGTGTGGAATGTGTGTGTGTGTGTGTGTGTGTGTGTGTGTGTGGAAATCGATAAAATTATGCATGTAATTCTTGTAATGTTTACCCATAGATTTGGTTGGGTCAACCTTTCCCACACTGGTTATGTTGGATCAAGCATCATTAGTCAACTATCTACTTATATGGTCAAGTCAATGGAAGACTAGTGGTCATTTCTTCACCTTAGAATTAAGGAAATGATGTTTGGTATCTATTTTTAACTTGTATGGTTGAGTCAGCAATAGATGCTTAGAACATCCTGAACTTAGGAAGACCAAGCACTGACCTGGAGAGTTACATAGAGTGAGGGTGTCAAATTTACTTAGGTAAGTCAATGAGGATTGGGATCTCTACTATAAGGGAGCATCTTAAGCTACATTAAGATCTTGATCTTATTTATGTATTTAGTCTCTTTGAGTTATATTAAGGAGCATGTGGCTTTAATAACTCAAAGAGCTAAAAATAAATAAGCGTGTGGGGATGTTTATTTCATGTTTTGTTTTTATGATTTTGTTTTGATCATAGAAGTGTTTACATTGATGATGGTCATTTGATCATGGATAGATTGATTTCCATGAAGTTATTCTCTTGACCATGGATATGTTATATCCCTGGGGATGCTTATTCAATTTTGGGTGAGCTATGTATTCACATGGATGCTTATTTGAAACTTGGATATGTTTTGATACTGATGGGATGTCTATTGTGATGTACATATGCCCTACATCCATGAGGATGATAACTATGAGTTTAGTTGAAATTATTGATTATGGGAAATTGTAATTCCCATGGTAGTATAGCATTCACCCTATGCCTTGGATAAGTCAACCCTTTACCAAAAGTGATGTTGTGTTAAACAAAAATTACCATTTAACCTTTGAATTATTAGATTAAGTCAACTAGAAGAATAGGTGATGTAAGCTTATTATTAGAATAATGAGATAATGCCTTAATGGCCATTGATAGCTTACATGGGTGAGCTATCCAATGATGCCAAGGTGTAATATTTTAGAAGGTCCAAGGGTGTGGCTTGAGTCTGAAGGGTCTAGAGAGTGAGTGTGATTGATTTGCTTAGGAAAGTTGGAGAGTGTTGGGGATCTCTTATTGCTATAGGTTAGCATGAGCCATCTATCCATGACATACAAACATTATTCATAAACTTTTTGAAACTCATGGAGATAGATTTTAGGCCTTATTAGAACATAACATTCATGAAAGGAAGGTGATCATGATGGAGATCCCTAAGACTATTTTTACATATTATATGATATATATTTGGTGTCATTTTGATGATATCTAGACATTAGGTGACCCGATGGGAGTCGTGGACCTTTGTGCTTCATTGTTATGTGTATTGATTGTTGTGATGTTAAAATACCTTGGCATAATTATTGAATGCCTAAGTCATTTATGCATGACCTATTTTCATGTTTCTCTTCCTTGTATATTGACTGTTATGTGTTGTATAATTATTACATTTCATTGATCTTATTAAATCATGTAAATTCATGTCTTTATTATACTTGTGCATATGGTTGAGCTTGTGGACTTTCACACACTTATTTTGATACCAACCTTATTGGGTGAAATTTTACATTTCATTGATTATGTTAAAATGTGTAAATCAGGTAAATTGATCTCTTTTGTAAAATATGTGTATGTAGTAACCTTGTGGGTTTTCACTTTATCTTATTGATATTAGCACTGTTGTTTGAGAATTTTATAGACCTAATCATATGTTTCTAATGGCTAAACATGTGAATGATAGTAAATGACTTGTGTAAAGTGATCTCCCACTTCTAGAACCAATCATGTGAACCTTACCTAGATCTACATTTTAAAATTATTGCATGAATATGTTGTGTACCTATCCTAGAATAATGTCATTCATGTTGTTAACATATTTGGTATGTGGTAATATGGTCATACACCACTCATGTGATGTATTTTCCCTCTTGGAATGAACTTCTTTTTTATTGAATTTGCCAAGGTATAATGTTTTATTATGATTTTGTAATCCCACATTCACTACTTTAACATTGAGTATTAGTGTAAGTATGAGGTAGAGGGTATATAATCACTACATCCATAATGATTTTGACCAGTATGGTTCAGGAAGTGGAGTCTCTTGGAGGCTGAAAATTCACTTTTCCCCTTTTCACAAGTAGCCACTTGATTCATTTAGCATGTGCACCATGTGCACCACAAGTTGGTCATGGAATCTTAGTGTATAATGGTCACTTTATGGATTTAGCATTCCTTTAGCCACATATTGAACGTTATGGTAAAATCAATCATTATGAAGTTTTATTATTTTTCCCTTGTGAATCACTAAGTGTCATATAGACTTGGACATTTATGCAAATCAGCAAGGTGGTACTTGTTGAGATGCATGCTTGTGTTGGTATGTATGTGCAACCATGCTTTGCTTAAGGTATTATTTTAGATTAAGGTAAAAGTAGGTTTTGAAGGGGCCCCGAAACCCTAGTACAAGGAAAGAAAGAAAGAGCAACCAAAACCACAGGCAAAGCCTAAAAACTACAACAAGGAAGTAGCAAAAATAGGTTTTTAATGGACCTGAAACCACCAGAAGGACTACCAGTCAAAACCCAGATTTAACAGAGATCTAGCTACACCAAAGGCATAGGATTACAAAAAGAAAACAAAGAATAGGACCATTTTCATAACCAACAAGAGGAACCAGATTATTCATCCAGTTCCAATATCATTTTCATAGTTTCTTTTCCTTTCATAACAGTATTCTGGGTAGTGGTTTCTGCCAGCATGGCTCCTTTTTGTGTAACCTCCTTTTTGCTTAAGCTATTGTTATTGTTATACCTATTATAAATATTTTAGGATGAATATTTATACTTTGTCTAGAAGTATTACTAGAATGTATGTTGATTTTGTACTTAGATCGAGTAGCACTAAGCCCTAATCAGGTGGTGTTTAAAATCTTAGGTACCCACTTGACTCTTGGATAAAGTGATGAAAGTTGGGTGATGCCCTCAAATGGATAATTTTGGATGGTGGGATTGGTATCCCTAGACCATTGTGCGATCTCATGTGTATATTGGAGAACATGCTATAAGCCTTTAGTTTATATGTGATGTCTGGTATGGCATCTCCATGGTTCATCATGGTTAGTGTGGGATGCTACACTAACCCCTGAATAATTGATGATGTATTAGAGTAACCATAATAGTATGATTAATACCCTTATGATATGACTTTATGTGATGAGTGATCTTAGGATTATGGATTTGGCATAATATTTTTGTGGAAGATTTATACTTTTTATTTAGATTTTAGTTGCAATCCAGTGGGATTAGATGTTTTTATGATTATTGACCTAATATTATAGGTTTATGTGTGTTGACACAAGTGACATTAACCCTAGTCAATTTTCATATTTAGATTATTGATCTAGTTTAGACATCACTTTTATCTTGTGTTTCCTTATCTATATTTTCCTGCTTGGGAGTGTTGTTAGTAACCTTGTTGGGAAGCTTATTAAGTTAAGTGTTAGCTTCTATTTTTTTGGACATTGTAGGCTCATGATGCTTTGTAACCACCTTCATAATGGCTGAGATGGTTATAAAAGTGGTGTTACATTAGAAATAACAATTATTAACTTGGAATGTTTACTAATGATATAAGCATTTTATGTTTGGTGAACCTATTATAGCTTGTTTTAGCATATTTTAATGGTTTTGATGGACTTTTTAAGACATGAGAATGGAAAAGTTCCATCCAGGTTGTAAGATTTGATGGAATTCTCTACCATGATAGTATTGTTAAGTATTGTTTTCCCCTTTCAATGTCATGAAAGAGATGTGAAGATAGGAAGGAGACATCTCATGTATATCATGGGTGATTGAGTAGATAGAATGTTACTCTGATCGGTATAACATGTATTCTATAGTACTAAACCACCATCATAGATATTCTTTTGTGTTATTAATTTTTGGTATTATTGATCATACCCTATTGTGAGCATATATGTTTTTTTATTGTTCCCCATTGGGTTTATTAGGTTTTGTCACCATTAATTATTTTACTTATCCCTCATGTGTTGGGGGTTATACCTCTATGGTTGGTTATCCTTTTTGGTTATCTTTGATACTTTTTGTTGATCTATTCAAGTAGTAGTCTTTTAGCTAGGTTGGTTGGGTTCATCAAGACTTGTGTGGGTCTCTTGGCCTTTTAAAAACATCTTAGCTCCTCCTCCATGGGTGACTGACTTATGTGAGATTCGTTTGACTTAGGAAATTATTGATTATTTTAGTGTCAGCTCTTTTAAATTTTTTGGGTCGATATTACAATTTTGATGATCTATATTATTTTAATGATTCCATCAATTTATCTTTTTAAATAACATTATTTTTATCACTAATATAATGTTTTGTCACTTTATATTAGATTTAAGGATTGATTAGTTTTACGGATCGACCTTTTACTCTAGTCAATAATCTTATTTAATGACTTCATTATTATTATTTGATTTCCAGATTGTGTTTAATGTATTATTTATTAATTCTTATTTATTTATATTTTCTTAATGATTTTATTATTTTATTAAAGTATTATCATTATTTTTCTATTAAATAATGTTTTATTTACATTTATTTATTTATAGTGGCTTGAAATAGAAGTGAGAATATATGTGTGTGTGTGTGTGTGTGTGTTTTCTCTTTTATCCTAAGCCACATATATATATATATATATATATATATATATATGGCTTAGGATAAAAGAGAAAACACACACACACACACACACACACACACACACACACACACACACACACACACACACACACACACACACACACACACACAATTTTATATGGCTTGGAGTATACACCAAAGGTCATTGACTAGGGAATGGCATAATAGGTTAGAGGATAGCTTAGAAAAAGTATAGTTGAGCATTAGACAAGACAGAGAACATGGTGTAGGAAGATACAACTGGGAATATGGTAGGTGAGAGAGAGGGGTATGCTAGAAAGGAGTATGGTTGTTGATGAACGAAGGATAGTAGGGGTATATGGCATATGGTAGAAAAGAAGGTGAGGATGCAAGGAATGGTATGAGGTAAGGGGAATGAATAATGTAGGAGAGGAAAGGAGGTTTGGGCATATCATTGACTAGAGGATTGGGTGAAGGTATGATAGAGCATGGGTGTGATAGAGAATGAGTGTAGAAAAGGGTGAAGGGAAGAAAATGTAGAGGATACACCATGGTATGGCATATGTAGAGCAAAAGGGGATGTAGAAAGGAAGGAAGAGTTTGACACCAAGAGAGGGTGGAAAAGGGAGATAGGGGATGATAAAAAATGAAGCATGATTAGGTGTATGAAAATAAGGTATTATTTCAAACCTTTTATTACACCATGGAAATTATTCTAACCCTACATCCTACCCAGTAAGCCAATTCTAACCTTAAACTAGTCACTTTCCTTGGAACTAATAAAGAATGTTTTGGAGGCAAAATTTATAATCTAGAAATTACAAATATGTTATGTTGTGTTCTTGGCTAGGTGAATGCATGCTATGGGTAGAGTTATTCATTTTTTCCTTCTTTCTTGATTAATTACTAATTCCATGATTTGGAAAAAAAAAACCTCCTATGGGTATATTGGGTTGTGTGTGTTTGGGAACCTCTCAAATTTATCCCTCTCTAGAATTTCGTGACATTAATATGGTTGTCTTATTATTATTATTATTATTATTATTATTATTATTATTATTATTATTATTATTATTATTATTATTATTATTTTGTTGATTATTAAATAATGCATTCAAGGGCCACTGATGGCTAGGTGCACAGGGCTAGTTATGAAGGGTGTCCCATTTACAGTGTTCATCCTTTTACATTGTTATACTTGGATTATATATGATAGCTTCCTCTTGTTCATGCATGTTGATAAATGATATTGTAATAATGGATTGTAGTTGTTTACTCATTTTAAGTTGTAGACCATATTATTAAAATATGCAATTTTGTAATATTATTAAGTTAAAATATGGACATTAATGGATATGTTGTAGACATTGGAGGAAATTTGGTTGATAGTTGTGTAGTTCTTATATATTTAACCAATTATAATTATTCCTTAGTTTGAATTATATTGGGCTATATTTACCATGGGATCATTAATGTATTTATAATTTATCATGCTAAATTTGATCCTTATATATCATTGTATGTTTATGACTTAATGATGTACTTGTTGCTTATTTGTAGGCTTGGAATGGTAAAAGGTTATTGTTAGAACATGTTGTAACCATAGTTCCTTTAAACTTGAATTACATGGAAGTATGATGGTTTTGTCTTATGATATTATTCTATAAATATTCATGCCACTTAGTAGCTAAATTTAACTTGATGAACCTATTACTTGTACGCATGTATTTTAAGACTTAGAATATGGATTAGATAAATATGAACAAACACCTGAAACCACGTATGTAATTCCATTATGTCTTCATTTGAAATTCAATAACACTATGTTGGAAATAAGTAAGTGGTGATTTATATCTCTTGTTAAAATGGATAGTTATATTATAACTAGTCATAATAAATATGATTCAAGTATACCATCATGTTCTTGTGAAAATAGTTATGATCTCCCATGGTGAGAATAATGGTAAATATCTTAAGTATTGAGCTATTAATTAGATATTTATGATTAAGGTATTTATTGTTACAATAAATATTGATGTAAACTTCACGGGACATTGAAAGAATAATCAATTCTTAGTTCTTCAATGTTATTCCACTTAACATAATAATAAATATTAAGTGGGCTTAATGAATTTATGAAATCTTGTGCCATATGCTTCTCTTACCATTTAATTAAACTAGTTATATTATCATTTAAGTGGTTTGATTTCATTGATTAAGCAATGAAGTAAGCTAGATTAATGATCCATGTATGTGATTCCACCTTATGAATTATGTATTATATAACTAATAATGTTATAGTGGTTTAGACATATGACATGTTTCTAAAAAGCCTAGTAAGTTAGATATTTATAATGCAACTCTTACTTATTGGAAGATGGATAAATTTTTATTAATGCCCATATGGGATTGGATAGCAATTGGTTATGTTAGTTATGTGCATGCATAAACTTAAAGCTTATCCTTGCCAATGAACTTCATGTTATACCTTGTGTTGTGACTATCAAGATGTGAATAATCTATGTGTTTGATAAATAATCCCAGAATGAGAATGAGAATTATGAGGTTATCAAAACATTTAATTTAATACTTGGTTATATGATTAATTAATTTACCTTGGAAATTATATACTAGATTATACTTTTCCCTAATAAACACTTGAGTTAACGCATAAGACTATTTAAAAAGTGAACTTGTTTGGTCAAATGTAGGCTATTTGAATTGCTTAAATTACCTATGTTTATTTAATAACATGGTAGGAATACTAAATTATAATTAATAAAAATTTAGGTGTGTGACCCCTATGGTTGGACCATGGGATAGTGATCCTATAGCATGATAAGTGATCCTGTAGTATGAAGAGTAATTGATTTTTCCAATTCCAATGTATGCATGTTCAATAGGATACTCACGTGTGTGATGTTATCTACCTAAATTTAATCATATTTTAATTCACTTAATCTAATGAGAATAAGTCTTTCTACATAGATTTTTATCTTGTGTTTGTGTGGCCATCATTTTTAATGAAGCAAGGCTGAAATTTTTTACCAAAGGACCTTGGATCATAGTATGGTGATCAATAGGGGGTTTTCTCACTTCAATGATTCCCCAAAGGTTTTATGACTCTTATGATTATTCCATGTTGGCTCTATAAATGGATTAGAGATCTCCACCTACTTATCTCATGGGGTGATAATAATAGCTAAGCAAGTTAGTGAGATGGACCCTTATGCTCAGTCTTTTGGAACTATGTGCTTGATTATTTCACTTCTAGTTTATCCTACTTTGTTATAAATCATTTGGATGACTAGACATTCTTCGATGTGCTTCATTCCATTCTTGTTGTTTATAGCATTATCCATTAGGATGTTTGGGATGCTGGTAGTGGATCACTAGTACTTCCTATAGAGTTGTTGATATGCTTTAAGTTTTAGGTAGTAGGACCTTTTGAAATTCCTTTGTGTACTTTGATAGATAACTTCAAAAACAAATTAGGGTTGTTTCAGTTATAACTTAAGCTCTGAATGGATTTCATTATCAACAGACATGCATGTAGAAGCCTTTTTTTAAAGACAAAACTATGATATCATTATAATATAAAATATATTTATATTCCAAGGCCATCCTATATTTCAAATTTAAAACATTATAATAATACAATAAAGAATTATTTTTGATAGTATAACATATTTTTTTTTTATTCTATCAAAACTTGGTGAATTTAGTAATTAAGTGGTGTTATCCCTCGATTTTTAAACTATAGGGATAACATTCTCAATTGTAAGTATACATGAAAATGAAGGTCATTTGGAGTTGAAGAATTCATATTTTTTAGCTCAAAGAAACACATTATTAAATCACCATTATGGTCAATAATGAAAAATGTATGATTCAATTTTAGAAATAAACACGTTTTAGACACTTCATAAATAAAAACTAATGAGTGATGTGATTTTATGTAATTATTTTCTTTGGTGTATAAGGATTCATGGTCCCACACAAAGTGTTATACATTTTTCCAAAGGTGTGTTGCATTATGATAAGGCTCTTTATTAAAATTTAAAAATAAGATTCATCATTTTAAAATTTTATTTATTATACCACATCTCTCTATCATGCAACATTGATCCAAAATGTGTATGCGCTTTGAACATGTCAAAATGTAACAATATCTTAAGTCTTAGTTTATCTAGATGACTTGGTAAAATAATTAAAATTAATTATTTTTATAATTAATTAATATTATAAAATATAAATTCATAAATCTATAAAACAATATGATAATGCTCAAATATGTAAAACCCAAGAATCAAAGGTGAGTTAAAAAGGCTAGTGTGATGTGGATCCATATTAGCCTCAAGTGATTTTGTAATGTAGATTCAAAATAATTTTATTTAAAATAAATTAATATGATACAAGTGTAGAGTCATAATAATATTGTGTCATGTTAAATGATAATTATTTTTTAATAATTTATGAAATAAAAAAAGAATAAAAATAATAAAATTGTAGGTAAATTTGGGTCAAAAAGTTTAGTTAAGTCAATGTAGTTTTCTAACTACTTTTGGAGTGTAAGTGATTACAAAAGGAACTATATTCATTGTAACCATATTCTTACTTAATATTATCCTTAGTAGAGGAATTAATATAGTTTTATGTATGATGTTTAATTATCAATAATTTTATTAATAAAATGATAGCCAATGTGTAAGATAAATTTGTTGTTTTAAGCGTATTTGATGCCCCTAATTTATGACATGTTTTTATATTCATATATAGAGAACCCATTAAATTAAAATATTGTATTTATTATATGTAAACCCTAAGTTTTTCAAGATTTTTATTATGAAAAACATATGAATGAACTTTATACCAAATGCCTACAACTAGAATTAAAAATAAGGTTTTGGGTTTTAAAGGAATATTTTTTTCTCATTTCATGTGGTTTTCATGTTTTCATTTTCTTGTAAGAGGAAATATCCAATCCTTTTTATCCAAATTTGATTCATTTATGTAATCCTTAGTGTTTATTTTAATATGGATTTCTCACCCTCACTTCATCTTTTTCGATTACCTTTTTATTTTATTTCTTCTCAAATTTTACATTTACTTCCTTTTTGTGCTTTTTGATGAAAATTACTCAAAAACCCAACCCTGATTGTATTAAGGAGATAACCCTCTCAAACATAGTGTAAAATCACCTATTCCATGTTGATTTATTGAATGATACATTTTTATAACACTGCTTATTGGGAAAATTAATAAGATAACTAAAGCTATTAAATAATAAAATCTTGATAACAATTGTTAAATGGTTTCTCCTATTTAAGTAAATATATGGGAAATCCGATTGACTAATTCATACTCATATTCATCCTTCTTGAAACATTTTTTAACCATTCATTAATATGATGTTATTAAAAAATGGTTCTAAGAGAAAATAATAAAATATTTATAATATTTCATTTCTAAAGTTTGAGATAACAGCCTTATGGAAGATTTCTCATTTGTAAACCATATAACAACATATATCAATTTGAAGGAATAATATGATCTTCATAATATTCTTTTATTTCACCCCAATACTTATGAACATGGATACATTTTACATAAGGAAAATTATAAGGTGTATTCCCTACATCAATGGGATTTTATCTAAGTTATGGGTTGGTTTGGTCATCTTCATTATATGATATCTCATCATTAGTAACTTATCTTATATATTTATTTTTTACAAAACATAAAGATATTTTTTATTACATCTCTATTAGATTCATTAAATGATTCTAAGTTATAATGAAGATAAAGAAACTTGATCACCAATATGGGATTTGATTTTATAAATTGTTTTCTTTAATTTTTTATATTTTTTGTTAAGTTAGACTATATTTTTATGAGTTTTTTAGTCTTGTCTATAAATCTAATCTAAATCAAAGACAAAAAATTTCTTATTCTCAAAGACATTAATAATTTTATGGAACTAGAAAATAAAGTATATATTTTCTAATAACTCATCTTAAATTTTCATATATAGTGTACATGTTATTCATCAATGCCATACTAATATTAGGTATTATAAGCTATAAACCTATGATGGTATATAGGTATAAAAGTAATAAAATAATTTAAGAGAGAATATTTAAAACTAAGAGAAAGAAATAACTCAAAAATATGTGGTAGGTTCACAAAGAATAAATCCTTCTTATTTTAAGATTAGTGACTAGCACTCCAAGGCATGAGTTTTGGGTATTTAGTTTTATAAATAACCATAAAGTGAAATAACCATGAGAGAAATATGGTTACAAGTTTTTTTTAAATAGTTCTAGATTTTATGGATAAACTTTTTATAAAACATATTATAGGCTTATTCACATATGATTTTATGTTAAGGTGGAATGGATTAAATAAACAAGACTTCAAGAGAGATGGTAGGGTAAGGTATAAAATAAACATTATATGTTTACATGGATAAAATATTTTGACCAAACCAACTTGTAAGATTATTCAAAAAAATTAAACTAATATCTAACCTAATTTAATAATACTCAAATCAAGTTAGATACAATAGAGAGTATATGTAAAAACATTTGTGAAATATATTTCATAACATTGACCCTAAAATATATAATTAATAATAAATTTCATAAAACACAATTTACCATAAATCAAAATTTAAAACACAATATTTCTATATAAATGGTTATAATATTTATCAATATAACTTAACTCTTAAAAAATTATATGCTTTTCCAATCATGGAAATAAAATTTCTCAATTAAAGTTACTCATGAAAATTATAAAATATGAGAAAGAGAACAAAAATAAATCACATTAAACTTTATTGATAATTTAGTGAATAACACTCTAGAGCACAAGTTGTGAGTATTCATTTTTTAGATAACTACAATGAGAAATAACCATGAGGGAAATATGTCTACCTATTACCTTCAAATAGTTTTAGATTTGGATATCTAGATAGATTATTTATAAGAACTATTGTGGGCTTATTCACATATGATTATATGTTAAGGTGGGTTATATCAAATAAAAAACTTCAAAAGAGAGGAAAAGCTAATGTAGAAAATAAGTGTTATATGTATTTATGGGATAAATATTTTAAACAAACAAACTTGTGAGATTAATAAAGAAGATTTAATTGATATATTAAAAATTATATTGAGTTAGATAAAAAAAAGAGTATATAATAAAATAACGTGAAATATGTTTCATAACATTGACCGTAAAATATTTAATTAATGATGAATTGCATAAAGCATATTTAACCATATATCAAAATTCAAAGCACAACACTTGTATATAATGGTTATAATAGTTATAAACATAATATAAATCTTAAAAAATTATATTTTTTACTAATAACACAAATTAAATTTTTTTATTAAAGTTATTGTTGACATAATTTATCACCATTGGTCAAGGGCATGGAAAAAGTGCAAAGAAAGGTCTTAACACATTTAGTTACTTAAGTGAAGCTATGTTAAAAGGATAAATTCATGAATTGAAGATTTAATAAGGTTTTAAAAACATTTTAAAACCTTAGTCAATCCAAAACCATGCTCATTAATATTTCATAGGTCCAAATTTTGGCAGAAGTTTCTTCTTTTCTCTAGCAAGCTAGTTGCAAACAAGTAAGGACAAATTTTAGATGTTCAGTTCATGAAGGAGAATAAGAGTTGGTTAGAATTATATTATGGTAATATATGGTCCTATATTAAATAAATATTAAATACATTATTTTTATGTTATACGAGCTTAATATTATGAAACATTGTTAATAAGGAAAGGTGCTTTAAAACCCTTCTAAAATCCCAATAACTCAGTTTCAGGAAATATGATTGCATTTTTGAGTTATTATTGAATCTTAATTTTTTTTTAAGATATTATGGGTCATAAATAACATTAATAAACCTTCATTAATTATAATTTAAATTAAAACAATGGATAAAGATAAAGTTATAGGTTATAAGGTTTCAAGCATATAAGGGAGACAGTAAAAAAAGGCATTTTTAAGAGGTTTAAGTGATTGGTTGAAGTTATATAATGGTTGTAATTAATATATTGGATATTATATGATAAAATTAAAAATAATTATGTATTTATTCCCAATAAAAATCAATATATAGCTAAAATATATACCTACAGGCATGCATAAGTGAGAAAATGCAAGCTAGAAAGCACTAAAAAGTGCATATTTTGGGTTTTACTAAGTGAAATATATTTAAATTTGAAATGAAGTTATATTTTTATTTCCTTTAATGTTTTTAATTTTTTTAATCTTTATTATACCTTATGAGAGAGAAAATGTCAAAACATAGGTCTGCACCATGAAGGAAATCAGGGTTTTTGAATAATTTACTCATAAATGTAGTTTAAAATGAGTGTTTCAGATATTTACAAGGACATATAATGATATTATATGGTTTATAATTTATTTAAAATTATAAATTCATGATTATAAAAGGAAAACCAATGTAAAATAGGCTCAAATCATTGGAAAACATCTCCAGGCAACCCTGCGGGCAACAAGTAGGCACTTTTTGTGAATTTTTGTTTGAGAGTTTGGTGAATATTTTTTGATATTTTTAAAAAATTTATAGGTATTAACAATTTATACCAATAAAATTATAATATTATTAATTTAATTTAAACCTATAACTCAATTTAGACCCCCAAATCCAAATCAAGTTTTCTTAAGGCCTAGAAACAACAAAAGAGCAAATTTAGAAGTTGTATGTGGAGTTTGGAGAGTTTTTTTTTTAAGGTCAATTAAAACATGGTGATTATGTTAAAATAATATTTAAATACTTATCAATTTAAATAATTAAATATCATAAAGTTTTAAGTTCTCATTGTGTACTTGATAAGCTTGTCAAAATGGACAAGATGAGCATATCCAATAAGGATTAGTATAGAGAGTTGTGATTTTTAATAATAAAAATCACTATAATAAAGGTTATTTAATTAATATATAAATAAATAAAAAATTAAACATAATTAAATATTGGAGGAAGAAGAGTCCTATTACCTATCCACAATCTTCATCAATGCATTAAAATCTTCAACAACCATGCCAAGTCAATCACATGTGCTCTTTGCCATTTGGAGATAAATAATAGGTGAAGTTTTTATGTTAAAAAATGACTCAATGTTGGAATTAGTATTATAAAACCTAAATAAGACCTTTTATCTCCTTCTACCCCACCTTGGATCTATTTATGGAAAAATTCAAATCAAACAAGATGAAGGCTTCAATCAACCCTATTAAGGTGGAGAAGTAACATGAAATAATGGGGGAGTATAGTTGAAGACTTTATCAAGCCTTAAGGTCATGAGAAATAAACATGCAAGTAAGAATATAGGTGCAGTGGTGGGCCAAACTCCAAGATACAAGGAAGATAGTTGAAGTCACACACTAGAAAGATGGAGAGTCTTAAGGTGATTGGATGATTTGTTCAAAATTATTTAATGAAGATGATAAAGACCTATTCAAGAATTAAATACCATAAAAACATGCAAGGAGACCAATTCACTTCAAGATAAGCTATGAATGAGGAACTATGACTTCTTCAAAGCATTCAAATGAGCTTATCTCTCTCTCCTATGATATTTTCCAAGAGAGGGAGGTTAAACTCTAATATGTACTACATAAGAGTTTGGTGGTTGAGTTTAAGGAAGAGAGAATTATGACTAAGCATGATGAATCATCTCTAGTTTGGGTATGCTTTATCTCCTCTCTCCGAACCTTATTTTTTTTATGTATATTCATTTTTTGAATAAGATATCAGATTATGATTTTGTCTATGCAAAAAAATTTCCAAATTTTTGTACTATATCACCTTTGAAGCAATAAGAAGCTAATTTTTCCTTCATTTCCAAGTTGTTCATTAAGTGTGTGCCTCATGTTTATTGATGAAACTTATTAAATGATTCATTTTCCTATATTAATATATAGATTTTTCATATTTATGTAACATATAAGAATTTTTGATGGTAATATCAAGTGTCTATGTCTAATTTCTACCTAATATGGAGGTGATTCAACTAATGTTCATTCTTTCCATACTAGTGTGTATGTTTCTCAAGACCTTTGTATGAAATATTTATGTAAGAGTCATTATATGAAAATGAAGTGAATGTGTGCAAGTTATTTATCTTCGCAAGTATGTCGAGTATAGGCATAATTAATTATAACATTGGTGCATCACCCCAAATTTTTATTTTTTATGTTAAATTTTAGTTTGATTATTTCTCCTTTTACCCTTTTCCTAGTCAAGAAACCATTAAATAAAAAGAGTTTAGAGTAAATTACGTGAGTGTATCAAAGATAACCAGACCTTCGTCAGGGATTATATCCAATATAAGGTCACACACACATTGGAGAGTTTCCATTATGTCAATAGGATTGAGTACAAGCACACATTATCACAAGGGTGCACTCTTGAGTGATAATAGTTTTTGGCATGCCTAATGGGACAAAGATTGAAGCTGAAAAAAATGCATTTGGAACTATAAAGAAGTACCAGTTTCATGCCTTAGATTAATACAAGATCTTCAAGTAGACGTATAACTTTTGATTTTTATAAATTACATTTTCATTCAAACAAAAAAATCAGTTTTTTAATAATAATTCCATATCTTAGAAGGTTATTTCAATTACCAAATCAACATATTATACAAACCACTACATTTTCAAATTCCACTATCAACATGGTTGTCCCTAGGAACCAAGTATTTATTCCTTTTATTGATGGAATCCATATCAATTTATTCCAATATGATGATATTCGAGCCTCAACCCTCAAAATCCTACCATATTTTACAAGTGAAGAATAAACTACACCCATATAACATATCAAAAATATGTCCATCTTGTTCTCATTCCACCATATTACCCAAGAGAATTTTTCAATCTATTTACTTATTGAATCCTTCAATACAAAGGTTTTGTAATGGTATAGTAACCTTCCCTTGAACTCCATTACCACTTGGGATGATTTAGGTGTGATATTGTATAGACAATTTAAAGATAAATAAGACCATTTATCCCTTGTTGAGTAGGTCACTACCATCAAGAAATCACCACATGAATTTATGACTGATTTCAATAACTCCCATGATAAGGTCATCTCCTGATTATGCTTTCCTATACTTATTGAGATCCTTGAATTATGATATTTAAATTATGATTCAATCCATGTAGTGGTAGGACACTCCTAGATGCCTATGAGGTTGCCATTAGAGTGGAAAATACTCTAATTCAGGCTGGTAAACTTGTACCTAGGCCTCCAATGCTATTTTTTATATAAACATGGCCTATTCCACCTCCTCATGTTCTATTAGTAGCCCTAATTCCATCCCTTTAAAGTCAAGTTTAGGCTTCTCATAGTCAATTTAGTGAGTTTGGTGAACTAAAAGGTATACTACAATATTCTGGTAATGAGATAGTTCAAATGAAGAGGAAATAATATCAAGCCAATAGGCCATATCAAGCACCTTATTAACCCAAATATTATCCATATAGAGATAAAATACATCCCTACCAATGATTTAGAGATAACAAGCCTCCATACCAAACTCAAGGAGTCATTACACCAACCAAACCATATGTTATAATTGATCCTAATGCTTTTTCCATATCTAAGGCCCTTGTATTATAAAAAAATAGTTTGATTCAACACTCAAGTTGTCAACCTTATAACACCAATGATGTGCAAAATCAAGCTTCAATAGTAAAGATTATGGAAATTATTCAAATGACACAATAAGAAGCTTTTATTCAAGGAGGCCAACATAATGAATCTATGATGCAACAAAGGGAAGTGAATAATGGACAAGTATAACCAAATACAACCTTGATAAATTGTCAAGTTGATGATCACATGGTAGTAAATCATATTGGTGAGCCTAATAAATCAAACAACCTGGTTGCATCTATCACAAGAGCTAAGAAAAGGGCTATATATGAGACTAAATAGGTAATTCATGCTCTAAATGTTCCTAATATGGGTTATAAAGGTGCTAATGATTAGATCATTGCCTCTTTAGCATAGAAAAATTATAATGTATAAGCAAACAAGGTTCACTAAGTGCCTCAAGAACAAGAAAATCATGTTGCTCCAAAGGTGAAAATAAAGATTATAGGCTCTTCCTTCAACATAGTATACCATATGAATAAATAAAATATCATCATGACAAAGTGGGACTCATTGACAATCCTAGGATAAAATGATACCCTTATCTATGATATTCTAGGCCTTAGCTTATCTACAAAACCAAGAGAGAAGGAAAGTTTGGTTCAAGCAAATTTAGATCAAAAAGAGAATAATAAATTACATTAGGTATATTAAGGGGTAAAGGCCAAAAAATATGATGAAAAAAAATTAAGACACATCCTTTCAATATTTTTGTGATTGTTGGTAACACAATAGTTCATATTTGCATGGTTGACAGTAGAGGGAGTAACACAGTGATGACAAAATAGATTGTAGATAAGTTAGGTTTGGTGTATGAGACAAATAATAAGGGTGTATTTAAAATTTATGGATATATAAATAATATAGTGGGTATAATCAATAATCTAAATTTGACACTTCATGCATGCCCAAATGTGACCATTTAACAAGATGTGGTGGTGGTGGATCTTCCTCCATGCTTTGTTATCTGCTTATCACATTACTTCAATTATAATATAGGTGGGTATATTTTATCTAATTTGAAATAACTCATGTTCAAAATAAGGTATGGAACAAAAGTTACAATCCATTCAAATCTTATTGCTCATTTTAATCTAAAACCATACATGGCTAGCATTGTAAATACTAATTGTGTCATCTCGAATGAAGTAGAAAAAACTAGTGAAATTGAAGAAAACTTATCTCTTGATAGAATTCATAATTTGTTTCTTGATGAACGGGATAATAATATTCATGATCATGATCCATATAAGATGATATAGGAAGAAGGACATGGAGTTTATTTTTTACATGAGGATGATTCACAAATTCCATCTCTATATAAATAAGGTGAGATAAATTATTATTTATGGAAACTCTAGTTTGATGGCTCATAGAATAAACATGGTATAGTAGATATTATGATGATACTTTCACCCTCCAAAAAAGGTACTATGATTCTATAAAGTTTCAATTTAGATTCTCTAGACAACATAGTATAATATGAGGCCTTAGTTCATGGTTTACAATTAGCTAGAAAGATAGGAGCTAACCTCTTACAAGCATTTGGTGATAGTGATCTTATGGTACATAAAATAATATAGCTAAATGTGTGTAAAAATTAATTTATAAAATCATGCAAACACAAGGTATGGGATCTTCTAGAGGACTTCGATGTATTTTAAAATTAGTACCTAGAAAGATAAATAAGCATGCAAATAATTTATATGAAATATGAGCCCAATGTGACATTATATATGATGTAAATAATGAAAAAACTTGGCCATACATAAATTTGTGGTAAGACCCTCCATTCTTGATAATAATTTGAATTGACAAGTCTTTGATTTGATGATCAAGTTGTTCATTTCCTACAAGAAGAGGTTGAATTCTCTTCTAGAAATTAGTCAAAACTTTTGCGTAAGTACAGTGATCAAATAGTTCATCTCAAGTATAACAACTTACCCAAGGGTCTTGTCACACTTGAGAATATTTTATTAGGGATGATGAGGTAAGAAGGGAGAAAGCTTCTTTGTCTACCAAAGAAAAACATTATGAAAGCATTAACATAGTCAATGGGTGATGCAAAAATCAAAAGTCTCGGTTGAATAATATTTCAAACACACACAAATAATAGTGATACCTTTGACAAGAGATGTTTTATTACTCAAAATTTTAGACAAGAGATGTTTTATTACTCAAAATTTTAGATAAAGCATATGCCTATCTTGGGAAGAGATGTCTAATTTCCTTTTTTGGTTACATCTTCATTTATACACATTTTTAAGGTAGGAGGAGGATGTAGAAGGTCATGAATCTTGAGGAAGATTAAGTGGTTCAACTTCCATGATTCACACCAATATATAATTTAAGGAATTACTATTTTTAGAAACTTACTATTTTTAGACTGCAATACTAACATTGAAATTTATGGAACTTACATTTGATTTTTGGGAGTCAAAACCCATTGATAAAATCTCGTTCCATCTCATGACATTCCCTTCATTCTTATCTTTCTAATGGTTCAAACAGGGAGTCAAACAGAGATATGGTGCAAAAGTTATGGCTCCCAGAAGTTCTACAACCAATTGGGGTAGAACCGTCACCTAAATTTGTCACTTGAAATGTTCCTCAGATCAATGGGAAAGCTCTAATCTTGGTAAATTATGCTCTCAAGATAAAAAATGATATATTTTTTATTTATGTAAAGAGTTTGTTGATGTGTTTTTATGGGAGTAAAATCATTTAAAAGGCCTTGATCCTAGATTTGCTTATCACACCATTGAAATAGATAAAGATACAAAAATGGTGAGGCAAAGATAAATGTTGATCAACACAAATTTATAACCTTTGATGATAAAAAAAATTTACAAACTGATTGAATAATCTATCATCTTTAAAGCATTCCACTTGGGTGGATAACCTTGTTCCCATGAGGAATAAGATTGGATGAATTATATTGTGTGTAGAATTCCATGAATTGAACAAGGACTCACTCAAGGACTATTATCCCTTACCATCAATGGAATAAGTACTATAATTAGTGGTTGGTTTGTAAGGGTTTTCATTGATATATGGTTATAGTGGGTATAAACAAATACTTGTGAAGGAAGAAGATATATTCAAAATATCATTCACCATTAAGTTGGGCACCTTTGCATCCCAAAAAATCCATTTGAGTTGTCCAATGTAAGAGAAAAATTCCAAACAGCCATGGATATGTCTTTTAAAGGTTTGATCAATATGTTTTTTTTTTGTGTATTTAGATGATGTTACAATTTTTCCAAAGAAATCATGTGACCACATGCTTCATCTTAAAGAGGTATTAAAGAGATGTAGGCAATATGGGGTGTCACTTAACCCAAATACGTGTGTGTTTTTTATGTATGGAGGTAAAATACTTAGTCATGTTATTTCTAAGCATGGTTTGAGTATTGATCTAGAAATAATAGACTCTATTATTGTATTATCCTTGTCTAAGCATAAGAAAGCATTACAAAGTTTCTTTATCATGATTAACTTTATAAGAAGGTATATATCTGATTTTGCAAGTTTGTCAAAGCCTCTTACAACTATGCTCAAGAAAAATAAAACTTTTAATTAGACCAAGGAAGGCATGAAATTTTTTGAATAAATCAAGCAAGCCATAGTTAGTTCTCCCACTCTTATCAATCATAATTTTTCAAAGGATTTTTGTGTTGTATGAATATGCTAATGTTTATGCAATTTTAGGAATATTAACACAACAAAATTAGTAAGGTTTGGATCAGACCATAGCATTTTTTAGTCAAGGATTTCAAGAGTATGAAATAAGGTAAAAATTTGTTGAGAAATATGTTCTTTCCATAATCAGATGTCTCCAAAAATGTAGGCACCTACTATCTAACAAAAAGAACTACATGATTGTTGACCATCCTAGCATCAAAGAGTTCTTGTTGAAAAAGGACATAAGTGAAAAGAGAGTGATATGGATAAAAATTGTCATGTAATATGATGTGGAAATAAATTTAACTAAGTAGATTAGAGGCAAAGGGTTGTGTGAGCATTTGGATCAAGACTTGCAGGAAAGCAAAGAGGTAGTTTTGGTATTAAATGATGAAGATATTATATCCATTCATACACCTTCATCAAGCTGATTTCAAGATATGATAAGCTACCTTCAAATTTGTATGTATCCTCCAAATTTAAGTGTTTGAAAGAGAAGGTATTTTGGGCTGCAATATATTCCTTTTTTTATTGTTGATGGTGTATTATTCAAAAAATATGTTAATGGTATGTTGTTGAGATACATAGATCCAAGTCAAGTTGAAATAATAATTGAATAATTTCAAGATGAACAAGGTGGAGACCACTTTTCATTAAGGACAAAAACATTTAAAATGATTAGGGGTAGATATTATTGGCCAAATGTTTTTATAAATTGTCATGCTTGGGTAAGGAAGTGAAATAAGTGTGCATTATTTATGGGAAAGGAAAAACTAGTTGCCTTCCTCTTCAACCTATTTTAGCAGATCAGCCCTTCATTATATGGGGTTTGGAATTCATTGGTCTCATTAATCCACCTTCTATCTTGGGCTAAAATTGGATTCTTACAGCCACATGTTACTTTACTGTATGGATAGAGATAGTGGCTTTGAAGGAAGTAAATGAATCTAGTATTTTGGACTTCTATGATGTTTTAATCACAAGTTTTGGTTTTCCTTCCACTATAATTTTAGACAATTTTATGAAAATTTTAGGGGATAAAATTAGTCAATGGGTTGTCCAAAATAGTGTGTATCTAAGTACTTCCAAATATTATGCATAAGGTAATGGCCTTGCTAAGTCTACTAATAAAAAATTGTTGAATATCATTAGGAGAACCATTGAATAAAATCAAAGGATGTAGAATTTGAAGTTAAAGTCAGATTTATGGACTAATAGGATCACCTTTAAGAGTTTCATTTTGAATTCACCCTAAAAACTAGTGTATGCGAGAGAAGCTAGATTACCAATCTCACTTGAGCTCCCTACTTTAGATTTAATGCATCAGCTAGAATTACTGGAGAGTGAGCCTATGAAAGTGAGATATATTGAAATTATGGATTTAGAGCAAATCACAAATCAGTCCATGTTAGCTATGGATATGCATCAATCACAAGTGAAGAAAACATTTGATAGAACATCTTTAAGGAACTTCAAGGAAGGTGACTTGGTCCTCAAATGGGATGAGGATAGGGCCAAACTAGAAAGACAAACATAGTTTAACTCACTTTAGAGTGTTACTTAAATTATTTCTATATGAAATCCTCACAACTCCTTCCAACTAGCCAAGATGGATGGTGAAGAGCTCCCAATCCCAATTAATGGGACTCATCTTAAGCATTATTGATAAAGATAAATTCTTATTTATACATAGTAGTTTTAGTTTTCACTTTATTATAATTGATATCTTGGAAATTTTTAGATGATATTTGTTTTCCTTTTAATTTTCCTCTAAGTTATATCTTTTACATTTTTAGTTGATAGTTGTTTTAGTTTTCAATTCCCTAAGTGCGTATGCACAAGTGTTGTTACTTGAGAAGGTATTCTTAGTTTTAGATTTGGTGATGATTTTCATGTATACATATCCAAATGGTTAAGTATAATATTATTTATTTTTTTATCAATAAAACATCCCAATAGGGTCACCAATAATGTTGACAAATTTTGCCACCATTGGTCAAAGCCATGGAAAAAATGCAAAAAATAGTCTTCGCACATTTAGTTACTTAAGTACAGGTATTTTTCAAGGCTCCATTCATGAAGTGAAGATTAAATAATCTATAAAAAACATCATAAAACATTATTAAATCCAAAACCACTCTCAATAATATCTCATAGGTCCAAATTTGGTTATAAGTTTCTTTTTTCCCTTAGCAAGATAGTTGCAAATTAGTAAGGGCAACTTTCAGATGTTTAATTCATGAAAGAGAAGAAGAGTTTATTATAATTATATTATTTTAATATATATGAAACTATTTAATAAATATTACATGAATTAATTTCATGTTATATGGTATTAACTTTATGAACCATCACTAAGAAAGAAAGGTGCTCTAAAACCTTTCTAAAACTCCAATAGCTCAGTTTCAGGCAACGTGATTGCATTTTTGAGTTATTTATTGAAAATAAAGTTGTGTAATATATTATGGTTCATAAATAGCCTTAATATAAATTTATAAATATAAATTTAAATTCAAATAATGGATAAATTTAAAGGTACAGGTTATAGGGTTTCAAACATGCAAGGGAGATAGTCAGAAAAGATGTTGTCTAAGAGGTTTAAGTGATTGGTTGAAGCTATATAATTATTTTAATGAATATATTGTATATTATAGGTTATAATTAAAAAATAATTATCTATTTATTCCTCATGAAACTAAATAAATGCAAAAAATCAAACCTATAGGCATGTAGAAGTGAGAAAATGCAAGCTAGAAAGAACTAAAAAAGATAGATTTTGGGGTTTACTAAGTGAAATATATTTAAAATATAAATGTATGTATTTTTATAAGTACTTGAATATTTAATTTTTTTTTAATTTCCTTAATTTACTTTATGAGAGATAAAATGGTAAAATATAGGCCCGCACCATGAAGGAAATCAGGGGTTTTGACTGATTTACTCATAAATAAAATTTGAAATGGGTGTTATAGGTATTTAAAGTGGAATATAATGATATTATAGTGTGTTTAATTAATTTAAAAATATTAATCCATGATTATATAATGAAAAACAATGAAAAATAGGCTCATATCATTGAAAAATAATTTCAGGCAACCCTGTGAGCAACAAATAGGCACATTATTGCAAATTTTTGTTTGAGACTTTGGTGAAGATTTGTTGAGATTTTAAAAAAATTATAGGTATTATACATTTACAAACATAATATTAACATATTATTAGTCTCATGTGAATCCAATAACTTATTTTATATTCCCAAATCCAAATCACAATTTCTTGAGGCCTAAAAAGCACAAATAAGCATTTTTGGAATTTATATGTAGAGTTTGGAGATTAAAAGTTGTTTTAAGGTCTGTTACACCATGGTGATGATGTTAAAATAATATTAAGACTCATTTTTTAAAATAATTCAATATCATCAATTTTCAAGTTCTCATTGTGCACTTGGCAAGATTATCAAAATGGAGAAGATGAGCATATCTAATAAGGATCGATATAGAGAGTTGTGATTTTTCATCATCAAATCCACTCTCATCAAGGATATTTCATGAATATTTAAATAAATAAAAAATTTAACCTCTCCATTATATGACACCTTTGAGTAATAATAGTCCTATTACCTATCCACAAGCTCCATCAATGCATTAAAATCTTCAACCACCTTGTAAAGTCAATCAAATGTGCTATTTACCGTTTAGAGATCAATAAGAGGTCAAGTGTTTGTGTTAAAAAAATTAATAAATGTTGGAAGGAGTATTCAACAACCTCAATAATAAATTTTATCTAATTTCATGCCACCTTGGATCTATTTTTGGAAAAAATCAAATCAAACAAGAAGAAGCCTTCAATCGACCCTATTAAGGTGGAGAAGCAACATCAAAGAATAGGGGAGTATAGTTGAAGACTTGATCAAGCCTTGAGGGCCTATTTTCAAGGAGGATACTCCTTCATAACAAAAATATGCAAAACTTTCCTTATACACCACTTTGGAGCTATATAATGAAGTCATGAGAGAGATACATTCAAGCAAGACTATAGGTACATAGGTGGGTCAAACTCCAAGATACAAGGAAGATAGCTAAAGTCACTCACTAAAAATATGGAGATTCACAAGTATATTTAATGATATATTCAAAATTATTTAATAAATATGATCAAGACCTCTTCAAGCATTGAAGACCATCAAAGCATACAAGGATACTAATTCCCTTCAAGATAGGTCATGAATTAGGAACTATGACTTCTTCAAAGCATTCAAACAAGCTTATCTCTCTATATTACACCATTTTTTAAGAGAGGGAGGTTAAACTCTAGTATGTAATATGTAGGATTTTTGTGGTTGAGTTGAAGGAAGAGATAAGGATGACTAGGAGACAAAGTAACCCCAAACTAGGGATGAGTCATCATGTGTAGTCACACATGATGACTCATCCCTAGTTTGGGGTTACTTTGTCTCCTCTCTCCTAACTTCCTTTTCTATATGTATGTTCATTTTTTGAATAAGATATAATATTATGCTTTGTCTATACAAAAATTCTACAAAATTCTATATATCACTTTTGAAGCAATAAAAATCTGATTTTTACTCTATTTTTAGGTTATTCATGAAGTGTGTGCCTCATGTTTATTGATATAACTTAGTGAATGATTGATTTTCCTATGTTTATGTTTATATTTTTCACCTTTATGAAACATATAAGAATTATTACAGGTCATATCAAGTGTCTAAGTCTAGTTTTTACCTAATTTTAAAGTGAATTCAACTAATGTTCATTCCTTCCATGCTAGTGTGAATCTTTATCAAGACCTTTGTATGAAATATTGATGTAAGAGTCATTATATGAAGATAAAGTTAATGTGTGTAATCTATTTAGATTATCAAGTGTGTCAATTATATACATAATTGACTATAACATTGGTGCATCACCCTAATCTTTTAATTTTTACATTCAATTTTAGTTTGAGTATTGCTCCTTTTACCCTTTTCCTAGTCAAGAAATCACTAAATTAGGGAGCTTAGAGTGAAGAAGGTTAGTATACCAAAGGAAAACAACCATTCATATAGATATCCTCTCCAACATAATGTTAATAATATTTAATTTATGCTCACACTTGAGTTAGTATAAAATAATATTGTATAGGTTGTGTATAAATAATGTAAGTGAGTTGTTCATACAACTCACGTACATTATCTCTAGAGAGATATTAGGAGTGGGACAAAGATTCAATAGAGATAAGGGGAGATATTATTATTTTTTTTAAGGATGCTTATTAACTCCTTGTATGAAGGATCACTCTCTCCTATATATATGTAAACCCAAATTAATTGAAAACATACCCTAAATACAATTTAGATTGAAATTTATTATTTTTTATGTGAGAAGTATTTACGATTTTTAGTTTTTAAAATCAAAAATAGAAATAATAGCTAGTATTAGAGATATACCTAATCAATAGCTAGGTTGATGTAAGAAGGAAATTTAAAAGGCTTCCTAGATGGCATTATTGCATTCAGTGTTGTATTCAAATGGTTCTCATTCCATGCAAAGTTTGGAATTCGAAGAAGACTAATGTAAATCAATGTATTTATCATCATCCTCCATGTCTATATACTTATATTTGGTGGATTTAGCATCTAAATCTGTCATTCAAATCTACATCATTATTCTTAATTCTAGCTATAATTGAATGATCCAAATGTTATAATGTGCTTTATCCCAACCACTATCATAGACCTGTCATATCTCAAGATGCATGCATATTGTGTTGATTAGAACATTATTCCTAAAAAACATGATAGAATATCCTCTCATGTAGATGGTGAATATAAATCACTATTTCCCAATTTACATCACATACTTTGGACCTAGTTCATGCATTTGGTAGAATAATTAGCTATCAAAAAGTACCTCTACTCTTATATTAACTATTGCTCAGTATTAAATGGTATGAATGTGCATAATTGTATAAAATCAACTTAGTCAATCTCTACCTACAATACTCAATGCTATAAATTTTGTATGCCCTTATTTATGTTTTTCATGTCAATATTTAAAAGGTCCATAGTCTTTGTGTTCATAGTTTAATAGAGTACTCTGAGTTATATATTTATCAATAAGAAAAAAGGGGTCAATTGTGTTTAATGTATTTATTTAGTTGAAATCTTAGTCTAAAGTTTTAGAAGTCAATTATTTTATAAGATGAAAAAATTCAATTTAAATTTGTCTTAGGTCATTAATTTTAGATTTTTTTTTATGTGTCTCATAAAGAGTAAAAAAGACACTAGTCATTTTTCTATGTGAAAAGGTTGTGATGTAATCTAGGTCCTTGTAATGTTTTTATGGTATTTGAAATTTTATATAAGTTAAGTATATAGTTATAATTTATTTTTATAATTAAAATTTTAATTACAACATTTGGTTATATTATAGATTTAACCTTTTATAGTTTTACATTGTCTAAATAGTCATAAAGTCATGTAATGTGGTTTGTCAAAATTTAGTTATTTGAATTAAGTCTTTGAGTCATTAATTTAATAGAGGGGTATATTTATTTGATCCATGAAAATAAACATTGTATGTCATATGAAATGTGATCAAATAAATGTGAATTCAATATTTATTAATGTCTGTAAAAGTCATTATAAAATTGTCAAAAGAGTCATATCAAAGATTTAAAAGCACCAATAGTTGAGTCATTTTTTCAAGAGTCATATTTTAATGTTAGAGTATAGAATCAAAGTCTTTTTGGGTATATTGTCAAAAATTGTAAAATATAAAATATTTATTCAATGGAAACATTTTTACTTGTACATGACATCTATATTATGGGTGCCTCTAATTTCTATGAAAACAATCAATAGAGAACCTACCAAAATTATCAGAGAACATGTTGGCCCAATGTGTTGATTAATTAATAGACCTTTAGAAGGATGAAGGACACAAGAGGTTGGATAAAAAATAGCATCCTCTCACAAGAATCTAGTGATGGGGCCACATTTTGAGATATTGGTTTTATATGAGACAAAATTATTATTCCTAAGATGATCATCAATGGTAGTGGTGACTATCTATGTTGTGTGAGATTAAATGGAAACAATCATGTGTAGTGGCTACATCATAAATGATGAGGACTCAGTCCTCATTTTTTATTTTTTATTTTTTTATAATTTTGTGAGATGTGATTTGAAATAATAATTGAATTACATTCTTATTCACATATGTAATAAGTGAGAAATATTATTATTTATTCACCTACTAGATTAGAGAAAAGGAAAGTGTAGATATCATGGAATATGGAAACAATTGTATAGGAGGATAAATAACTATAAAAATTCTCTATTTGTAGATATCATATGACTATCATCCTTATTTATTAAGATGAATTGAAAACATTCATTTAATTCACATGGAGTAAATGTGGGATATGTTATTGTATAGTAGTGTTCATGTGTAGTAAGATCCAGACATCAAGATTCAAAGAGTAGTATGCAAACCTAAAAGAATGTATTGGCATACGATTTTATTTTCAGTTCATCTGATGTATTTTATCAACATGATTTCACTAAGGGGGGGAATTTTAGGAATGATTAATTAGTTATCACATTTTATTTAGTATAAATTAATACTGGATAGGTTGTGTGCAAATAATGTAAGTGTGTTGTTCACATAACTCATTTAGATTATCTCTAGAGATATATTAGGAGTGAGATAAAGAATTAATAGAGATAATGGGAGATATATTTAGGTTTTTAAGAATGATTATTGATTCTTTTTTATAAGGATCACTCTCTTATATATATATATAAGAGAGAGTGATCCTTATAAAAAAGAATCAATAATCATATATATATATATATATATATATAACCCCAAATCAATCGAAAAAATATCTTGAATACAATTCAGATTGGAATTCATTATTTTATATGTGATAAGTGTTTCTAATGTTTAGTTTGCTAAATCAAAACCATAAATAATATATAAGGCCACCCACACCTTGGAGTTATTTGGGGTTATATATATATATATATATATATATATATATATATATATATATATAACCCCAAATCAATCGAAAAAATATCTTGAATACAATTCAGATTGGAATTCATTATTTTATATGTGATAAGTGTTTCTAATGTTTAGTTTGCTAAATCAAAACCATAAATAATATATAAGGCCACCCACACCTTGGAGTTATTTGGGGTTATATATATATATATATATATATATATATATATATAACCCCAAATCAATCGAAAAAATATCTTGAATACAATTCAGATTGGAATTCATTATTTTATATGTGATAAGTGTTTCTAATGTTTAGTTTGCTAAATCAAAACCATAAATAATATATAAGGCCACCCACACCTTGGAGAATTTCCATTTTTTCAATAAGAGTGAGGACAAACACACATTCTCACAAGGGTGCACTCCTTATTGATAATGGTTACTCATGAAAATCATAAAATCTAAGAAAGAGAACAAAAAAATAAATCACATTGAATTTTTTAAAATAATTTAGTGACTAACACTCCAAGGCATGATTTTTTGGTATTCATATCTTTACGTACCCATAAGGTGAAACTACCACAATGGAAATATGGATACTTGTTACCTTAAAATGGTTTTAGATTTGGATAGATGGATATACTCTTTATAAAACCTATTATTTGATTATTCACATATGATTTTATACTAAGGCGAGTAAAATCAAATATAAAAACATATGATTCTATTATGGGCTTATTAACAAACTAGCTTGTGAGATTATCATGAAATTTTAAACTAATATCTAACTTACTCTAGTAATACTTAGATCAATTTAGATATAATAGAGAGTATATGGAAAAATATTTATGAAATATATTTCATAACATTGGCCCTAATATAACTAATTAAATGAGAAATTGTATAAATCACATTTAACCATAAATCAATACTCAAAAGACAACCTTTGTATATAAAATGGTTAGAATAGTTATCAACCAAACCTAACTCTTCACAAATTATATGTTTTTTTCAATCACACAATTCAAATTACTTATTTAAGTTTACTCATGCAAATCATAAAATCCAAGAAAGAGAACAAAAATAAAGCACACTAGATTTTCCAACAATAAATCTATCACATTATTAGGGAAGTTAAATGTGCTTTATTTTTATTTTATTTCTCAGATTTTATGGAATGAAAGAGTAATTTTTATTAAGAAAAAGTGATTTATGTGATTTTCAAATCATGTAATTTGTGAAGATCTAGATTGGGTTGATAACTGTTCTAACTATTTGATTTACAAAGGCTATGTTTTGATGTTTAAATTATTGTTAAATGTGCTTATGAATTTTATCATTAATCCAATATTTTTATCTAATGTTATGAAATATATTTCATAAATGTTTTTACATAGACTCTTTATTGTATCAAACATGATCTGAGTATTACAATAATAAGTTAGATATTAGTTTAAAGTTGCTTGACTAATCTCAAAAGTTAATGACTTAAATAGATTTGATTTAATTAAGTTTTGAGTTATTAATTTAAGTAGATTTGATTTAATTAATTTATAATTTGATATCAAAACTTTAATTTTTATTTTATTTCATGAGTATTATTTCCATTTCTAGTTAAAAAGAATTGTTACCTAGAAGTCTTATTTTCCCTATTGAATATAGCCTTTGGACACAAGCTCGAGATTGATAAATTAAATGAAGAGGTTCAACAAACCTTATCATTTTTGGTGTCCTTTATAGTATTCAATTCATGTAACTAAGTAATTTTCAACATTAGTTTTTGTGTTAAAATATATAGTAGGTTTTCATTATAAATTTAATTTCCTTATTTCGCTAAAGATAAAAATAAGTCATATTTAGTGAAAATAGATAGAATTTGCATGCCATTGGAGTAAATGAAACTTGATATGACTTCTTTCATAAGATAATGTTTTATATTTAAGAGTATATTTAGTAAATATTTATTTTACATGTTTTTATGCAAGTATAAATTTAAAATTAGAAATAGGCAAAAATATCCTAAAGGGAGATTCTCCCCCCATCCCCCCAAAAAAAACTAATCTTGTGTTGTTAAAGAAATGGCTGAGAAAAATTTGAAGGTAGATCTAGACATAAATGTTAATTTGGGGTGGATTAGGAATACATATTTAATTGATATATACTAGGAAATAACATCCCACAAAGCTATGATCCAAAAACTATAAAAATAAAAAAATGATGCCTATAGCAATTACTATTGTAGAGATCAAATAAGAAAGAGGCAAAACATTGAATTCTTATAATAGAACAATAAAAGAGTATGTAGAGTGTATTAATGAGAAAATATTTACATCTGCATTTTTAGTTATTAAAATAAATTAATCTACAAAAACTCTCTATACACTTGTTGATAAAAGTTGACTTACAATAATTTATTCTCCATATATTGGTGCAAACAATAAATTTATAATTGTTCCTACACTTGAATAAGTTGAAATTATAATAATTGATATTTTACCTCATGCAATATGATTATAAATGTATTATTTCCCCCAATTTATAACATTGGATGTGTTTTTAAGCACCAATATACAACAATTATCATAAATTTTAATCAAGAATGAGAAGGTCCAATAGTGCCTACATATTTGGATAGATTATGTGCAACAAATTTCCCTATTTCTAATGAGAGTCAAATCACACATATATTGGCTATTACATTCATTAGTGGATAAATTTAGTTTAATGGTTAGTATTATCTAATTTAAACCCCCTAGGTAAAAATAGGAACCCTATAAGAAAAAATTTGAACCTTAAGTAATTTAGGAGGTCTTATTTGAGTCCAAAATACATTATTAGCATTTATTAAGGTAAATTTTGAAAGATTAAGGTAAGTCTCTTTTATGTGTTTTAGTCTATTTGGGTCTCCTAAGTCAAAAAGGGTCAAAAGGGTCATTTTGAGTGCCTTTAAAAATGTTTAAAAGGATAAGTGAGGTCAATAGGGGTCTTGAAATATGTCATGTTATAGACCAAAGAGTTTCAAGTCATAAAAATCTAGTTATGGGTAAAAAAGTTAGTCTTAAGGGCTTCCCAAATAAGTACAACACAGGAAGAGAGATAACATGTAGATAAATTAGGTTTTAAGCATGATCAAGTGTTTTCAAGTCTAACACAGTGATTATCTAGAAGTTACAAGGTCAGAATAAGCCAAAAACACATCATATCTCTCTTATTGACTCCTTCATAAGCTCACATAGGAAAAATTGAAATGGATGATATGGATAGGAGAGAGAAGGTGGGAGACTAAAAATTTGGGAATTGATTTTAATATTTTTTAGCTTAAAACCTTGGTAATTTTTCTTTGATTCATCTCCTTAACTTTATGAACAATTGCTAAGAAGTTAAGGGTCTAAAATCAACTAATCAACCATGATAGGTGTCTTTCTTGAGCTTTCCAGGCAAAATGGTGGAATATTTTATGAAGGAGAAAGTTTGTATGGGTATTAAAAAATAATATTAATTCCATTTAATTCCTTTTAAATATTTCCATTAATTTAAAATTCATTTAATGAATGGTATTCTCCATGCAAGAGAGGTTTACAAGTTGGAAATGTAGGTTTGCATTCAACCCAAAAAGGTTTGGGTTAGAACATGTTAGAATTTATTTTCATGGTTATTTCACAATTTATTCACATATATACAAATTATGAAAGTTTTATCCCATGGCCACTCATTCAATACTCCAATTAGACATTTTGAGCAAGGTGCCTTTCATGGTTTGCAATGCCAATGACAGTATGAGTGTCTTGTACGTTTTGATTATTTTGAGAGATATTAATACATAAAATAAGTTTGAGGGTTATGATATAAGTATGTTTATGAAATTAAAACATGTTATTTCAGTTCATAGAAACCATATTTTCACTTCTCAACTCTCAAACACAAGGTTATAGTCCTTTGCCTTTACACATGCCTGCATGCATTCATGGAAACATTCATGAGGTTGTGTCTATGTTGAAGGTGTCTTGATAAGTTTAATGTGTTCATGATATTAATTTATACTCATTAAATTATAAATAACTCCATTAAAGTCACAAATCATTAAATGGTTTCATGAATAGATCTCAACTCTCAAATCATAAAGCCTAATACATAAACCATTATATACTCAGCCTTATGCATCTAAAATGTAAGTTTAAAGAGGAAGTTATATCTAGTTAGAGATAAATAGATCATTTAAAGATAGTATTAGATGAAAATAAATATTATTATAATTTATAAGTATGATAATATAATAATATTGGTTCTTAGTAAGTCTCAATGGGCATAGAAGTGACATAGCCATCTACAACTATAGGTTACCTTCTAGGATTGACAAGTTAGTTCAGTATGAAAGAGAATGGAAGAGGTATTTGAGAGAGTATTTAGACCCTAAGAGGATGAGAATGTAGATTTCATGGTTATAAAACTATAGGGACAAATCAATGAATATGTCATTGATCTCTCTGAAATACTCAGTCATTACAAACATCAAGATGCCACACATAAGCCTACTTACTTTGATGAGAGTTTTGCTTGCCTAGAAAGGGTATAGGGCATAATAAGGATGATTTTTGGTGAAATTTATGATAAATAATAAGAGGTAATATGGTGAAATAAATTAATTTCAAATCATAGAGAGAAAATAATAGGAGGAATGAACAACATCATAAATTAATCAAGACACCTATGCCATATGAGAATCAAAATAATATTAAAGATGAATAACACCATAGTCATAGGGGAAACCTATAAGATTAAAACCATTAGGGATATAATAAAGATAATGGGACCAAACCATAACCATCCTAATTTGGTTGGAAGGAGAGAGATATATGGATCATGTATATTTGAGTCATCCAAGTAAATAAACTATGCACCTACATCCACTTGTTTGAGGTCTCTATATCTGACTATGTATAATATGAGTATGATTCTAATGGTGAATTAAATGAAAATAAAGTGAATTAAATTTTTTTAGTCCATCAGTTGGAAATATATAAATGTACATTGTTTACTCAAGTGCCATGATCACCTAAAAGAACCTTAAACCCCACTCAAACACCTATAGCCAATCACAAGAAACTAGAACATATACAGAGTTATCAAGGTAGAATTGGATATGACTAGGTGATAAATGGTTTTAATATAATAGGGAGAATAATAATATGTGGGATATTATTTCTCAAAATGTAAGTATCACTAACAAGGGTCTTCATTTCTTCCACTCAATACCTATAGTTGCACCCTAGGTCTTAACCAACTAACTGTGTAAGGGGAGTTGAAGCAAAATGATTTGTTCAAAATTATAAAAGTGACATAAGAAGTATAAATAGTAAATCAAATGAACTTATATATATATATAATTTATTTTATCACTTTCTTAAATATCAAAACATAGATCACTGAACACCATGCCTACTCAACTAAGGCAAGTCACTAACCTATTCATTCTTAAGAGGTTTCATTATTTAGAAAGGATTAAAGGATCTCAAGAGATATAAGAGAGAGGAGTATACTATAATTAAATTGAAATGTTGTGACCTATTCCACAAATAGGTCCCATAAACAAGTAACAAATAATGGAGATCACAGCCAAATTCTCTTACAATCATACATAGGCCTAAGTGTATACACAAACCTCATAGAATTCAGTTGAGAAGATGGTAAAGTAAAGTAAGATTAGTTAGATATGGGATGGACTTATATAATTTAGAATATTATTAAAGACATGTATAATCACTCCATGAGGAAAATCAAACCTCTTGATAGTGGAAATGAGAGGAATACAAATAGCTAGCGTATGGCATTCAAATTGACTCAATAACCCTAGGCATGAGCTAGTGTGATAACTAGAGGGAATTATGGATAAAGGTGGTAATATATACATTTGAATAGGTCAATTAATATGTATTATACCTATTAAATGTCATTTAGTATCAAATCAATTTCAAAACATACACCTACAGACCTCATTCTTGCTCAAACCCCTCAGGTTTATTGTTCTTCAACCCAAGTGTCATCAAATTTTGCTCACACCTTTCATGAGGAGAATCATGGGTTGAATTTTCATTAGATGTATTATATGGGTCCCATAAAAAATATCTTGTGAAAATAGGAGAAATAGTGGGGTTGTTCTTTATGAACAATTATTAAGACCCCAAATAGGTCTTAAACCTCTCTAAAAACCCAATAGTCACTAGTTTGTAGAGATGGACTTCTAAATCACACCTAATGCCATATCTATCTCCTAAAACCTCTTGGAAATTGTTCTAGACTCTAATTTTATCATCCACATTTATTGATCTATATGGACTATGTTGGAGCCAACATACCCCCATTTTTTTCTACTTTTACAAAATAGGGACCCTTGTAAATGTTTTAAAACATCTATATCCTAGATTGGCTTTGAAGAGGTTATTATTTATTAAAATTTTAAGATCATCCACTTGAAATGAAATGAACCTATACATATCTAATTGTGATTATGCTTTATGGGCTAATCCTACTAGTGGTTGTCCTTGGATGATGAAGTGTAGGTTCTCTGGAGAAAGGGAGGGTTCCCAAATTAAAGACCATATGATTTAAATTCAAAAATGGTGGGAGAAGTTTAATGAGAAATCATATTTATTTATTTATTTAAAAAAACCATAAATATAATTTTATATTAAGGCTCGATCATGTTTTTGATATGACCAAACCTTAATATAAAATCATACTTAGACCTTTTTATTTTTTCCCCCTTTGCTAACCTCCTAACCTTGCCTAATTTTTAGTCCATAGGCCCCTTTAGTTTATAGCCAAGGATTTTTTTAAGCCAAGGCTTCAATATTAAATTTCTTTGTGTTTATTAACATAAATAAAATCTAAAGATTGAAACCTTAGTCTGAATCATTATACATATCAGGTCCTAACTTAATGATTTGATTTGATTTTAGATCCAATGGCTCTTTCTTCCCTAGAGATCTAATCTAATAGCATGAAATCACCCAAAAAGAACCATGCATCAACTTCAATTTCAAGGAAAAAGTTCTTATAGTATTTAATTTTATAGTCTTGCTCCCATCATTTGATGCTCATGAGGACATCTTTGATGTTAGTGAGACCATTAAGTTGAGCATCATCCAAACTTTTACCTAAGCCTGAAGGGGACCGCATTATATTTTTAACCTTAGGCTTAGCATAATAAACTTTAACTCTAAATTAATCATGTTTATTACATAATTAACTGAAGACTAATCATTTAACTTAATTCTATATGTGACTGATCAATTACTTAAAATTTATGTACTTTTATAGATCTAATGATCTATGTTCACCCTCAGATCTTGATATAATAATGCAAAGACAAAGGAGTCCCCAAAAAGTCAAATCTAATTAGATTCAACATCCCAAATATTAATCAATGGCCCTCACTACATCATTTATCTTGATCTAATTTCACAAATCATAAGAACAACATCAACGAATCTTGAAAACATCACTAAAGAGGGGAACTAATCACATATAAGTACATGGATCCAACGGCCCTTACTACATCACCAATCTGATCCAATGATATGAATTCTTCAATCGATAAGCCCTAATATGTGGTCATATTGACTAAGGCCATAATTTTAATTTGAAGATTCATTGTGTTCATAAACATTATATGACCTTAGGACTCAAACCTAAGCCCTCATGGACTGAAACTCAAGACTAAATTTGGTAGTCTCACTCCCATTATTTGAGGTCTACAAATATGTCTTTGATGTTAGTGAGGCCATTAAATTTAACCTCATATAACTTTTTATCCTAGAAAAAAGGGCAATTTTTAAAACTCTTTGAAAGGGACCCTAGCATATTAATGTGGAAAACTTAGCATAAAAGACCTTATCCTAAGTATGTTAGTGTTTATTAACATAAATAAACCTTAGGAATATATTTTAGGGCTAATTTTTATTAAGACCCTATACTAATCAAGCTATGTGAATTTTATAGGATCCAATAAACCATGCTTGCTCAGAGGTCCTGATTTAATGGAGTGAAGATAAAAAGACTTGATTTAAAAACCAATGGCTAGTTTTCAAAGGAATTTTTATGTGGAGGGCCACATAGGTGCCATGTAAGCACTAAATGACAAATCCAAAGATTTAGTGCACCTAAAAAGACAAAAATTTTACATATGAGGCTATCCATAAGATCTAAGGCATGAATGAATTTGTGAAGTCTACCACCTTCACCATTAAATATCTAAGAAACCCTATCAAAACAACATAAAGCCCTAATTATTGACTATTAAAACATAATTACATTAAACAAGCTCAAATTTCATTTTGAGCAAAGAAAAGCCATTTATACACCTAAGGCAATTAAGGAATCATGGCAGTAGCTAGGCAACAATGGAGAAAAGAGGCAAAATTGTATTTGTCTATGGATAATGAGGGAAGATGTTTTGGGGACATAGAATTGGACATTAGGGTACTTAATAATGGAATGAAGAATTGGTTTGATATCTTCTTTAATATCAAGGAAATTTAACCTCTCACTTCTAACAAATAAAGGATCATAATAACCAAGAGTAAATTCAATGACTTGGTTACAATTCAAATGTTTGGTCTTCATTGAGTAGCTATAAAACTAGAGGTACTCCATTGCATAGATATCCTTGCACCTATGTTTGTCAACTATAGAATTGATGGTGATTAGATAGTTATGGAAGATGTGTCAAAATGGATTACATACATTTCCCATATATCTCTTGTGGTCTACTATAAAATCTAATTAAAGACCTCCCCACCATAAAGGAGTGGACAACCTATCATAATTTGGACACTATTTTAGGACGCTGGTTAAGCCAAGGAACCCACATATCTAGAAACCATGATGGGAAGATACTTATTATAAAATTTAGGTAAGACTTTAGGATCATCATGAACCTATTAAATAGAGATTCAGGGGTAGCCACCATAACCTGTGTTGACCCCAAATGGGTTTTCTACATATATTTCATGGTGGAAGAAAAGATAACTCCACCTATTGGAGAATTGATTAGCATCCACTTGGGAAGACAATTCTATGGCATAAAAAGGAAGAAAAACCAATAATTCACCATGATGTCCTATCTATTGGACTCATTGATGGCCTCCACACATATTCTTGATATCAATAATTGGTCCTCTCATAGTAACATTACCATATCTTGTCATTATTCAAAATTATATATCTTTAAATATATGGGTCACATGCAATTCATTTATGATTACATATATCCTAATTTGGTTAAGACTATCACAAGGAACCCCATTCCTAGAGTGCACCCCCTCATCAAGAAATATGTAGAGCCCATGGCTGATATATGGTATTACCTAGATTGCACTATCATCAGGATGGAGGGAGTTATGACTCAGCCATATAGATTTCCAGTCCATGGCCCTATCAAATTGGCTAAATCAGAAATTGCTTCCCAACTCCTCTAAAGGATTGACAATGTATGTAGAGAGAAGATGAAAGGAATGATTATACTTTTCCATTCTTGATTGGAAAAACCGTGATCTATGGATGGAAATAGTTAGATGTTATGTCTAGACATAGAGATGCCTTATATTTTCAAAAGGATGACCTTAAAGAATGGAACCTAAATAACAAATTTGTCCCCCATTTTTAATCCAAGGAGTTAACCAAGGTGGCCTATAAGCATAAGGTTATCCCATATGACCATCCCTACACCAAGGTTGCAAACATTGAGGAAGTGCTAGCTAGGTGAAGGCAACATGACTTCAAACTTAAGCATAGATTACAAAGAGTGGAGAAGCCAACTAGAGAAATCTGGAAATTAAACCCATTGAAATGTCATCTATTACCTTCTACCTCAAGTGCACCTCCATGACTACCACAATAGCAAGTACTCTAAATTTAAAGACCTAGTGAGAGAAAATTAGAAGAAAGGCTATGAGAATGTCCATCATCAATGCCACTTCCAAGACCACATTATCTAGTAGATTACATTGATATGGTTGCCCTAAAACCATATGAAATAGTTGAAGGATTCTTTAAAGATATTAAAAAAACATATGGGTTAGATTAGGAAGATGAAGGAATTGAGGAAGCCACAGTTGAGTTGGCATAAGCTAAATAACCCTAGGTAAGTTAGATGGAAAAGGGGAAGGAAATATCTTTGGATTTAGTCCCTATATTATAAAATAAAAGGGAAGCAGAGATATCCCTTATTCCTAGGTCCTCTAAAAGGCCAAAAGTGACATGGACCCATCCTACCAGTGAGGTTAACTTGTTTAGTGATGAGTTCCCCATAGATGGACCTGTCATATGACACTAGTTCATATATAGAAATATCCAAAATATTTCATCTTAGTCTCATTCATTAGCACTTACCAACACTACAAGTATTAATACCCATGATGATATCAAACCTTGGATTAGAGAGATCATGAAGGAGTAGGAAGAAAGGAGGATTGTTGAGGTAACTAAAGAGAGTGGAAAATGAATGAAGGATCTTAGAGCATCAATTGGTATTAGGATTGAGATCCCAAAGGTACCCAAATTCTCTAAACCAATAGCCACTATTAGTATAATTTTCTCTATATTTGGATGTGCTCATGTTATTCATGTTATAGTGTTAATTATTTAAAGTAAATCTAGTTATTACTTATGATTTCTATATTTCCTACGATGGTTTCCTATTTTATGATGGAATCTGGGTTCATACTATTTTACATCATAAATTGTTTCATGTATACTCAAACCAATTAGAACTTTGTCATGATATTTGAGATGGAAGCCTACAATCACATTTTATTTTTTTCTTTACCCTCATTTTTTTCTATTTTCTTCATCAAATCTCACTTTATTTCAAGATCATTATTAATATCCACATATGTTAGTTTGTGGATCATAAATATCACAAAGCTTTAAATATATAGGATCCTAGTGGCTCCCACCCACCAAATTAAACAAATATTATGGATAGCTCTCACACTCTACTTCTATTCCACCATAGACATCCTAAATTTTCACAAAATTAAACTCATTCCATAGATCCTTATGATCCTAAAATGAGAAGTGTCCATCAACACTAAGAATACCTGTGAGGTAGTTAGAAGCATCAACAGAATACTATATAAATTTCCTTAAATGTATAGTTGTGTGTGTAGTTTAGTGTTTTACAAGGATTTTGGAGAGATGGACACTTGATAAACATTAGAAGAGGTCCCATGAGACTATTTAATCTCCTAAAATCAAAAACAAAATCTCAAGAACCCCCGAATGTGACTAAACAAACTCCGTTTAACAAAGTAGTTCAAACAGGCTTGTGAAGGGCTTGTTTTTGTCCATTTCATGGTTTTGATATAAGCATAATGTTATATAATCCAAAAATTGACATTTATGTTGGGATTAGAATGGGTAAATTTAATAACACACTTCCTATAGGTTTCACATGTTCATGAGGAGTTTAGAGACACAATCCACTTCCTAGGCCTAGAGGCTTAATTAGGCCTAATTGGTAGAAGAGATAGGAAAAAAGTAGACTTACACTTGGATTCATCTCATGAAGTTGAAAATGGAGATTTAAGAGGATAAATGGTACTAATAAATATCCTCATTTTTCTATTACTATCTTAACTTGTCTTCCTTATCATGTCATCCTTTTATAACACCTAAATGTAGTTTGAAAGCTTCTTTTGTAGCTCATGTGAAGTGTATGAGTGTGGTGTAAGAGTTGATTTAGTTTTTATATCTTCTAGTGTTATTCAATACCTCTTAGTTAGTAATCCTATCTTAATCATCCATCACACCCTTCACATTAAAACATTTATGTGAGAGGTTTAGATTAAGAGTATTGTATTTAAAGTTATTTTTCTTGATTTATAAGTACACATGTAGGCAGTTGGTAGTAGTCAAAATATATTTGATTAATCACCTCATTAGAGTAGGTTTCTCTCCCTTTTCCTATAAATATATATATTAGTGTGTGATCCTAAGTGATTCATGAAGGGGAGTTGGCCATTCAATCTAGAGGTTTACCTTATTATTTACAACCCATAGGTCTAGGGCTAATCACATGTTTTACCAAATTTGGAGAGTTATAAACAACCTTCTCCTATTGTGAAAAATTTGGCCATAACAATTCTAGTATGCCTGATGGGACAAATGTTTAAATTTATGAAATAATTTTTGGTGTGTTTTAATACTTATCAACCTTTAAATACACTCAATGAAATACCAATTATGACTCTGAATACAATCAGTTGGTTTTAGAAGCCTAGGTACTTATTGTGAAAATTATTTGATAGTATCATGTTTTTTCCTTTGACTCATGAAGTTGGTATGGTTGGATATGATGATAAATTTTACTATACACCTCCTTATCATCTTTTTCATGATTCATACCATTCATATAGCCTTCTCTATCAACCTCATTATGACCCAAACTATGTGCTTCAACATCCTTATCGAGCTTGTTACCCTCCTTATGAGTCATACCAATACTATGGTCAACCTATTTCTCTTCTACATGACCATGATGTTTCATATGAACAACCTTCTCATGCTCAAGATGTCTCTAGTTGTCCCTCAAACCAATCCATTTCAAGTTTGAAGAAAACTCTCCTAGGATATTAAAAATACGTGTTAGACATTCATACTCAAAGATAACATGGTCAATATATTCCTATATATCTCATTCATGACATGAGAGACTCATTATAGATATTGAAAGGAGAATGGACACCTATTGAGAGAGCAATTTGGCAAAGCCTCTCAAGTGAAATGTTGGATGTAAGTGGTCTCATTTAAATAATATAATATATGTTAAAAGTTCATAAAGGACAATAGGTCCATTTTAATTATCCCTATGTATTCTTACACTCCATCTCATCTCTCATACATGCCACCCATTCTTCCTCAAGAGACCTTTCTAAGTGAATCCCCAAGTATTCCAAGTCTTTCATGTGTTCCTCAAACCTTCCCTTCTTGTAAATCAATCTAAGAGAGTACTCAAAAATAAAAGGAGATTATTATAGAACAAAATATTTATTATATCCACCATCCCACTTCTCTTCCTCAAGGAACTCCTAAGGATTCTTCCAAAATTCCAAGCTAGAATGAAGTAGTAAAGTCTTGGAGTAGGAAAGGTGAAATAAGTATAGATTGTGGAGTTGAAGGGAAAGAGAAATATAAACTTGTGAAAGTCTATCCCACCCCTCCTTAAGAGATATGTTATACTCTATATCAATATTTTTATGATACTTATCTTCATGAGGCCACTAATCACCTTCAACAAAATATATTTCAAGAGGACATAGATAGCCAAATCAAAGAGTTGGAATTGAATATAAAAAGAATTGAAGAGAGCCAAGATCAAGAGATGGAAGACAAAGAAAAATTTATGCCTAATCAAGCTCCATTTCCATCTCCCCAAGAACCTATACCTTGTACATCTTGGAGGTATATCCAAGAGTGTATTAAGAACAATAATGATATTCTAATTTAGAAGTTGGAAGATCAGATTGTAACTATTAAATAGCCTTAAGAAGGTTATGAGTAAAATGAAATTATTATTGAATAATATGTCCCTTTCATTTATCAATTTAAATTGATATCTCTCCAAGATTTCCTCAAAAAAACATTCATTCACATGCCCATTCATGAGCCATCCACCACACCTCATACTCTCTCTCAAACTCATAAACTTGACCATCACCCTCCCACCATCTCCCTTCACGAGGAAAAACTTGTCATGTGGGAAGCAAGTGAAAAATATTATAGGTTGAAGGAGTGGATCAAGTTGAAGAGGTTAATTTTATTTTTTCTCTTAAAAATGATGATCAAGAATATGATGAAGACTTGTTTGTAGTCCTAGGAGTAAGTTACACTCCTCTTCAAGGAGGTTATAGTCTAGTCAAGAGTGAAGAAGGAAACTGTGGAAAGTAAGTAAACATCCAAGGACGAATCAACCCTCAAGTATGATAATTAAAGAGGAATATACACTTCATGATGATATTTTTGAGTTCATAAAAAAGGGATATCATCTCTTCAATCAATTAGAACATCCTTACCCACTCCCACTCTTGAAGGATAAGGCAGATTTTTATCGGCCTCAATTTCCTAAGAAGTAAGAGGTTATTCCTATTAGATTTGTTCCTATAAGTGAAACATAAGATTCATTTTAGTTCATGCAGTTGGATATGCCCAATTATAAGGAGTTTGAACAAGGTATATTCTTTTAATATGATGATGTAAAGTTCCTTACAAAATTTGATGAGGTTGTAATAGAAGAGAATAAGAATGAGGTCCCTTAAGAGGCCATGATGATCTAAGAAGCATGCCTAGATGAAGTACCACTTATTGAGGTTAAATATAATGAGTATCATGTGAAATATATTGGTTCATATGATGAGTTCATATTCATAAGAGACTAATTTTCTACTAAAGATATACTTGAGAGTAAGATAAAAGGAGTGGCATTCAAGAAGGAGATGAAGGCAACAAGGAATAGGCCCAAAAAGAAGAAGCTTGATTTATTCCATTTATCACTTCATGGAGCAAGAGATGGTACAATATTCCCATTTGATTTAGGAAGAATAAGTCTTTAGTTTATTTATTCATATCTAGTTTTTTTCTATTTTTTTGTGTTCTTTAAGTGCTTAATTAACACATGTGTGTGTCTTCCTTTCTTTACTTTTGTATGTGTGTCTTCATTTTATGTGTTGTTAAGGTAATAAAGTTGTATTAATTATCAAGTGTCAAGGTATTATCTTTTTTTATTAAATTTAAATTGACTCCATATCATAATGGAAGGACAAGGCTACTAGTCTAGTCAAGATAGTAGATATGCTACCCTTATGAGTCACCAATTATTTATCCAATTTTGACCCCCAGGTCAAAATAACACCCTTATAGGTAAAAAAATGAACCTTAGGTGATTTAAAATGTCCTATTTGAGTCCAAAATACCTTATTAGAATTAATTAAGGTAAATTTGGAAATATTAAGGTAAGTCTCTTTTATGTGTTCTAGACTATTTGGGTCTCCTAAGTCAAAAATGGTAAAAATGGTCATTTTTGGTGCCTTTAAAAAAATTTAAAAGGTCAAGTGAGGTAAACAAGGGTATTAAAATATTTCATAGTATGTACCAAAGAGTTTTAAGTCATAAAATTCAATTATGGGCAAGAAAAGTAAGTTTTAAGGGCTTCCCAAGTAAATAAAATGTGGGAAGAGAGAGAACATATAGATAAATAAGTTATCAACATGATTATGTGTTTTTGGATCCAACACAGTGATTCTCCATTACTTACAATCTTAGAGGAAGATAAAAACATCATATCTCTCATATCAATTCCTTCACAAACTCATATAGGTAAAACTGAAGTGGATGGTACGACCAAGAGAGAGAAGGAAAGAGCCTAAAACTTAGGTAAATTATTGTATTCTTGGTCATATTAAAACTTTTTTAATTGGTTATTATATTCATCTATTTATATTTATTATCCATTGCTTAGAAGTTAAGGGTCTAAAATCAGCTAATCAACTATGATATGGGTATTTCTTGAGTTTTATAGGTATAATTGTGGAATATATTTGAAGGATAAATTTTTTATGGGTATTAAAAAATACTCTCAATTATTTTTAATTCTTTTTAAATATTTAAATGAAAGTACAATTAATTGAATGAATGGTAATCTCTATACAAGAGAGGTTTGTAAGTTAAAATTATAGGTCTACATTTAACCAAGAAAGGTTTATTTTTAGAACATGTTCAAATGTATTTTCATGGTGTTTCCATATATTATTCACATCTATATAAACTATAAAAGAGTTATACCATGGCCACTCATTCAATACTCCAATTGGCCATCTTGAGCAATGTGCCTTTCATAGTTTACAAAGCCAATGGTAGTCTGAGTTTATTATAGGTTTTAATTATTTTGAGAGATATTAATACTTCAAATAAGTTTTAGGATTATGATATAAGTATGTTGATACAATTAAAACATTGTATTTAGTACATAATAACCATATTTTCACTTCTTAACTCTTGAACACAAGGTTATAGTCCTATAATCATATTGGTTTTAAAGGTTATCTTAACTCTCAAATCATAAAGCCTAATACATAAACCATTATATACTCAACCTTATGCATTTAAAAGGAAATTTTGAAGAGGATGTTATATCTAGTTGGAGATACATATATCCTTTGAAGAGATTATTGGATGAAAATCAGGAGTAGTACAATCTATAAGTATGGGAAGATAAGAAGAATGGTTCTCAAGAAGTCTCAATGGGTAGAGAAGTGACACAACTATCTACACCTATAGGTTGCCTTCTAGGATCAACAAGTTAGTTCAGTATGAAAGATAATGGTAGAGGTATTTGAGAAAATATTGAGGCCCTAAGAGGATTAGAATGGAGATTGAAGGGTTGGAAAAACATAGGGTCAAATTAATGAAGATGTCATTGATCTCTCTAAAATAATTAGAGTCATAACAAACCTCAGGATGACACACATAGGCATGCTTACTTTGATGAGATTTTTACTTGTTTATAACAAGTATAGGGCATACTGAGGATGGTTTTTTGGTGAAAGGTATGATCAAGTCTAAGAGGGCATATGGTGAAACAAATGAAGTTGAAATTCTCAAGAGAAAATAATAGGAGGAATGAACAACATCATAAATCAATCAAGACACCTATGCTATATGAAAATCAAAATAATATCAAGCATGACTAAAATCACAATAACTAGAGAAACCCTATAAGCTTAAAACCCTTAGGGATTTTCTATAATAAATGGGATAAAACCCTAAGCATCATCATTTGTTTGGAAGGAAAGATATATATAGAGGAGGTATATTTGAGTCATCCAAGTCAAGAAACTATGCACCTGCAACCACTTATTTGAGGTTTGAATATCTAATTGTGCATAATGTGATTATGAGTATAATGGTGAATTCAATGAAATAAATTAAATTAAATGTTTTCATTGCATCAGTGGATAATAGAGAAAGGAACATAGTTTACTCAAGTGCCATAGTCACCTAAAATAACCTTAGACCTATTGGCTCAAAAATTTATTAGGGGTATAAATTGGTGACTTTGAGTCGGTAGTGTGGGAACTGAGTCCTTTAATTATTCATAAACACAATAAAAAATCCCTCTCCTATTAGTAGGTGGAGCTACCTTTATTAAAATTTAAAAAGGGAAAAGTAGGGGAAAAGCTATTCATAGCTATTTATAACAATTTTTTTATGGGGGGTTTCATAATTTTAACCAAAAATTATGTTAAAGTGATAGAAAAGAAATGAAGGGTAAAATGGGGATAATGGGAAAATGAGAAAGGAAAGGAGAAAGGAAGAATGGGATTATTCTAGCTAGTTAAATAGAAGCTTCTATAATAACTCTAGAAAAGATGAAGGGAAAATCTAAATAGCTAAACACAAAGACTCACAAGAGTAGTCTAAGATTTGAGGTATAGTAGAGGAAACCTTTTTCATGAAAATGAGATGGGAAAGACTTATACTAAATATATGAATAGGATACATACACCAAAGAGATTGGACAACCTTACAAAGAAAGATATTCAACAACCCTATATTTCTAAATAAAAGCATGCATAAAATCTTATTCTTAATCTCAACAAGGATTCCCAATGACAAAGTTCCTAATGTAGATTCAACATAGCTTTACATGATTAATAACTTCACATTCATTGACTATCTAAAAATAACATTCTATAAAAATGAAAGAACAAGAATAAAAGTGAATTGACATACTCATGCATATCATCATTCAAAAAATATCATGGAACAAAGTCCTATAAAGATTTTATTTATTGATGCTTCATAGGATTATACATACAAATTCCTTCCTTCCACTTACCAAATTTATATTGTCATAAAACCAACTAGTATAGAGCCAACATGAGCCTAGCTGAAGTTAACCCCTCAAAGGAGCTCTAAACTCCTATTTATAGGTTACAATAGGTGTAACCACCCATAATCACCTCCATAACCACCTTTATGGTAAAACGTTTATATTTTACAATTATTTTATCTCAAATGACTTTAAAAAGGTAAAATATAACCTTTTAATTTATTACAAAAAGTGCAATAGAGAAATAAAAAGACAGAGACTTTTGGTGGTTATTGAGAAAAATATAATTCTTTCTGCTGAGTAGGACCTTGTTCTACCATTGTGGCAATATTTGATTCCTCACTCTTTTTAGAGTTTCATTTCTCCCTTGGGAATTACATCTTGGCATATATTGTAATTATTTTCTCATCTTCCCTTGTCAAATATTCCTTGTTGTATGAACAATATCTCTAATTCAAGCACCACATTGAGAAAGAAAGTTTTAAATGCTTTCCTCATCCATTTTTATCACCACACTCTTCTTGAGGTGTCTAATGACCCTTTAATACCATCATATGTATTAAATTTAGAAGCCTCCACACACAAGCAATCATATCCTATGATACAAGCTTGATTGACTCTTCATTACAAAGATTTATGCCTATATTTCCTCAAAATTCATAGGTGTATGACATGAATATAAATTCATACATGTGCAACTACTCCAAATTTATTTCCACTGTAAGGAATTTCTCATCTTCTTTTATCATTATGTCATGTGCTTTATTTCTCATTTGATCAGGTTCATCACCTTTTTCACTCTTACATATATAAACTTTGACTATGGGATTCTCACCACTAGACTTGTTGCATCAAGATAAAGTTGTCAAATTATTTTACACTCCATCAACGTGAAAAAAAGTCTTATTAAGCTTATTCAAAAGCATAATCCCTTACAAGGCCTTTTTAAATTCTTTTACAAATGTGGAGCCTTTTCCTTTAAAGCTTTCTTTAAATTTAGATTGATCTGTTGTAAGGAAATCCACTCTCAATTATTTCATTGACTATGTTATTTTCACTTATGGCTCTTTCATCCACACCTTATGCAGGTCACCATGAACATTAGAAACCTCTATCAATTTCATAAAGAACTTGTTGAGTATCAATAACACCTCCAAAGTAGCCAAAACAATCCTTCCATGTAAAACTATGGTTTTACTTACTCAAAACAACATTCCAAAGCCCCAAAACCACAACTTTTATTTCAAACCACCTCCATATCTAATAACAAGAGTTATATGCCCAAAAAATTTTAAGAAGCAAAAAATAGGAGTTTTCTCAATAAAACTACACTTATTTCGGCCAATACAATGAATTTGGGGACAAAAACCTCCTTCCAAGTGTCAAAACCACAAATTTGGGCAAAACCATTTTAAAAGATTTCATTAATGATAATGCCACAAATTTGTGTTGGGAAATAAACTATTTAAAAAGGTGATAATACATATTTTTTAATAAATCACCATTTAAGCCCAAATCCATGGATTATGAGTGGGAAAAGGTTTATTTTTAAAATAATTATGTAATACCATGTGTTTCCTTAAAACCAACCTTCCATTTACCAAATACCATGAATTGGTGTTTTGAAAAATAACTTAAAATCACCTTTAGAGGGATGGAAGGAAATTGGATGTACTTTCAAGGTGAGGAAACATGTTTCAAGGCTTTAAAAAATCTGTAAAATGTAAAATAAAATACCAAAACCCACATGGAGTAGTGAATAGCCATGTAGACGAATGGAATAAGCTATTTAGAATAACAATGTGTAGTTATGTGGGAATATTGACCAAATGTAATAACAAGTGGATTAGTTATAGGGATAAAACATGTTTTGTAGCTTCAAAAACCCCATATGGGAAGTTCATGCCATGTGGACGGAGAAAAATGAGCATTTTGATTGGTTTGCAGAGTTTAGAGGATTATTTTGCATAGTGGTGGGCTTTGAAAAGTCAAATGAAGAATTTACATGGAGGAAAAAATAAACTTTATAAGTGAAGGTAAAGGGGAATACCATGTATTAAGTGGTAAAAAATAAGTTTTTTTAAAAAAGAGGAAAAAGACAAAAGTTATATAACAACCATTTACGAAAAAGAAAAAGGCCATGTAATAAATTCATTTATTTAAAATGGAAGACCACCTTTTTTTTATTAAACCACATTTCACATGGAATACCATGAATTTTTTGGTAAAAGGACATTGAAAATGACTTTGGTGGGCTATGTGGAGGAATAAGGTGATGAGTTGGAAAATGTATGTAGGATTTTAAATCTTGAAAACACTTTACAAAATATTAAAACATACAAAACACTTTACGGGATTTTAAGGCTTACTAAACACTTCATGAGATTTGGAGGGTTATAAAACACTTGCAAGTTTTTGAACCTTATAAACAACTTTTAAGGTTTTTGAAGTTTATAAAATGTGATGCGGGCTTATAAAATTTATGAAACATAATACAAGATTTAAAGGTGCATTTTACATCTTTCAAGATTTAAAGATACATTTTGCATGTTGTGGGTTTTAAAGGTGCATTTTGTATAATAGAAGGATTTTCACACTGTTTAGACCAATGTTGGGATTTATGACTCTACTCAAAAAGGTAATGGAATCTGATGTCTATCTAAATACATATTTTCAAAATCTAATGATGTTCCTAACATGGTAGCAAAACCCACCAAAGCTAGACTTAGGCAAATTTTAGCTTCTTTCTTAATCTTTTTTCGACTCTATCCACTCTTATATTATTTCATGTATACCTTAGAGCACACATAGAGATAAAAAGATATGAGTCACCACCTTTAACCATCTTATAATTACAAAATTAAACACCTTAAATTTTGATCCAAAGTAGACCAAATACTATCATCAGAAGATATCTCACCTAATCTTATGTCATAGGAGTCATTACACACCTTGTGTCTACCCTAAGTGCTGACATGTTTTTGTGATTTTATGATACAAGAAATAGTGAAGACATCTTGTATTATCTCATCCTTTGTGAATCCTCCTTGATACTTCCAAGGATGAGAACCTTGTATGTAGCATCATCCAACATCATGCATCTCATTATGACCATCATGTATAACTTTGTTTTCAAGTGTGGGACTTGGCTTCAAAGCATGATCTTCTCTTGTCTAAAGAGGTATAGTCGAGAGATCATTAATACACTCAACTTTTTCACTCAAAAATTACCAAAAAGTAGATCTCAATATATGACTCAACCTTTATCGATTGGGCTATGGAGTCAGTGTACTTTTTGCAAAAAAATAACCATCCATGTTATTAAAACACTTCCAATTACTTGTGAGAGTGTATTTGGGGGTGTTGCCATGAAATTTAAAATTTCATGACAATAACTAACTCCAAATATGGGACTATATTTCCTAGGGGAATGCAGGAAAACTCTAGAATCTTAGATGGTTGGTACCTTCACTTTTTTTTGGATTCCTAAAAACTTTTATGTATTTCACATTTTCATGTCCAGATGTAACCAACTTATATCTAGTTCATCTATCTCAATTATATGAGAAATGAACACATGTTACTAGTCCAAATCACTTTTTCACTTGAAAACTTGTATGCCTAGATCTGACCAACTAACATCTAGTTTATCCATCTCAATTGTATGAGAAATGAACATGTGCTACTAGGTCATATCATCTGATCACTTAAAGAGATCCATGAAAAAACTATTCATGTTGTCACTCTTTAAAAACTTGTGATTGCCTATGATATTTCTAAGGTAAAGACCACTATTAAAAATGTGTGTAGGGAGAAAGGCTAAAACATGGAGAAGGAAGGGAAATAAACAAACTATTGCATGTATTAAAAAACCACACACACACACACACACCAAAACAAAAATGGGAAGAGGAAACAAGCCAAAATTAGGAAAGTATAACTATTTATAGGGAATTGATGAAAATGAGAATATTATATAAAACCATCCATTGGTTGGGACAAGTACCTACCATTTTGAAACAATGTATTTTACTTATGAACTATGAACACATTTAGCAGTAACAACCAAGCAGGTGGGAAGAGGAACTTATAGTTATCATTCACATAAGGATGATCATGAATGAATAAATTAGTAGATTTTTTCTATTTTGAAATGAAAACATTAAGAATTTTTTGATCTTCTTTGAGTAATTTTTAGAAATACTAAACTTTTTAAATATCTTCTTGGATGACTTCAAATGCATCTATGATAGACATAATATCTGAATTGGAGATAAGTGTGTCACATATCTTTTTTTGAGTTGGAATCACAATATTATTATCTTTCAAAATGAATGAGGTGTTGATATTATTTTCTGAATATCTTTCCACAGTGAAATTAATTCATTATTGGATGATTCACCATCATCTTCATCATTAATTTCATTTTCCTTGATAGTTTCCATTTCACTCAAAATAAAAATCAGGCACCATTCATTTTGTTCTATCTTGATGTCTTCCTTGACCTCAACCCTAGCATGATTATGATTTTTAATTTAAATAGGCTTAATTTATTTTGATTTAGATCCTATGGATAATTCTTCTATGGTATACCTTAAAAATGAAATCCCTGAGGAATCTTTATTTTTGACTATGGAGTATTTCATTTTGATAGAGAAGAGATATTTTTCTTTATTAAAAACTTGTTCAACATTATCCTCTTTTTAGAAATTAAAAAAATCACACTCTACATTATTAATCTTTTCTATTTGTGGTTTAACTAATTCTTCCTCAAATAACTCATTTTGTCCTAAGACTATGGGGTTTAGGCAATCTAGTGAAATAGGCAAATATTTCACCTTTTATCCAAGTGGGGAGTCAAATTCTTCATTTTTTCTTTGATCAATCATTATTTTTTCCAACTGTTCACCTTCTTCCAAAATTTTTAAACTAAAACAATCATATTTAATAGGTATCACTTTCTCTTTTTCTTTGTTAGAGTTCTGACATGTTTGATCAGGAACTTGCCTTCAAACTTTCTTTTCTAATTATTCTAGACTCTTGATTTTATCAGGTTTCACTATTTATTTCTTGTCATTTAAAATAGGTTTAGTACCTTTTGAAAATTATTTATTTAACATTCTAGATATAATCATTTCACCTTGAATTTTGATAGCTTTTTGTTGTTTGGTTACCAATTCATTTACTTTTTTCCTCATCAAGATGAACTTGATCTCTAAGAGAAGAGAACTAATGAAAATGCAAAGCTGATTTTTTAGACTTGGTTGATCCATCTAAGGAATTGGTCTCAATAATTTATTGAAATGGGCTATGAAGTATCTCATATATTCATCATCTTGATTTTGAGTTTGAAATAATTCTAACAATGCACACACAACAACAACTAATTTTAATATTTTAAAGAACTTGTTATTCAAATAATCCTAATTCATAATGAATCCATTTTAAAGGTGCCAAAACCACTCAATAGTAGGTCTAATAAAATTTTAAATGAAAATTCACATATCAATATCCTCATACATAACTCCCAAAATGCTATAGGACATTGTGAAGGCTTGGATATGTTTATCTTCATCTTAACCATTTTCTTCAAAAACTTGGGGAATCTCTTTCTTGAGCATGATGGGAACTTGTTGTATTAGGCCAAAGCAAATGACCCAAAAAAATTTCCCCATGGGACACATGGAACGTTGGGGTTGGGGTGGACCGATGTCATTTTTACAATTAGGAAGGTGTAGGCATTAGGTAATTTTTTAAAATAGAGTCACAAACCTCCATTATAAGGGAGGTTCTTTTAAATGTTTGAAAATGGTGTGCGTAAAGGACCTCAATTCCCCAACAGAGTCACCAAAAGATGTTGGCTCAAAAATTTGTCAAGGGGACAAATTGGTTACTTTGAGTTGGTAGTGTAGGAAATGAGTCCTTACATTAGTCAACAACATAATGAAAATTCCCTTTCCTATTATCAGGTAGAGCTACCTTTATTAAAATCTAAAAAGGGAAAAGCAGGGGAAAAACTATTCACAACTATTTAAAGAAAAATGTTTTTATTGGGAGTTTCATACTTTTAACTAGAAATTATGTAAAGGAGATAGAAAGGAAATGAATGGAAAATGGAGAGAAGGAAAAAATGAGAAAGGAAATGAGAAAGTAAGAATGGGATTATTCTAGGTAGTTAAAAATATAAGTTGCTATAATAACCCTAGAAAAGATGAAGGGCAACTCTAGATAGCTAAACATAAAGACTCACTCGAATAGTCCAAGATTTAAGGTATAACAGAGGACTTTTTCATGAAAATGAGATGAGAAATACATACACTAAACATACAAATATGATACATAAACCAAGGATATTGGATAACCTTACAAAGAAAGATATTCAACAACCCTATAGTTCCCAATAAAAATAGACATAAAATCCTATTCTTAATCTCACCAAGGATTCTCAATAAAAAAATTCCTAATTAGAATCAAAATAACTTTTCATGCTTAAGAATTTCACATTCATTGACTATCTAAAAATATCATTCTAGCAAAATGAAAGAACAAGAATCAAAGCGAACTAACACACTCATGCATATCATCATTCAGAAAATCTCATGGAATAAAGTCCTATAAATCATTTCTTTGTTGATTATTCATGGGAATATACATACATATTCCTTCCTTCTACTTACCAAATTTCTATTTTCAAAAAAACAATTGGTATAAATCAAACCTAAGCCTAGCTGAAAGTAACCCCATAAAAAAGATCCAAACTCCTATTTATAGGCTTCAATAAGTGTAACCACCCATAACCACCTCCATAGCCACCTTTATGGTAAAAGGTTTATATTTTATAGTTCCTTTATCTCAAATGAATTTAAAAATGTAAAATATAACCTTTTAAGTTATTACAAAAAGTGCAATGAAGAAATAAAAAGATAAAGACTTTTGGTGGTTATGAGAAAAAGACAAGTCCTTTTGTTGAGTAGGACCTTGTTCTGCCACTGTGATAATCATTGATTCCTCACTCTTTGTAGTGTTTTATTTCTCCCTCAGGAATTCCATCTTGACATATACTATAATTATTTTCTCATCTTCCCTTGTTAGATATTCTCTGTTGTATGAATAATATATCTAATTCAAGCACCACATTGATAAAAAAAAGTTTTGAATGTTTTCCTAATCCATTTTTATCACCATACTCTTTCTGAGGTGTCTAATGACCCCTTAATACCATCATAGGTATTAAATTTTTAATCCTTCACACACAATTATTCATATCCTATGATGCAAGTTTGATTTATTCTTTGGTATAAAAAACTATGCTTTTATGTCCTCAAAATTTGTAGGTGTATGACACTAATACCAATTCATACACATGCAACTGCTCCAAATTTGTTTCCACTACAAGGAATTTCTCATCTTATTTTATCATTATGTCAAGTGCTTAATTTCTCATTTGATCAGTTTCATCACCTTTTTCACTCTTACATATGTAAACTTTGACTATGGGCTTCTCACCACCAGACTTGTTGCATTGAGATAAAGTTGTCAAATTTTCATACACCCACTAACTTGAACAAAAGTCTTATTGAGATTATTATGAAGCATAATCCCTTATAAGGCATTTTGAAATTAATTTACAAAATTTTAGCCTTTTCCTTTAAATATTTATTAAAATTTAGATTGAACTATAAATGAATTCACCCATGCAAAGAAATACACCCTCAATTCTTTCATTAACTATGTTTTTTTCACTTATGGCTCTTTCATCCACACCCTATATAGGCCACTATGAACATTGGAAACCAATATCAATTTTATAAATAACTTGTTGAGTATTAATACCACCTCTAAAGTATACAAAACTATCCTTCCATGTAAAACCATGGGTTTACCTACTCAAAACAACCTTCTAAAGCCCCAAAAACACAACTTTTATGTCAAAAACACCCCCCATATCTAATGCCACAAGTTATATGCTAAACCAACAATTTAAGAAGCAAAAATGAGGAGTTTTCTTGGTAAAACCACACTTATTCTAGCCAATACCATGAATTTTGGGATAGAAACCACCTTCTAAGGGTTAAAACCACAAATTTGGGCAAAACCATCTTAAAATATTTCATTAATGATAATGCCATGAATTTATAGTGGGAAATAAACTTTTTTTAAATGTGATAATACATTTTTTTTAATAAAACACTATTTAAGCCAAAATCCATGGATTATGACTGGGAAAAAGCTTATTTTTGAAAGACTTACGTAATTCCACATGTTTCCTTAAAACCCACCTTCCATTCACCAAATACCATGAATTGGTGTTTTAAAAAATAGCTTAATATCACCTTTAGAGGGATGACAAAAAATTAGAGGGATTTTGGGGGTGAGAAAACATGTTTGAAGGCTTTAAAAACTTTTCAAAGTGTAAAATAAAATATCAACACCCACATGGAATATTGAACAACCATGTGGAGGAATGGAATAAGCTATATGGAATAACAACATGCAGTTATGTAGGATTCTTGACCAAATGTAATAAAAAATAGACTATTTACATGGATAGAACATTTTTTATAGCTTTAAAGACCCTACATGGGAAGTTAGCACGCCACATGATGGGAGAAAAATGAGAATTTTGATTGGTTTGTGGAGTTTAGAGGATTACTTTGCATAATAGTAGGCTTTGAAAAGTCAAATGAAGAATTTATGTGAAGGAAAAAATAGACTTTAGAAGTGAAGGAAAAGGGGAATACCATGTATTAAGTGGTATAAAATAAGTTTTTTTAAAAGGAGGAAAAATTCAAAAGTTTTATAACCACGCTTTATGAAAAATAAAAAGGCCACGTAATAAACTCATTTATTTAAAATGGAAGACCACCCTTTTTTATTAAACCACATTCCACATGGAATACCAAAATATTTTTGGTAAAAAGAATTTGAAAATGACTTTGATGGGCTACATGGAGGGATAAGATGATGATTTGAAAAATGTATGTGGTATTTTAAATCTCTGAAAATACTTTATGATATATTAAAGCATACAAAATACTTTGTGGGTGTTTAAGGCTTATGAAACACTTCATGAGATTTGGAGGGTTATTAAACACTTACAAGTTTTTGAACCTTATAAAAAACTTTTTAGGTTTTTGAAGTCTATAAAACATAACATGAGATTATAAAATTTATGAAACATAATACAGGATTTAAAGGTGCATTTTACATTTTACAGGATTTAAAGGTACATTTTGCTTGTTAAGGGTTTTAAAGATGTATTTTGCATAATAGAAGGATTTTCACAATGTTGAAACCAATGTTAGGATTTATGACTATACTCAACAAGGAAATGGAATATGATGTGTGTCTGACTACATATCATTGAAATCTAATTATGTGCCTAGCATGGTACCAAAACCTACCAAATCTAAATGTAGGTAAATTTTAGATTCTTTCTTGATCTTCTATCGACTCTGTTCACTCTTTTAATACTTCATGGATACCTCAGAGCACACATAGGGATAAATAACACATGAATCACTACCTTTATCCATCTCATATTTTCAAAATCAAACAACATTCAAATTTGATCCAAAGTAGACCAAATACTATCATGAGAAGATATCTCACCTAAGCTTATGGCATAAGAGTCATTACACACCTTATGTCTACCCTAAGTGATAACACAATGTTGTGATTTAATGATACAATAAATTTTGAATACATCTTATAGTATCTCATCCTTCATGAATCATCTTTCATATGTCCAAGGATGAGAACCTTGTATGTAGCATCATCTACATCATGCATCCCATTATGACCATCATGTATAACTTTATTTTCAAGTGTGGGACTTGGATCCAAGGCTTGATCTTCTCTTTTTTAAATAGGTTTAGTCAAGAGATCATTAATATTCTCAACTTTATCACTCAAAGCTTCCCAAAAAGTAGATCTCAATATGTCACTCAAGCTTTGTGTATTGGGTTATGGATTCAGTGTCCATTTGGCAAAAAAAATACCATCCATGTTATTAAATCACCTCCAATTACTTGTGAGAGTGAAATCATGAGTGTTTTCATGAAATTTAAAATTTCAAAACAACAAGGCCCCACTCAAACACCTACAATCAATCATAAGAAACTAGAAAAGATATAGAGTTCTCAAGGCAGATTTGGCTATGACTAGGTGATAAGTGGTTTTAAGCTAATAGGGAGTATAAAAATATATGGAATCTAATTACTTAGAATTTAAGGGTCACTAACAAGTGTCTCCATTTCTTCCACCCAATACCTATAATTACACCTTAGGTCTTAGCTAATTTACTGTATAAGGGGAGTTGAAGGCAAAGGGTTTGTTCAAAATTATAAAAGTGACCTAAGAAAGTCTAAAGAGTGAATTATATGCACTCATAGGTATATAATTTGTTGTATCAACTTAATTCAAGATCAAAACATAGAGCACTAAACACTATGCCTACTCAACTAAGGCAAGGAACTAGCCTACTCATTCTTGAGAGATTTTGTTATATGGAAAGGTTTAAATGATCTCAGGAGATCTGAGAGAGAGGAATATAATAGAATGTGATTAAATTTTTTTGAACTATTCCAAAAATACATCTCAAACACATGTAATAAATAATAGATATCACATTCAAACTCTCTTAAAATCATAAATAGGCCTATGTGTATACACAAACCTCATGGCAGTTAGTTGAGAAGATGGTAAAGTAACTTAAGATTAGTTGGAGCTATGATGGACTTAGAGACTTGATAATACAATTTAGGATATGTATAATCACTATATTAATAAACTTATACCTCTTAATAGTGTAAAAGATAATAATACAAATACCTAGGGTATAACATTCAACTTGGTTCAAAAACCCTAGGCCTGAACTAGTGTGATAGCTAAAGGGCTTGGCTGATAAAGGTGGTAATATATCCATTGTTATAGGTAAAGTAAAATGTCTAAAACCTAATTAAGGTCATTGAATAACAAATAAATTTTATAAACATACACCTATAGACCTCATTCTTACTCAGACCCCTTAGAATGTTTGTTCTTTAACCCAAGGGTCATCAACTTTTGCTCATACATTTCATGAGGAGATGCATTGGGTTGAATGGTCATTGTAGGTTTTATATGTTTCCCTTAAAAAAATTCTTGTGTCATTTGGAGAGAGAGAGAGAGAGAGAGAGAGAGAGAGAGAGAGAGAGAGAGAGAGAGAGAGAGAGAGAGAGAGAGAGGAGTTGTTCTTTATAAACAATCATTAAGACTCTAAACATGTCTTAAACCTCTCTTAAAACCTAGTAGTGACCAGTTTGTAGAGATGGACTTATAAATCACACATGATGCCATATTTTTATCCTATAACCTCTTGGATATTTTTATAAACTCCAAATTTATCAACCACATGTACTTGATCTGTATGAACTACTGTAGGATTAGCATAAATACACTATTTAATGTGTTTTTTAATATTTTATAAGAATTTGGGAGAGATGGGAACTTTTAAATAATTATAAGAGGTCCCCTAAGACTTATTTAATCTCTAAAAATAAAAAAAACTATCAAGAACCCATAAAAGTGACTAAAAAAACTCCATTTCACAAGACAGTCCAAACAGGGTTGTGAAGGGCTTATTTTTGGCCATTTCATGGTTTGGCTATAATCAAAATGTTCTAAAAGCCCAATATTGGCATGGAGGTTTATACTGGCATGGGTAAATTTAATCACACACTTCTTATAGGTTTCACTCATGCATGAGGAGTTTAGATCCAAAATCCCCTTTCTAGTCCTAGAGGCCTAATTAGGCCTAATTGGGATAAGAGATATGCAAAAAAAGTAGACTTTCACTTAGATCAAGATCATGAAATTGAATGTGGATTTTTAATAGGATAAAGGGTACTAATAAATACCCTTATTGTTCCAATACTATTTTTACTTTTTTCCAAACAAGGAGGTTTGCATATTTTTATGATATAAGGAATGAGGCCTAATTGAGGATTTTGGTAGAGAATGAATTGTTGGGTATAGTTTGAGACATAAAAATGAATTTATATAAGCACAATATGATGTTAATATGCAATATATTAATTTTTTATGATCTAATGAATAAGAATCCATGTTTTGACACTTGTTTGCAAAATAGGCCTAAGGAGATGAAGAGTCTTCTAGACACTTTGCAATAAAAAAGAGGCACTGTGTCAAAGAGAACCTGATTGGTTTAGTTGAGAGGTATCAATACCATATTTATTAGGTATTATAAACTTATATTACCATCAATAAGATCACTTGCAACTCAAAAATGTAAATCAAAGGGTAGTTTTAGAGAGCTAATCAAGGTGTCAAGCAAGCTTTCTAATTCCAATGCCACTCAGAGCAAGGGATCATCTTCATAGGAGTGCACTTGTTATATTGGACCTATTGAGGAATTTTCCTAACTCCTATCTTGTTTTTAACTCACATTGACACTTGTATACTCTTTCTCTCCTACACACTTCTTCTCTTCTCTCTCACTTTCTCTATATAAACAACCACTTTGGGATTTTTAAGGGATCTTCCACCTAGGTTTGGTGAATCCCTACCAATTTATATGCCTTTTATCAATGAGAAGCAACTATTTTACCTCCTCTTATGACTATAATTAGTGTACATATGATAATAGTTGATCTTGTCAAATGATTTAACTTGTCTTCTCTGGCATGTTATCTTTTTATAACACCTAGATGTAGTTTGAAAGCTTCTTTTACAAATCATGTGAAATGTATGAGTGTAGTACAATGGTTGAGTGATTTTATCTATCTTCTAGTGTGATTCAAGACCTCTTGGTTATTCTTCCTAGCTTAAGCAACCATCACAACCTTCACATTGAAATAATCATGTGAGAGATTCAAATTAAGAGTGCATGTAAGGTTAGTTTTCTTTATTTACAAGTGAACATATAGCTGGTTGGTAGTGGTCAAAAAATATTTTGTGCATCACCTCATTAGAATGGGTTTCTCTCCCTTTTCATATCATGTGATATATTAGTGTGTGAGCCTAAATGATTCATCAAAGGGAGTTAACCCTTTAATCTAAAGGTTTTCCCTTATTATATACGACTCATAGGTCTAGGGGTAATCCCATGTTTCACCAAATTTGGAGAGACCTGAACAACCTTCTCTTAGGGTGCGAAATTTGGTCATAATAGTAAGTGATCCTAAATTTGGTAGTAATGAATGGAAAATTTTATCAACTTCTTATACACATAGTTTCAAAGAATATTTGACTTGAAATATTTAGTATTATGCATGAGAGGAGGTAACCTATTGTATTCATTATTAAAAATTCTAGAACTAGTAGAGACTATGAAAAATTATCAAAAATACAATGTGTTAGAGAAGGTTCAAAAATGGATAAAATTGGTTCAACTATGAATAATTTGAAGGTTGTGGCTGAAGGAAAATATTCCTAGATTTGGGGGATTTATCCCTCAACCCCACCTATACCATGATAAGGATTTCACCAAGGGTGTTTCCCTTGAACTTTTCAAGGGGTGCTACCCCTTAACCCCATTGGGGGGTTTCCACCCCTAGACCCTCACCTTCAAATTTTAAGGACAAAGAAGAAAAGTATGAAGGAAAACATGAAAACAAACTATTATTTTTATGAATATTCATTATAATTTATTATCTTATATATTATTTTTTAACTAGATGAGCAAAAAATTATAATTGTAGAATGCCTAGATGAAAAAATAATCTATCAATAAAAACTAGAGAAGGAAAATTCAACCATTTTTTGTATTATAAATTATTTTAAGAATAATTTTGAGTTTGTATGTCAAATTAATTATAAAAATAATTGTAAAACAAATAAATATTCACTATATTCAAATAGAATCATGATTATTTTATTTTTAACTAAACTAAAACCATGTTTACCAAATCAAGATAATTTAGATATGTTTTTTTTTCTATTTATATAAATATAATTAAGTTTCCTATAATTACACATCTCATGCTTGGATTTATATAGAATCATCATCTCATCTTTGTCCAAATCATTACTAATTTATACTTGTTCAATTACTACACTATCATAATATGTTGGTTTTAACAAACACTCACATACATAATCAGTTGTGGGATTATCAAACAAACCAACTCAACCTTCCTATATAATAATTAACTATTAATTATATTTATACATTAACTCTAATAATATGTTTTATTGACCATTTTACAATGATGAAATGATAACTCTTCCATCTAATAAATTACATCCTTAGTATGAGATTACAATAAGACCACACCCACAATTAACCATTATAATTTGAGACTATTATTTAATCCATAATAAACATCCCATTACCATGAACCAAGAATTGAACCACATCCATTAATAATAAATTTTCTACCATTGTTTCTTAATTCTCATTTTCATATATGCTTTAATCATGCAAGGAAACACTTGTGGTGAACATTTGAATTTATGAAATCCAATAAATCAAATTGAAAATAGATTTCTAATATTTTGATATAATATTTTTATTATTATCATTTAATACTAACATCTTGTTTATTATTGTCTGCTAGTACAAATGAACATATATTTTCATTCTTCGGTTTGCTAACAACTTGGTTGTAACATAGTTTATTGCATTTTCAAGAGCAATTATGCTCTCAAGAATGGACCTATTCTCCCAAAGTTTACAAAGGAGGCTCCTCAATTTTTTTTAAAGATAATCACAACCTTAATCATAATTAAATTTTTTTGTTCAAGAATAAGTTTAGGTTTGGTTTAAAAATCATGCAACAACAAGCTAAATTTGGAGATACATGCCAAAATATTTGAGGCAAACTATTAGTTGAGTTTATAATGGTCAACTGGGTGGTGAAAATATCCATGTTTAAAGTTAAAAATATGATAATTATATGTCATAATGGGTTTACTACATAAGGATACTTTCATTATGTGATTGGACATTATTACCTACTTTTACACATAAGCCAAAATTTGATGAAGATGACTCACATTTAACTAAAATCTTAGATCATGACCTTTGGATTAAAAATGAGTTCAAAAGTACACTCAAATTTTTAGTTAATTTGAACATTGTATTGGATTTGGAATAACAACTCTCTAATTTTCTATCAGTTATCATTTCTCAACCAAAAATTCAATAATGAAAACCACTTAGGAATTGTTGATGGTATTGGTTAGAAAAGTAGTTTTTTGACTAACTAGGTACTGCATAAAGAGCCTTGATAAAAAAATAGCTTTCTGGTTGATCAAGGGGAAAAAATAATGAAGAGTTAAAAACCAACAAATGGTTGCTTTTCCTAGCAAAAATAATTTAAAAATTGATTGAACTTAACTCTGCTCTTTTTCGACATCAAATAACTTAACCCACATTGACATGAAGTGTGCAATGATAACTAGGAATACAAATGAAGTATCTATTTTATTATTTTATCTTTAAATATAGTTATAGATTTTTGAATTACAAATAGGTGTAATTAACAAACTTCCTAAGAAGAGAATATTGAAAAAAATGGATCCAATCTCCCCATGCATGAGGACATGAAAAATGTTAAGTGTGTGAGAGAGTTTAAAACTAAAAAATGGAAGCTCTCTTTCCAAGAAAATAGATAAAATAAAATCCATTTTTGATTTAAAGAATGTTCACTTGGATCTTTCAGTTTAACTTATATGGTTTACAAAAAAAAAGTTGGGATGCATTAGATAATGAAGGAAATAATATTTTAATAGAACAAATATCATTGCGAAAATGATCACATAATATAAAAATGAGTGGATATAAATAGGGTAAAAATCTCCATTACTCTAATTCCCAATCCCATTATGGGCTAGTATAATAGAATAATTATATGAACATTTTGAAATATGGAAAACATAGGGAGCATGTTGGTTTTGGACTAAATAATTTGGTAGACTTCAAGAAGCAATATGAATATAATAAATTATTGAAAAATCTAAATCTATAGAGAGGAAAATAGGATGCATGAATTTAAGTGTGGGACAACTGATGAAACCAAAATATGTTTCATTTATATCAATAATTAATACCATTTTTTCTTTCATAAATTAATTTTCAAGGTGGACATAGATGTATTTTTCAGAGTGTATGCTTTTTTATAGTAAAATATAGGATATATATTTAGTCTATTCTTTATAAGTCATTGTAATCTATTTTTTTTATTTTTTCTAATGATTCTTGTGAACAGATGCCAAATCTTGTATATACATATTATATAAATCATTAACGAGGATATAAAAATTTGGAGCATCAATATACTAGTTATGGATTAGTTTGTACCAGCTTTAGAGTCCTACAATAGCTTGAGAGTCCTTTTAAAAATTGGATCCAAAGTTACTCAAAACATTAACACCAAAGTCCCTTAGAACATTAACTTTAAATTCCTTCAGCAATATTAACTCTATAATCCTTCAACAACACTAGCTTTGAAGTCCTTAAAAAAAAATGACCTTGGAGTTTCTTGGAACACCGGCTCTAGACTTACTCATAACACTAGTTCTGGAGTTGTTCAAAACACTAACTCTAGAGTTGGTCATAAAACTAGCTCCAAAGACCCTTAGGAGACCAATAATATACAATAAATAGACATAAATATCCAATAACTATTGAATATTTATTTTTGGAATCAAATTGTAAAGATATATTTATAATATTTCCAAAAATATACATTTTTAGAAATAGACAAGGTATTTATAGTTTTTAGCTACTATGAATATCATAGAAAAATAGAAGTTGTTGGAGACATCAAAAATAAAATTGATCACACTTAATTCTATCCAAAAAAAGAGAAGATATTGGATCCATAAATATATAAATCTCCACTCTTCTCTCCTAGTAAAGTAGAGATTGGTTTTTTTTGTAATAATGTGAATCAATTGTAAATTTATTTGCTAGGTTGTTGACCTGGAATAAAAAATTGGTTATAACATGATTTGTTAGAAAATCAGTTGTAAACTAATTTTTACGTTTTTATTCATAAATAAGTATTTTTATTATAAATACAACCTAATCATTCATAGTTAAACAACTAGTAATTATCAGAGAATTTTTATTTTAGAATAGAGTTTGGATTGAATAATAATCTGAAGAATTCCCAAAGTTCTTGATTGATTATTTGTAGTCCTTTTATGAAGACCAAGCAAGGGCCCACTCAATCAGAGGAAGGATATTTTTTTATGTTCATTTTCAATTTTAGTAATTATTTTCATCATTATTATTTCCTTAGATAAACCTATAGGTGTGTGTGTTGTGTTAATATTTATAACGTTTGCTTTTCTTGTTTTCACTTCCAAAATTTGTATTTTAATTTCATTTTTTTTGTTTGTTTTAAAGTAAATTTAATTTAATTAAGTTTTTATTTGATATCAGCAATTTAAGTTTGAATTTATTTCATGAGTGTTACTTCCATTTCCAATTAGAAATATTTTTTACCTTCAAGTGTTCTTTTCCCTATTGCATATTCCTTAGGAAACCAACCTTGGATTGTTAAATTAAATGAAGAGGTTTAAAGACCCCCTTCATGGTTTCCTACTATTGTTTCTCATAATAAATACATTAAATCCAAATTTTTCATTCACATAAATCCACCTTAGTAAGAAGAATAAGAATTAGGGATTAGTATCTTACACTTTATAAACACTTGTTTACACAAGGTATTTTAAGATATTAAGAATAGAAGATGAACCAGTAAGGTAAAACTAGTATTTGACATCCCCAAATAAGGATACTTGGGTATTTTTATTTTCATATTTAGCTTCACCTACAATATAATTCATAAAGTGCCACTTGATTTGAGGACTAATTAATGCACTTACAAGTCAACCCAAGGTAATTATTCCTTAAATATGTACCAAATTTTAACCAAAGCTTTAACCAAGTCTGGTGCACATTAAGGTGCCCAGTCCCTAGAAGGGACAAATGCCAAGATACCAAGACAACAAAATCTAGGACCAAAGTTTATGTAAAAAACTAAGAGAAATAAAAATATATACCACTAAATGATCCTCACACATAAAGTGGAACTATTCAATACACAAACCAAGATCAAAAAGACAATTACTAGCCTAGTCATCTCATAGCCACCCTAACTATAGTTCACAAGAATATCCTTTAGCCATGAGAGTGTGCCTACCTCTACTGGAAAGCAATGCTCTATAGTCCATTGATTACCCCTATCAATAGAGTTCATAACATCTAATTTCAACCTTTTTGATTTAATTTTCCTACCTATATTACCTTTTTTACCAAAGTTAAGTTTTTGATTAAAGGAAAAAATGTTGAGCTATAAACAAGATCTATTTGGAGAAAAGATCCTATTCTTATTATTCCTCACATGTAGATCCACCCTCTTCTATACCTTCTAACTACAAATATTCCTCAACCTCCAAAATATCTTGAACTTGAGAAAGTACACCCTCAAGATTCTAGAAAAATCCATCCCCTTTCTTCCTGAGTCAAGATTGTTGATCTAAAATGATTCTCGGGAAACCTTAGTCCTCTTCCAAATCCTCACCCTTATGAAAATAACCTTTATCCAAATCTTCCAAATTAATTTTTTATTGGATATCATAATTTAATTTTAAATTTATTTCATGAATATTATTTCCATTTCCAATTATAAATAATTTTTACCTTCAATTCTTATTTTCCCTATTGCATATGCCTTAAGACACCAACCTTGGATTGATAAATTAAATGAAGAGGTTAGATGACCCCTATCATGGTTTCTTTCTATTGTTTCTCATAATAAATACATTAAATCCAAATTTTTCATTCACATTAATCCACCTTAGTAAGAATAAGAGGAATTAGGGATTAGTATCTTACACTTTATAAAGACTTGTTTACATAAGGTATTTTAAGATATTAAGAATAGAAGTTGAACCAGTAAGGTAAAACTAGTATTTGATATCCCCAAATAAGGATACTTGGGTATTTTTATTTGTATATCTAGCTTCACGTAAAACATAATTGATAAAGTACTACTTGATTCGAGGGATAATTAATGCACTAACAAGTCAACCCAAGGTAATTATTCCTTAGATATGTATATACTTTTAACTAGAGCTTGAACCAGGTGTGGGGTACATCAGGGTGCCTAGTCCCTAGAAGGGAAAAATGCAAAGATACCATGATCGATAAATCCAAGACCAAAGTTTATGAAACAAACTAGGATCAATTAAAATGCAAACCACTAAATGACCCTTACACATAAAAGGGAACTATTCAATACACAAACCAAGATCAAAAATACAAAACTACCAGCTTAGTCATCTCATAACCACCCTACCTATAGTTCATAGGATTAATATTTAACCATGAGAGTGTGCCTACCTATACTATAAATTAATGCTCCATATTCCAATAATTAACCCTATCAATAGAGTTCATACTATCTAAAGTCAACCTTTTTGATTCATTTTTCCTACCTATATTACCCTTTTTACTAAAGTTAAGTTTTGATTGAAGGTAAGGATGTTGAGCTATAAATAAGATCTCTTTAAAGACAAGATCCTATTCTTCTCATTCCTAAAATACAAATCCACCCTCTTCTATACCTTTTGAATACAAATATTCCTTGACCTCTAAAATAACTTAAACTTGAGAAAGTACACCCTCAAGATTCTATCAAACCCCATCCCCTTTCTTCCTGAGTCAAAAAGGCTGATCTAAAATGATTCCTGAGATACCTTGGCCCTCTTCCATATCCTAAACCTTATGAAAATAACCTTTATCCCCCCAAAATGAGTCAAAGGAGAACCTATATACACATAATATTTTCAAACATTATAAATTATTAATGCTTTCTCTCTTATAAGAACCCATCAATTCTAAATTTCTATGAGTGCATGCTTTAAGGGGTACACCAAGAAAGGGGTGAGAATATAATTAGTTATTCTTAGGATTGTTGTCCCTATACTACCACTTTCTACCTACATAATCATCTCCTAAAAACATTTCCCTAGGCTTGTATCCTATTTTACACACTCCTCTAGTCATTTTTTGCCTTCATTAGCCCTTCCCTAACCTAAACTCCTTTTTAATTATTTATGATACAATTTCGACCCCATCAACCTTGTACTCTAATTGAAAAAACTCATTTAGGGTCTAGTTAGACCCTTGGTTGACTTTGACCAAGACCTAATCTTATTTTATCAATAATGATACAAAGTATATTGGGTTGACCATGTTAGCTAAACTTTTAGAAAGGATTGGGGTTAAATTTAGCTATATAAACACATTCATTTCATCATTTATTAGGAAGATAAGATAAGAATAAGAGATATATATATATTATGCATCCATTTATCCACCATTCTACTTGAGGATCATATCTTAGTGTTTCATACATTCTTTGGAGATACAGATCTTGTCTTGTGAAGAAGTCTTTTGGATGAATTTATAGGCTGTGTAGCCTAGATATGATTTATCCTTATCATCCTTACATACCAAAAAAACACTTATGAAGCACCTTATCCAAGGGAGAGATTGAGGCGTGGTGGTTTCATCTTATAAGGTAAGTATTCCTAACTTTGTTCCTCCTTCGTAAAAGTACATAGATTAGCATTTGTACTTCTCTCCCATGTATTAGGATTTTGTATACATTGATTTGAGTATATGTCTTCTAATTATATTTGATTTAATGTTTATTACCTCCCACTTTGTGCCAAAATATTTGGTGAGCACTAGATTAGATTTACTTTGATTTTGTCATTTGTACGTTTGTGAATATGTAAACATAGGACCAAGTTAGGGTTATTACATATTTTTTATTAATTAGATGCTTTGGAACCCTCCCTATAGATTTTATTATGGTAAGAGATCCCTTGTCTGGGTTTATCAGATTCATCTTGGTCATGACCCTAACTATCTAATTTATCAACAATCAAAACTGTAAGTAGTAATTATATTCTCTAAGCTAGGATTGATTTATAAATCAATCACACTTCCCTTTTTATACATTATGATGAACCCAACATGAATCTAACCCTTGTAATTTTTCTTTCATCCCATAATTTTTATCATTATATTACATTTTTATATATTTGAAGTATTATATTGAACTAGTTTTTATAGTTATAAATTTATGTGTGCATGTTTAACACATAGTCACTTCAAAATGACTCTAATCTATTTGTGCAAGTCTTCATGAATTATAGGTTACTAGATCAAGTATTTAAACATAATATTCTTATTCAATTCTATATTATCATACACTATCAAACTATTTGACTTTGTATGCTATTTTTTCCACCAATATACAGGTCAACAAACATTGTTAAACATGTCGACTATGTTCATTATTTCTTCTCTAACACATAGGGTTTTATAAAACTTGGTAAAACTAGTTGAACCAATTTGTATAATTTGAAATCACTAACTAAAGAATTATAGCATAAAAAACTGAAATACAAATCATCTTCTTTCCCACCAAAGTTCCTCTCTTATCTCTCTATGTCATTTCAATTTTTCCTTTTAGTACTATTTTTAATAAGTTGACAGTCTTCAAAACTACAACACTATAAATAATTAGGTTGACCTGGTCAACTTAGTTCTATAGTTTATCTTATATTTGAGAGACATAGTTGACCTATTTAAATCTACTCTTAAATACATTTCTCCTATATAATAGCACAACCTAGTCAATTCTATTTTGTATTTTTTGCATACAGTATCACCTAGATTGACTCTATACTATTCTTAATCAAAAAATTAACATATATTTGATAGTAATTAATTAACATTTCCTTTTCATTTTTTTCATGCTTAGAGTAACTCACATGCCATTTTTTGAATTACAATTTTAGTTACACTATTTTATTCTTTTGCACACACAACCGAACTACTTAACATTAAAAAAATCATTAAAAATTTGTCTTCCCAAGGCCTACCTACTTGCATTTCATCACCAAGGGGGAAGTTGACCTTGTTTTATGGCCAAGTATAAATATATGGTTAATGGTATATATTATAAAATAAACCTACACCCTTATAATTATGTGAATATGAAGTGAGGGGGCAGGCCACAATACCAAGCTAGTACTATTTCCAATATAGATCCCTTTCAGCCCAAATGTCCTAAAACTAACCATAGATTAATTTCTAGTTCCTATTTCACCTAGATTTCCTATCACATTAAAATCAATCTATATAATAATATAATAACACTTAGGGTGACCAATATGTTATCTTTTACTTTTAAGTTGATTACTTGATCTTTGATCATTGTGTGTTGTATTGTAAAACTTACATTGGCCAACATTGGTACAAGGTTTGTGTTGTGTACCCCAATTGGATCAATCACATTGATCCAATTATTTGTGTTTTATTTCATTTTTGTTTCCAACTATCTTTCAAAAATTTCCCCTATTTCAAGACATTATCGTCCTAGTTGATACAATCTCCTACAAACTATGTTTTACCCTTATACCAATAGTACATAGTCAATCTACATGACTATGTCTTATTATATCCCAATTTAGTCCTCTATTCAGTAGTACATAGTCAACTTGAATGGTTGTGTATCCTTATTAGCTTATTTATTATTCCTATCTACCATACATAGTTGACCCAAATGACTATGTGTCCTTATTTTCCTATTCTCTTTCCTAGGTTACAAAACATAGTCGATTGATTCATCTTTGTATCCTATTTTATGAATTTGTATTTGCATCATCATCATCCTTATTAACCTTTCACTTTCATCATGAACTACCTATTTGATGGCAATATAAAGTTTAAATCAATATATATGATGAAATTTACCAATCCCAATAGGTTTCCCTATAAAAATATTATGGATTCCACTTTAGACAAATTTAATGTGCATGTGGCCACTCACACTACAAATTATGGGACTCCTCCTCATGTATCTTTAGTTAATAACCCTCTATTTTCATTAGAAGATCATCCTAAACTATAGTATACTCTGGAAAATATTTTCTTCATTAATAAATTTCCTCAACATCAAGGTAAATACCCTTCCACTATTTACAACCTTATGACAAGTGGTCAAGAAGAAGAACCCCATTCACCTTCCTCCACATTATCACATAGATTTAGGGGCAACAAATTATTTTCTTCTCAACCTCTTCCTTCTATTTTAACTCCTCATACTATGACCTCCTCTTCCTTGATTTATTATACCTCCATGTCAAGTATTTCTACTAACATGGTAGGTTTCACATCTAGTGTGAATTTTTCAAGATCCACCCTTCTTAATCACTCCATAAGTACATTTTTTTATACCCATAGTAAGAATTCCACTAGTGCTTATTTTTATTATAATACTTATACTAGTGTATCTTTCTCTACACATGTTAATCATGCCACTAGTTCCTCCTTTTCTCCCAATGCCACTCAAGCCATTAGTATTATGAATGCCACTACTCATAGTGATACCCAAGCCACTTATACCAATGCTAAAACTTCACATGCTATGCATACTAACCAAAACACCACTCAAACCCATCAACTTTTGTTAGAAACTCTCAACCAAATGAATGCTTTACAAGCTAATAATTCTAACCAAATGATGCAAATACAACATCACCTTATTCACCTCTAAAATCAACCTCAAAAAATACCAAGGGGAGTACACAATCAAAATGTCCCCCACCCCTCCTTAGGGATTCCCATGGAAACATTATTACCCAACCATCTATTGTTAACAAAATGATTAAACATCTTTAAAATTAACCTCTTAAACCTCAAATTGACAACATATATATATATATATATATATACATACACATATATACATATGTATGTATATGTATATGTATATATATATGTATGTATGTGTATATATATATATATATATATGTATATGTATGTATGTATGTATATATATATGTATATGTATACATACATATATATATATATATATATGTGTGTATATGTTATATTACAAACTAGTGATGTAATGAGACTTGATTTGATTATGCCGATATAAAACATCTTTGGATAGGGTTTTCTCTAAGTTCTTGGTAGAGGCAAAAGTGTTTAGCTTGACCCAAACTTTATATATATTTCCAAATGTTTTTAAATGTAACGTATGATTAGTTATCCCATTATAAGTAATGGTATTGGTGATACCTCATATATATATATATATATATATATATATATATATATATATATATATATACATATATATATATACATACATATATATATATATATATATATACATACATACATATATATATATACATACATACATACATATATATATATATATATGTATATGTATACATATATATATATATCTATGTATGTATGTATGTATATATATATATATATGTATGTATGTATATATATATATATGTATATATATATATATGTATGTATATATATATATATATATATATATATATATGTATGTATGTATATATATATATGTATGTATATATATATATAGGTATGTATGTATATGTATATATATATATATATATATATATATGAGGTATCACCAATACCATTACTTATAATGGGATAACTAATCATACGTTACATTTAAAAACATTTGGAAATATATATAAAGTTTGGGTCAAGCTAAACACTTTTGCCTCTACCAAGAACTTAGAGAAAACCCTATCCAAAGATGTTTTATATTGGCATAATCAAATCAAGTCTCATTACATCACTAGTTTGTAATATATAGTTAACTCTCTGGTATAAGAGTTTTAAACTATTGACCTTTCTGAGAATGCCTCAGCTCATTTTATTAATTACAGGTAAATTGAGACTAAAATTTTCAAGTTTTCATCAAATGGTGGAAGAAATTATTTAATAAGTGTGAATACAACATGGTGTATGATAACCTATTTCATATATTCACTAACTCTCTCTATCCTAAGTTGCAATATTTGGTTACGACTCTCTCTCCATGAACTTGGAAAAGGCCCTCAACCAAGCCAAGAGCCAAGATTTTATCATGCATGAATTTGAACCATCCCAACCTCCTTTATACACTTGTATGATCATAAAAAATAAAAATTTACATTATACTAATGATGGTGTCACTAATTCTTATTATATCATTCATAATATTCAAGCTATTACTCCTAACCCTACATTAGAACAAGCTTCCTCCTTAAACCAAACCCCTAATCCTCAGATTTATCTAATAAATAATGCCAATGTTCATAATCCATTATCCTTAGTGGAACTCCAAAATAATCTACCAATGCCTATTTCATGATAAATTGATCCCACTTACCCCATGAAATCCTAGTATAATCCAAATAAATTATGTTGGTTTCATGCTAGTTGGGGTCACTCTCATGAGACTTGTAAGAAATTGCATAACTTAGTTATGTATTTCCTCCTTGGTCAAAATTTGGATCATGATTCCCTAATTCATAAATGTCAACAAGCTTGTGACATTTCCTTTAAATCTCATGAGACACAAAGTAAAAATCAAGCTTTGAAGTAGGTTAATGCTCATCTAGTTATCTACAAAGATCCTCTTCCTAACCTTCAAGACAATAATGAAAAGCCTACTCCTTCCACCAATAACATTGAAATTATTATATACCAAACTCCTAAAGAGACTTTGGTAAATATGAATAATATTCAAAGGGTAGTTGCTTTCATTACATCTCATCCTACCCTCATCACCAATCATCTCACACTTTGTATGTTATCTAATATTATTCCCTAACTCACCTAACAGAGTTGTGGCAAGATGACCTTATCTCTTTTGATGAAAAAATTCCAAGACCTCCATTTAATAACACCTCTCATACCACTTCTACAATTTCCCCAACCTCTTTACCCATAGACAACATCATTAAACCTTAAATACCACTTCTTTATAAAATCAATCCCAAGATAAATCTAAAACAACCACCCCATCCTCTCAATACAATTAACCAATTTATCCCCTAATTAAACCTCCCATGTCCTATTGACACAAATTTTCATGAACTTATACTCCTCTTTTTGAGGAGATCATACAACATTACACACCTCAATCCAATAGTCCTGCTCATGGGTTATGATGAATAGGACCCCATCACAGAGCTTACCAATATCCCATCTCAAATTCCCTTTCTATAACTCATGTAGACTTATCCATGTCATCACAACTACCTTATAAAACTCATATTAAAAATTAACATCCCCCATCCTCACTTAGAAGGATGTGAAGTTACCTTGTCTGGATCATAAGGTAGCATTTCAAAACAATGTGAAGAGATGTCTATACATGTTGATGAAATAATGGACACTTCTCTCTCTATCAAATTTATATTGCTTCTATGATTCCAAATGAGATTATAATTCATTTGAATGATCCTCCCCTCTTTATAAGTGTTCAAATTGATGACATCCAAGTCAAGTGTACTTTGATTGATGAGGGTTTAGGTACTTATGTTGCCTATCTTGACTTCAATAAAACCCTTGGATACTCTGAGTGTAATATTAAGTCCACACACAACACATGTCAAAGTTATGATCAAAGGCAAATGCCTCCCTTATATTTTGTGTATATCCTTATTACCATCCTACCTATCACTATTCAAGTGAAGGTTATGATTTTCAACATTCCCCTCTCCTATAATATCTTGTTTAGCATGTCATGGAATCATTGCATGAGAGTTATCACTTATTTTACCTACTAATGTGTCAAATTTCCTCATAATGGTGTAATCTACAAGATTCAAGGTGACAATTACCCTTATAATTTTAAAAAATTTCAAGACCATGGTGTATTCAAAATTCCAACCCTTAAACCCTTACCAAGTTTTCCATTTCAAGAATCTCAATGTTTTAATTTCCCTATCAATTGTATGCAAGGTTATCATGTACACCCTAAACTCATCAGGAATATACCACCTAACCTCTTATATTCTAATGAATATGAGCCATATGGGATTATCCTCAAGATAAAATCTTCTTCTCTCTCTCCTCATCTCATTTCCTAGCTTCCACCATCTTTAAAGTTACATTCCCATCAACCATTTGGTGATGATATACCCATAGTTATTAACTAAGACTTGACACTCTATTCATCACACCACCTATAATGAGAAGGTTATACCTACCTACCCAATTGATATTTATACACCCAAATATGATGATGGTTATACTTTATATGGCCTATTTCTAGGAGGTCTTGTTTAGGCTAGAGATGTTGAGATCCTTATTTATCATTCTTATTTGTTTCAATCTTTTTGTTTATCTTATTGCATTTCATTTTATATAGTTCCTAGTTTTAGGATTATTCCTCTTATTTTTAGGGTAGATATGTCACATTTACATGGCACATGTATATTTTTTTAAGAACCTCTTAAGAGCATGTTTATGGATTATGATACGAATAATCCCTATCACTTTTCTATATATTAGGATCCCTATAGTTAGCCTCCCCTTGAGATGTTTTCTATTATCCTTAAGCCCTATGTGAATCCTACTCCTCCCTAAGCTAAGCCTAGTCTAGATATTATTCCTACTACACCTTTAGCTGAGTCTCTTCTTGCTTATGATTCTATATCTCCACTAGATCTACCTCCCCTTGGAAATATCTTTCTTCCTTTACCACAACTTGATCCTTTGCCTACCCAATGGGTTGATCATCCATACTATGACATTCATAGAGTTGTTAGTTATTAGACTAGAGATTGTAAACTATACCAACCTTACTTGAATTTTACTACCACTCCCTCTATTATTACACCCATAAAGTATACTAATAAGCATATATGTTACTTCCATGTCATAGATAATCATTCCTCCACCCATTGTCACAAGCTTTAAAAATATATTGACACCTTGCATCTTACTCTTCCTCAACTTATATAAATAGATAAACTTCTTCCCATGTTATTACTTGAGTATATTCCCAAATATGGAGAGGTATATTATTTATGGTAGCAATGCAGTACCCATAAAATTGATCATTGATGCATCTACCATTAGTATCTTCAAGATCACCTTATGACCATTCTTATACTTACTATGCATCCTCCCATAGGTTACCCATGTAAGAAGGTTCCCCCTTCTCCCCATGTGGTTATTCCACTTATGATCCCTTCTTTTCCACTTTTGGTTCCTCCACTCATGGATCCTCCTTCACCTATGGTCCCTTCTCCATTGGTGGCTCCTTCATGTCCTATAGATTCCACTTTTATTCCATATCCTAAGTATCCATACATGATGTCCCTCAAAATAATGATCCTTCAGTCATGATGAAATTTGATGTTGATGAGATTTGATGAGAGGTATTTTCTCATCTTTCAATGAAGATCAATTATACCCTCATTATTGTTAGGGTCCATCTTCACATAGAACTATCAAATGTTATGGATAATGTTTGTGGACAAATTTACTAGTATTTATGAACATAACAAGGTGTTACTTCACTATCTTATTAATTTTGGATTAGACGTATGCTATAATTATATATTTATATACTTTATATATCATTTGAATTTATGAAAAATTATTTATTTCATTTATCTATCTTATATGGCTCTTTATATTTCACATTATATGTTGTATGTGGTATCATTTTCTTTCCTTATGATCTCTTATGGATTATTTTCATGATTACATTCTTCTCTTTATGAGTTAACTTATTTACATGGATTTCTTATTCTTTTCTCATTATTTTTTCTATCTTATCTCTATAACATAGATAATCATTATTGTGACTTGGTTAGACAAACCTTGCTCCCCTTAGTAATCCTTATTCACCGTGTGGTTAGTTAAAAAATAGGTCATCTCATTATAACCCCATTTTACTGGTCCACTTTGGATCTCCCTTTTTTCCCCTATATTTAATTTTACAAACTAATCATACACATGGTTGAAACTTGAGATAACATACTAGTTCATAGGTAAGCCTAAGTTTTTTAGTCCATTATGTCTTTGGATACTTAGCTTCCTTTCACAAAAGTCTAAGGATTATTCATGTGTATCACTTTATCTCTCATGTTGGTTATTCCAAATTTGCATGGAGGATGAATCTTAAAATACATAAAAATTAAAAATCCAAATTATTTAAATAAAACATGATTATATAAAAGGAAACATTCAAAATTCAAATCACACTAAAAGATGTGATTCAAATCACATCTCCTTTTTTCTAATTGAATATCAAACTCTATAATTGGCCTCATGATATAATTTATGTCCACTTGGGTATGGTAGGTTAGTAAATTGGGAAAGGAGAATAAAAAAATCTTTTAGTGCTACCTACTTTTTCACATAAGTACCCAATCTTCACTTTAGATCGATGGATCTATAAGAGGTTTTAAGGAATGGGGAACAGATTGTGGGAATGTAGGTCCATTTTTATTTTCTTGTTCAAACAAAAAACATGAGTCGATCTTAGTATCTCACTTATTTTTATACATAACTTTATGTTTGTTGAGAATGGGTATCCTTTGTATATTAATGGTCACTAGCCACTTTAACTTTTCCATGTCCTTAGTATAACTCATATTTCCTAAGGTATTCTCATAGACACCTACATTATTATTTTTACAATCCCTCTTTCATTTCTAAAAATCTTGATATTTCCCCTTGAGATATATTATTTTTTTAATTGATCCCTCCCCTCAGGAACCATTTGTGACTTGTAGTATAATACCATGGATATGACCAATATTTCCTCACAAATTACCATTTAAAACATACCCATTAAAATAGTTTCCCAATTGTTTCCACCTCATTGGTTTTCCCTTTATGAGTTATAGTGTAAGACCATGGATAAGACCAAGCCTTCCTCACAAAATTTTCCAATACTCAAGTCATAATTTATTTACATGTGACACGTTTGAGATAAGTAGTGATTGATTATGAGTAACAAGTCATTGACATACTTCTCATATTGATATACTATGTTTTATGCTCACTCCATTGATATTTCACTTTTATATTCTTATTTTTTGATTGCATGTAAGAATACAACCATTTTTATAAAGTTTTTCATACTTTTCATCTTGAATTAGTGTGATTAATTTAAGTTCATTTTTCTAATTTTATTTCTCTTTTATACTTCCCAACGTTATTTAGTATGATGTATTGACTTAATTGTTTTGTTTTTAAACCATTTGTCTTTCATGCACCTTCCATTTTATTTCATTATTTTCATACTTCCCAATGTGATTTTACTTGTTTTAATTTGGTGAAAATATTTTACATGGTTTAAAAACATTTTTTTCTCCCTTTTATCATTTTTGGGTTTATTATATTTAGTAATAGTTTGATATTACAAATTTTCCATCATGATATAGTGTGTAGTACATATTTTTTATTACTTATATTTTTCCAAGTCATTTTTGTCTTTTTATTTTTAACCATGCATGTGTATCACATAATGCTAGCAAAGAAAACACTCCACATATATTTCCCATAACATATAAAAAAAAATCTAAATACATGTGCTAGAAATAAATATATCCATGCATCAACATCCATAACCAAATAAAACTCATGAGATTAAATCCCACTATATATATATATCATGTGTTTTATACAATACAAAGTACAAAATACCAAATAGCTCCAATTCTATGGTTGGACTACATAATGTCTATCTTGGTACACTGTAATGAAGCCATATAGGATATTAACCCTACTACTTGTCCCTATAGATTGGCCACCTAGGCTTTCACCTATCCAAGATAGATAATGGTATCCATATATATTGCTTTATCCTAAGCCAAGGCCTATAAATCCTATCCCTCTACCTCTCCCACCACTTCTAGTGGCTAAAATCCATCCCCACATGTTTACAACTATCTCATGACCTCCCCCACCAGTCTATACTAACCTGCTTGGGTTGGGGTAGATGGTAATATAGGAACATCTAGTGTGGTGGGGTCGTATGGTGTAAGCACCCCATCTAAAATGTCATGATGCATGGACAAAATTATGGCTCCATATTTTACCTCTTATATTATTGGATCTAAAAAACCAAAAATAGATATATATTAGATCACATATATATCTCAACATCTATCTATCTATTATAACCACATATAACTAGTATTCTATATCAAAGATTAAATCAAAATTACAACATTTATCATGGTTGTCAGTGTTACCAATCACCATATCCACATCTACTTTCCCACTAAGAATGGTCTCTCCATTTTCTCATCCCTTAAGAACCTCTTCCATGGATCACCTCTACACAAGTGCAAAACTAGGAGTCACCTCTCATGCATGTCATGACCCTCTCTTGAGAGGTGTCTTTATAGACCAACTCTTTCCTAGAATAGATGTTGGATCACCCTACATTATCATCATCAACTATGCCTATTCTCACTATTAGTGCCTCTATATATGGTGTGGTTGGGGTGGTAAATACTATTATTACTACTATGGTGGTTGATACTATGGTGCCTATTGTATACCTACATATACATCAATGTCATCCCCTCCCCCAAGCACCTCCTATCATGCTCGACTAGTCCATGGTCTAACATGTTGTGGAATAATCACATATATCTCCACTAGTACTCCTCCTCCTCTCCTCCTTATCTCTCTAACATGTCATGCCAAATAAGTAGGCACTACTCAAGTATTCATAGGGTATGGGAGTTTGATCTGCCCTAAAAAGCATGCCACCAAATACAAATCTAACCATAAGGTATAGTGACCTATGATCCACACTCATGTTAGCCCTATTACAATGGTTGACCAACTAGGCCATATAGTAGCAAGATTATAAAGAGCTTCCACACAATCTCCCCTTGTGTGATAGTCCACAATACTAACACATGGGATAGGGCCTGAGTTTCATAGTCTTACATCTATATTACCAATCTAGGTAACCTATCATCAACCACATAGAGTAACCTGATTGGTTTATACATAAGAAATCTATCATATATCCAAGCACTCAACAAAACAACATACCCCATGATATTCTACCCTTTGGATAACATCCCATACATATCATGCATGAGATGGACCTAGATGATAGGCCCAAAGTTGTAAAGTGATCCCTGATCCAAAATGGACTGATATAAGGCTATTGCATATAGTAGTACCTTGTTATCCAACTTGTGACACAACACTCATGTTATCACAAGTTTGATCATAGACTTTTAGATGTCCAAAATCTCCATCGTATATATATAAAATAGACTAACCCTCAATCTTAGGTATATCATATCCTAGTACGTGACCGAATAATCTAGTGCTTTCCTCTCTTCTAGATCATTTAGTGTCCCAATGATCATTAGTGTCCCTCCTATTAGAAGTTTTAGTAATACATAGACATCCTCTATTGTGGCACCCACCTCAATGGTATCCACATCCATCATTTATTGAAAAGTGTTGGTCAAATGTTCTAATTATTAGAGGAATGTGTCAATAATATCAACACTAAGTGGGATGTGCCTCATCTCGATGATGCCTCTAAACCCCAATGTGACTAGTCATGCTCTATCTACAATAGTCTATTACTCCTATAGATCTAATAGCTATGATGCATATATCAATCACCAATACCTCTAAATTCTCTATAAAATATCAAATAATAAAGGATATATCAGACCTCTATGTCATAAATAATCATAATACATTCTTAAAATTTTAGCATTTGCCACTTTTGATTTAGTTTATCATTTTTTTTACAGCATCGAACCATTTCACTACTAAATCAGCATTGTCTTTTATTTGTGATACTAGATCAACCCTTTCAATTTCCTATTAGATTAGCTACATCAACACTAGATCAACCATTTTATTGCTCTAGGATACTATACAGGCCCTATATCCATAGTCAGCCTCTTTCATCGATACTACATCAGCCCTCTTCAACAAACTATATCAACCTTGTTATCCACAATCAACCTCTTTCATTGATATTACATCAGCCCTCTTCAACAAACTAAATTGGCCTACTACTATGTATTTGGCCACATTTTAGCATACTAAATTGGCCCATTGCTATGCAGCCAACCTTACCATTCTGATTTACCTTATGGATTAAGTTGACAAGGTCAAATTTTTTCATCCACAATGGTGAATTTTTTACCATATACCATAAATTCCTTAGGCATTTATTGGTATGAATTCTTCCTACCTAATACCCCATTTTACTCATAGTTTACCTAAAATTTTCCTAGGGTTTATTTCAATGCCTAGATTTTTCCCACTAGTTATTTTTTTATATTTAGCTTAATTTTAAATAAAATATTCAAAATTTTAAAATGTCTAGTTGTTTATCTATGCTACACTTACTACGGCCACCAGGTATCTTCATCTTAACTATCATCTCCTCACCATGATGGCTCTTTAGTCTCCAACTAGGTCTCGTAGAGCTTTTTTTCTCAAATTTGTAAAAATATTAAATGATTTATTTTTCACCCTATATATATTTACTATTTAATTTTTTTTACATTTCAAATATTTATCATCAGATTACATCTTTTGATCATATCTTTATTTCTACTATCTCTTTTTACAAACCATAAAATGTTCTAGAATCATGACATTGTAGAGAAAATTTCACCTATTATATGTCTATGTTTCAATTTTTTTTACTTTTTGTTCTTTTTTTACTAACTTCTATAGGTTAACCTAATGTTTCCTACATTGGACACCTTCACATTTTTTGCATCTCCTTCTTTATCTACAATACTAAGGTAAGTAAATACATGTGTTTTTCAATTTTGTCCCTTCATGTATCTTATTTGCTCTTTAATGTAATTTATTCAACTTTAGTGTTGTGTGTTATTATGTTATTTTTTTAAAGCACCATCCCACATTACACCTAAGTGACACATGATGAGCTTCAAGTGGGGAATATGTATACACATAATGTTTTAAAACTTTATCAATTATCTATGCTTTCTCTCTTTTAAGACCCATCGAGTCTCAATCTCTCTAAGTGCACACCTTAATGGGTGCATCAAGAAAGGGTTAGGTAGACCATTAGTGCTTATAGGATTGTTTTCCCTATACTACCACTTGTTACGTACATAATCATCTCCTAAAAGCATTTCCCTAAGCTTTTCCTAGTATTTTTAACCTCTTCTAGTCATTTTCTACCTTCATTAGCCCTTCCCTAGACTAAACTCTTTTTGATAGCTTATGATACACTATCGATCCTATCGACCCTATACTCTAATTGACAAAAATCATTTAGGGTATAGGTTATGCCTTGGCCAACCTAGACAAGGACCTCATTTTATTTTTTCAATAATGATACAAATTTGATTGGGCTAACCTTGTTAGCTAAACATTAAAAAAGGACTAGAGTTAGAATCAGCTATATAAACACATTCATTTCATTATTTCTTAGGAAGATAAGAGAAAAATAATAGATATATATTATTCATCTACTTATCCACCATTCTACTTGAGGTACATATTTTAGGGTTTCATACTTTCTTTAGAGATACATATCTTGTCTTGTGGAGAAGTCTTTTGGATGCATTGATAAGTTGTGTAGCTAATATTTGATTTATCCTTTTCATCCTTACATAAGAAAACAAACTCTTGTGAAAGACCTTGGCTAAGAGAGAGACTTAGGCTCGATAGGTTCATCTTCAAAGGTAAGTATTCTAAATGTGTTCTTCCTTTTTAAGAGTAGATATATTAGCATTTGTACATCTCTCCCATGAATTAAAATTCTATATACATTAAAGTGAGTATATGTATTATATGCATCTTTGATTTTAATTTTTTCCCCATTTTATACAAGAATATTTGGTTATCACTATGTTATATTTACTTTAATTTTATCATTTTTTCATTTCTAAACATGAAAACATAGGACCTAGTTAGGTTTATAGTAAAGTTTTGCTTGATTGGATGCTTTAGAACTCTCCCTAGTTATTTTATCATGGTAAGAGATCCATTGGATAGGTCTAGTATATCCATCTTTGTCATGACCTAAAATACCTAATGTATATTAGATTTAAATACAAATCATAAGTAGCATCCATTAATGTAAAAGGGAATAATATCCATGTAACATCTTCATCAATAACATTAATTAATCTCAAATTAGTTTTAAAAGATTGATATGTTCTTCCATTGTCGTTTCTCTTGAAGGAGAAAAGGAAGGTAGATAATTCTCAAGATTCTTAATTAAATCATGCACATCTCTTAGGATGGTAATAGTAGATCCAACTAACCAAGGTGTTTGATCCATTGCATGACTAATAGGTAAAGGGTCCCTTATGGGTAAAGGGTTCCCAATTGGAGGACATGGATTCTAATGGATTGGGATTATTGGCATAGTTCTAGGTCTCATATGATTTGATATGGGTGAGACTAGAAAACTAGCATGGGAATTGGATTTGGTCACTCTCCTAGGTGACTCCAACACATATCTATACAAATAATAACTACTATTATCAAAGGTTTAGGCCCTCATTCTAGTACTAGTGGAACTATTGATGTAGTTTTTATACACACCATAGTCAATCATGTAGCCTGTAATGTTTTATGATATTAATGGAGGTAAATTCCACTCCAGGACATGAGTTGCAAGTATGTGGTTTAAATAACCTATTAATGGAATAGCTAGTAGGATATGCATGTTATTGATGAGGTTTTTTGGATGGAGGTGTGGTCTCTTAAAAAGTGGTGAATTACTACATGAGTTTTATGGATGGATGGTTTCTAATATAAAGTGGGTAGGTCTTGAAACAAACTCAAAAAAGGAGGTAAGGGTAAGGAAAAAAAGAAGATTCTATGTTTTTAAGAATCACCTCTCTAGCTGGTGTTTAAATGGATAAGTGTTTTTGAAACCTATGCCTATTGTAATAATCTTTTACAAATAACATTCATACATATCTTATAATTCTAAGGGGATATTGATATAAAAAACTCACAAGCCTCAGTCAAAGGTTGTCCCTTTTAGATTAGTTGTTGTATACCTTTAATCAAGAGATTATAACTCAAGTTAATGATGTATCTAAGGTAGCTTCTACACACACAAAAAAATATATCAAAAGAAATAACTTGTACACACTTAAGAACATAAATCAATTAACTTGATTTCTAATAGTCAATGTAACTTACTAATCATCAAATATCTATTGCACATCTAAGACTAGTATATCAATAAAGACAAGAAAGAATTCATTACAACTAGTACACACTAATAATTATTTAATCACACAACCAAAAGAAGATAAGCCTAATTATGTAAAAATTAGGAAGAGAATACACAAATACATTTTTTTAATAATCAAAATTGATGATACTTATGTATATTCAAAATTTCTCCCCCTTTCAACTAGTAGATTATAATTGTTTAAATAGGCTTGGTGAAGGGGTTGCCTCATCCTCCAAGTTCATGTAAAGTCATTATATGTGATAGTCAGAACATGAGTTCTAACTATGTTCAAAATAATATAAGAGTTTTCAAAATATATGCAACATTTGAATGTGTAAAGAAGGGAAACTTTTACAATTATAGCTCAAACTACATGAAAACTAAATATATGCATTCAAATGACAATACCTTCTCTTATAGGTTGTGATAACAACCTCTCAAATATTTTAAGTTAGCCAATTTCAAATGGAATTCAGACATGTATGAAGGACACGTATCCCTTTACCAATACCTCATAACCAATGACACTGTTTGACGATGACTAATCTAATCATAAATGTGTATTGCATGTTACCCCTACCTTTACAGAACATAATATTCCTTCTAAAAATGTTATACAAGCTTAGTTAACAAAGGAATATTCCTTATCTAATTTAACTATGAAACCAAAAGGATTAAGTTTTAAAATATCCATATATTTTGTTTATGTGGCAATGCCTATGCCAAATTGTCAATTTGATTTTAAAAAGTGACTGATGTTACCTTTGGACACCTATCCTTACTTTGTGCTCCTTAAAATTGGACCAATTTTGCACCATTGATCTTCATCTCCAAGTTCATAAAAACATACCACGTGATATATTCTTATTGGTTTTTGGACCTTTGAAAAGTATATGTTGATCTCATACCATTGATCCCACTTGCATAGATCAATACAGTCCATTGATCTTGTGAATCCAAGATCAAGAGTGAAACATTGATTTACTATCAATTACCAATATATTTCCATCTGTTGATCCCCTATTCATTCTTGATATCCTTGAATTTTTGACCTTGCTTATGTTTGTGGGTCATTGGATCACTATTAAGTGCTTTTATGATGGTCACACTGTCACTTCCTCAAGACTATATGCCCTATACATGTACCACTTCGAACCTCCATGGGGGCTTTGGTCTATTGACTTGTTGACCATGGGGAAGGGCTTTTAGACCATTGATCTATCATCTGGGCTCTTGAGATGTTTCCACTTGCCACTCTAGGGTCATTCATTAGGGTCTCATTTTATGAACTACACCCCACATTGTTATATCTTTGGTGCATGAATAAACACATACCATCGATCTTTATTTGGACCTTTTGAATTTATACCTTTGTCATGGGTCATCGATATACTTTTGGGGAAGTGAGATATCACCACATGGAGCATTTATTTTAGTTATTAGGTATTCTAACCTTTTGACCTAGGCAAGATCCCACATACCATTTAATCTTTAGCTTAGGCTCTGAGATCTCACCCATTGGTGATCTATAATTCAACCTATTCCTATGAATAATAAAATATATGAAATAAGGCTCAGGTAACATAAATAAACTTGTATATAATTTTTATCCTAATTTTTTTTTATTATATTAATGAATACATTGAAGACTTTAGAATAAGGATTTAGGCTAAAAATGTTCCATAGTAATTTTGACCCTACATAAATTTTCAATCTATTTCTAATGGTATTTAGGCTAAACAAAAAAGGATAAGGTTTTAACATGATTTTAAACATAGATACAATTCAATCAATAAGAGACCAAGGGTTAATCAAAATAAAAGAGTCAATTTAGCATTAGGGTGTAAAACCCTTTGTAGTGTTCACATCAATGATATCCCATTAAACCTATAACATAGAAACATAAGAATCAAATGCTAGCAACATTAGATGAAGTCAAATGAATATTATTTGCTAATAGACCTATTTAAATTAGATCAACATAAGGTATTTAATACTATTTTTTGATCAAGTTAAATATCCAATATATAACTCAAATTTATAGAATTTTAAACAAGGGTCCTCATTTTCAAAAATGGGTTGTGTTGAGTAAAATAGAAAGGGCATTGTGGAGACTAATTTCTCAATTAAGATAAAGGATGAGGTCCTGACTGGATAAGTTTGGGGTGTTTTGGATCTTAGTTTTTCATATAATCCAAAGGATGAGGTCTTATAATAATGAAAGAGCATTGTGGAGATTGATTTCTCATACAAGCCAAAGGACTAGATCCTGGAATGGTAATGGTATTCCTTGTATGTTGTGGAGCCTGGTAGTTCACATAATATGAAGGAGGGTTTATAGGTGGGGGATTGTATGGTCACATAAGGGAAATTATAATACTAAAAATGGCTTAAAGAATGGATGAATGCACCCTACACTTGATTACTTTGACTTTGCTCCTCAAATTAAGGATTGTAAGGAGGGTATGGATCCTCCTCCCAAATAACATCTTCCTTATTCCCATAAGGGTTTTGGATTAGGTTTTAATTAGGTTATTGACTTTGTTTCTTCGATTGATTATTGTAAGGTGGATATGGATCCATCTCATAAACAACATCATCATCAAAGAGGTCTTCACCTAAGTCTTCCTCATCAACCATATCATCCTAGTATGGGTCTCTAGTTGAATCTTATGCAACCATTCCATCATAACTTGGATTGTACATGAATCCACTATAAGTGTAGCTAGGCATATCTGTATCAATGAATAAATCTCTATATTAAAAGGTCTTAGATTTTTGCAAACTATAAAAATTATGTCCAAAGGATAAAAGTTTGAAACTTGGTCTAACTTGGCATAAGGTGGAGCTACATCTCCAAAACATCTATGCAAAGACTTAGTATAAATAGTATAACATCAAATTTCTAATTATAAATGTTTCACACAAACAAGGATAGGTAAAATGACCTAAAAATAAGATTGCAAACTCTAATGTCCAAAGATGTTCCAAATAGGTCTAAAATAGGAAAGGAAAAAGAGTTACTAGGTTTTTTATCCAAATATGGAGTCAAAAGATAGGCTCAAACAGGTTGTGCTAGGTATTTTGGCCAAATGATGCATTAAAATATAAACTTAAAACAAAAGATGAGGATTAATCTAACAAACTAAGAATAATTTGTCAAATACTAGGCACTTGATTTTAGACATAAACATGATCAGATTGGTATAAAACACAAAACAAAAGGCACTTTGAAGATGGATTGATTCTATCAAACAAAGGCACAAATAATATAGTTTCCAAATTTTAATAATGAATTAACCTAAGTCATGCAACCCAGAATAGAAATATCTATGTATTATCCCCTACGTGTTATGGCCTAAACAAAAATCAATCAATGTTTTAATTTGAACTTGTAAAAGTTAATCAAAAACTCAACTTAAGAAAACTAGGATTTTGATGACCAACAAATTAGCTAAATTTGAATAACATGACTATGCTAAACAAAGATCCAACAAGACACAAATTATTGGTATAAATAATAATAATTGGGATATAAGACAAGACAAGTATTTTGAAATAATTTGGGTAGTGTAATGGAGTTATTTCACCTAAAATATGTAACGATGGTTTATTTCCATTTCTTCTTATGTATAAAAATTGAATTGATTTGGGCAACATAACATTACTTATTTTAGTCAAATAACACACACAACATTTTGACACAAAATATTTTTAAGTTAAATCAAGGTGTTAAACAAATGTACTAATGCCTCTTCAAACTATGGAGTATTTTGGACAAATAAACTCATTCATGATGTGGTATAAATAATAAAATTTTAGATCTAACACACCAAACAATAAAATAATAAATGACAAAATACAACTAAGTATAACATATTAGATCTTATCAAGGTGTGGTAAATTGAGGTTGACTAAAATTTTCATGATATGACCATTTAGATTGATCTCATGTGTACAAGCTTTAACATTTGAACACAAGAGGATAAACACATCAAATGGATCCATGTCAAATGGATTGTTATGAAAATGTCTTGTCTTTTTCACAACCACTACGTCCATAAATTACTCAATGTTGTGTGATATACTAAATGATCATACATTCTAGGTCAGATTTACACTAAAGGAGATGGTTTAACTACTCAAACCACCATCCTAGTGGGGCAATCCTAATTTGTATACACTCTCATGGAGAGGGGCTAAAACACTATTGGGAGATGAAGCCCCAGGTTAATGCTTCCCTAAATAACTTTTGAGAGGTAATGACATCCCATTCACAAGACAAGATTCATGAAAATAAAAGACAAGTATAAAGACTTTAGGGTTGCTTTTAGATCACCCAATACCATACAGGTTTTGGGGAGAGCCTAGGAAACTTTCTTTCTACCCCTTAGACTAGGCACTAAATATAATGGAAAGGTACTTTTGATCTATGAATTATCTATATGGGATAGGGAGAGCATACATGTGTTATGATTTTTTCAAAACAAATAATCAACAAACAAGATTTACAAATAATTGTGAGTGAGGTTTAATTTTAAGCACCAAATTGAATGTGATGTTGTTTGTTACTAGGCCTCTTGGCTTAAGAGCAAAATATTGAAATATTCTCACAAAACCAAATGAAGTAAAAACATCTATGTTTGTTTTAAGACCAAAGTTGAAAGGTTCAAGACTTAACCTAGGTTCATTTGAAGTCACCAATTCAAAATGTTAAATATTTAAAGATTGTTTTAAGAACCAACATCCAAATGTGTGAGATATAACATGTTCATTTTAATGTAAAACTTGAAATGTACAAGATTCAACTAATTCCTTTTAAAAGCCCAAAATGAAGTGTTATAACCATTTTAGCTTACAATTTTGTATTCTAATCAAGCCTTGAACCTATAATGGTTATATAGTCTCCAACTTAGAAACACTTTCATAGATCAACAAAAAAAGTTTTGGAAATAACTAATACCGATCGATAATGAATGAGATCATTTGTCTGTGAACTTGAAGATAAAACAAACATAATTAATAAATGTTATTTAGCTTAATGTTAGCATAAAAACTCAATAAAACCTTCAATAGGATGCCTAGACAAAGAAAGCACAATTAAATAAAACCAAGAAAAAATGATTAGAAACTTTAGAAAGATTAAATCTCCTATTTTAATATTTTGTGAAAAAAATTGTGAAACTTGAAAGTAAATTGATAGCATTTTATGAAAATTTAGAAAAAAACATGTGGTTTTAAAAAAAATCATCAAAAATGGACTTTGTATGACCCCAAATGAAGCTCTAGAAGATGTATTACTATCTCTCAAGTCTACATACTACAAAAATGCAACTCACAATGTAAAAGTGTGATTTCACAAGTTGTGGTTTTATAGTTTAACCAAAACTTTACCCATGACTGCTAGTGGTTAATACACAAAATTACTAATGGTCATGCAATATTTCAATTCATTAATTTGTGGTTTTGATAAAATCACAATAGTAGAGTCATAGTATTGCAATTTATAAAGTAAATTTGTGATTTACATAGAGCAAACTTGTGATAAGTAGAAAAACATCCCTTAGCTTAAATTTTTTAGCTTCTTTAGACAATAAGATCAAATTTTGACATGACAAATATTAGTGAAATTATCTATAAGGATTTAAGAGAAAATTTTTAGGGTGCAAGTCCAACTAGGCATGCCATTTATGATCAAGGAATCCAAAGAGGCTGATTAGATCATATGTTAGATTCATAATGAAATAAACTCAAAATGAAATAAATAACACACTAAAATTTATAACACTATCTTTCCTATATCAAATGGAGGAGCATGGTGAAGAAACACAAATGAACAAATCACAACTAAAAATGAAAAGAACTTCCTCACAAATTCCTTACCAAATCCCTAAATACTCTAAGAGGCTTTGTCATTTGGCTTGCTTGGATTGAAATCAAAAGGTGTTCATCAATAGGGCTTGTCTATCTCCATCTCCTCTTGGCATCATTATCATGGTTTTAGATTGGATTATGCTTTTATATGGCTTGAAATGGCTGGGCTTAGAATTTTGGCATTATAACTCTATGCATTTGCTTCATGCCCTAAATCCTACATTATAACTCTACTATGTTACAAGATATCTAAATGAAGAGATTTAAGCTTGTATTTATAGGATTTTAAATCAACTTGGAATGAGTTAAATCCTAACCTAAGTTTCCTTAATTAACCCCAATTGAGTCAAAAGGTGTACAAACCTCATGATTAACATGGAATATACATTGTTTGAGATATTTTTTATTTTGGACAACTCACAAAAGGTAATTATTACTTCCTAGGATATTATTTTGATTTTGTATTTCCTTTTTGATAATTAATTTAATTTCTCAATGATGAACTCAATTGGGATTTTATTAGGATTTGGATATTAATTAATCCCTTTTAGGCTTTTGAATCATTTTCAATCTTTTGATTTTATTCAATGTATATTTCCTCAATTTAATTCATTTATCGACCAAATTGATTTATTTGTATGTTATGAAGCCAAATTCAAGACCTTTAAAAATTCTTAGTTTAGATGTACAAAGGTTGGTTAGAATTGATCTAAATTCAAGTATGATGCCATTGATGTCCAATTATAGGTGTCTACATCCCAACACTTCAGGAGTGAGATAGCCATCTATTTAGATTTCTCTTGATAAATAATTTCCTAATTCCCTTCAATGCATTGTAAAATATTCCTTTATTTGAATAGGGCATATTCTTTAATTTTAAGACATTAGGGACATTATCAAATGATATGTGTCATACATCTAGTTCTCTTGTAACTATATTAGGAATTTGAATGCCTATATATAGGGTCTCTCCCCCTCAATTATACCTTAGAATAGAATTTTGTGAAATTAATTCAAAGAGAAAGAAGAATTCCTATAACTTTCTCACTGTTTCACTAATTTCATATGTTCATGTTTCTCAAGATTTGATAATAACATATGATTTAATTTTTTCAATGGTTAATTATTATATTAGTGTTTTGAATGCATCTTGTTAATTTTTTCTTTTAGTTATGCTAATAAAGTCTTTTATGTATGCTTTGTTTTCTTTCTATTCTTTTAATCAATGTGATTAAATAAATTCATTATAGATAGCTATAATAAAGCATACTTTTTATATATATGCACCATATTTACCCCAAAATCCCTACTACATTTATGATATTTTGATTCTAGCATTAGGATCCTATAGGCATTAGTTCTATTTGCATTATTGTCAGAAGGAACTAAAGGAGATCTGTTGGTCTTTATCATTACAAAGAAACCTTTTTTTCCTACTCTACCTTGCTTCCCCTTTTGAAAATTTTTAACTTGAATCACTTTAGATTATTTATCAATGTAAATATCCTCTTGTATCTTTCAATGTAAATATCCTCTTGTATCTTTGAATTTTGGGCTATATTGCAAATTACAAAATCAATTTTACACCATAACAATACAAAGGAGATCTGTTGGTCTTTATCATTACAAAGAAACCCTTTTTTCCTACTCTACCTTGCTTCCCCTTTTGAAAATTTTAAACTTGAATCACTTTAGATTATTTATCAATGTAAATATCCTCTTGTATCTTTCAATGTAAATATCCTCTTGTATCTTTGAATTTTGGGCTATATTGGCAAATTACAAAATCAATTTTACACCATAACAATACAAAGAAATTTCAAATAAATTGTGTAACTATTGAGCTCTATTGTCCCTATAGTAGGATCTACTTACAAACTAAATGTGGTGGCCACATAATCATCAAAAAAAAATTAAATTAATCCCTAGAGCTCTTCTAGTAGCTACACTATGAACTGATAAATATTATTCTATTTTTCACATTATATCATTGACATATATATACATTAACATGTATCATATAGAAAGAGTATAGATAGAATACACCTACGTATGTGTCATGTAGTAATGGTTCTAGAGTACTAAAAATTGAAAATATAGATAGGGGGATTGAAACATCATCCATTAATAGGAAGATTAATGAAGTTAAAAGTGGTCAATTGAATTTCACCATTGTGGTGTTGTACCTAGAATAAGGAATGTTGGGAGGTAATCATACCCCCAACCTAGAATAGGAAGAGTGGTTCTTCGGTTGTTCGAGATTATTATTTCCTAATCAACACAACCCAAGTGAAAACATATATAAATTCATATAGGATGAGTTATGTAATCAATCTCATCAAAAAAATTGGTGAGACTAAATGATTAAATCACTCCAATCTAACCAAAAAGATCCAATTGTTGTAAACTGGTAAGGCCCAATATAGTCTACAATAGTCTAACCTGGTGGGTGATGATAGTCCATATAAAAGTTTTAAAAACTAAAATGAATTTGGTTTTTTCAATATTAGGTACAAATCACATAATGTATGCACCTTATATATGTCTCATGTTGAAACTATGTATAACAATGGTACCAAAGTATATAATTTTCCAAAATTATGAATTTGAATCATACAGTTGTGTGATTTTGTTAATTTCTAATTTTTCATAAGTGTGGGTAGCATGTTACCATTTCATGCCTTCACTATATATGGAAAAATATGAAAATTCATTTAAGTTCAAATGTGGAGGAATTTTTACTCATACATTCCCCCACTAAATCTATATATGTTGAATATTAAATAAGTATGGAGAACATACTTCCAAAGAATGCCCCCACTGAATCTAGAAAATGTGAAAATTGTAATTGATTGTTAAGAACATGTTTGTAAATATGACCCTACTAAGATTCCTTCCTTTTATGATGAGGTTTTATAGTAACTAATATGCATATCCTCACAAAATTAAAAGGTGATAATTTATTTGATGTAGGGACCAAGTTATATGTTGGTGGTATTAATGGCACTAATTTGTAACATTATTTTGGTAATGCCCAGAATCTAGTATAATATTTGTGTGTAGGAACTTTTTAGCATTTTTTTGGTAATTATTAAAAATTTACAAAGTTAGTGTAATATGGAAGGGATTTTTTTTGGATCCCAATGTAACTCATGATTTTGAATTTGGATACCCAGTGCTCATCATATGTGTATTCAACAGTTCTTGAAGAAAATGTATATTAGTTACTTTAAATGGAAATTGTAACTCATTTGCACTTTAAAATTTTAATAAAACTAAGTTTTGAGTAGAATATAACCATGCCACATAGTAGAGATCCTTGACTAGTGTGATTTGATGTACTTTAGACAACCAAGACTTTGACAAGTTAGTACGTAAGTTTAGTTGTCAATTTACTAGTAATTTTTAATTATTGAAAAAAAAATCATTTTGAGAAAGATTTTTAGGGTTTTATTTTGATATATAGACACCTCATCAAGTTCTAGGACACTTAAATATTTTTATACTAGTGTTTGAGTTTATATACAAGCATCTGACATTATTATCTTAAATTGATGTTAGTGTCCAATACTACTATCTTGCATTGACACTATTGTTTGACTTTATTATCCTTTTATTTTGTGAATATTTTAATTATAAGCTCTATAGTTTTGAACTAAAATTTAATTGATAATGATTATTTATTGTTGTGTTTTTTGTTGTAGAAGGATATACATATTAAAGATTTTTGTCATGATAAACATATTTTTACTCTAGTAGAGCTAGGTCTAGATGTGGTTAACCAGGCCATTATAGATCAGGTAAGGTTAGGTCATATAGACCAATTGGGATAGATTACATATGATATCCACCTTCTCACATACCTAGCTTAGAGTTGGAACTTGTATACATGCACTTTTTGGATCCCTATATGGGAGATGATGATCACATTAGAGGATGTGTATCTTATTCTTTAGCTTTACATTAGAGGTGATAGAGTTTAGGTTGATAGAGATGGAAACCCTAGTTATATTTAGTGTTCTCACATATATTTTAGTGGCAATAGGGTTTTATATGTAGATCCAAGTAGGATGATTCAAATAGAAAACATTATCAGATGCAATTTTATATGGTTTTTTAAGTTTATATATGTTTTATTGGCATCATTCATAGTATAAGAGGGGGCATAATGGGTATCACATATCATATGTATCATATAGTTTGGCATATTAATCTCTATCACACTAGATATTCCTGGGGTCACATTATATTGACCCACTTAAATAGGGATCTTTACAAATTGACATTAAATAACTATGGTATAGGAATTAGAGTAGGGAATCATTTACATGTTTAGGCATATGAAGAAATTGTAGTTATATAACTAGTTGGTGAACCCCTAGTTAGGTGGTCCCATCCACATATGTTTTCAAAATTGTGGGTATTTACCCATGGTAGACTACACACCATGATGAAGTATAAAATTATTCTAAATAGGTTGACCTAGAATGAAATTATATGGAATCCATATAGGAAATTTTTTGGATGGCCTAAGGATGGGCATGATTTATAGAGGCTCTAAATCAACATGTGGTTAGTTGACCAATTTCCTAGTGTGTATGATTTGTTTTAGTATGAATATGTTTTTTGAAAGTTTGGTATAGATTATGGAGTGCCATAGGCACTCTAACAATGGCATAAAATAGTGAAGATATGGCATAGGCCCCACGATAGGCCAATACCAATAACTATAAATCTAACTCCATGTCTTGCTAATGAGAGAGATCAGGTGGTTCCCTTAGATGCAAGGGATGATGTAGGATGAACACATGGTTATATGTAATAGTAGGTAGGATATTGATGGACATTATTGTTCCCAATTATATTTTCACATCCAGGTGCCATTCATATGGGATAAGGGGATGTAGGAGGATAGATAGGTGGAAATGTAGGCAATAGTGGGTTTGTGATACTAACACTAGTAGACAAGGTGGCCATTAGATCCACTTATGAGTACCACAGTTTTAAAATTTGGAATTTTATTTGGCTATACTATTAGATAAATTATTTGATTCCACATATATATAAAACTGGTATTGTATATCTTATGTTTTTAGTCAATTAGGAGTGGGTGATGATGGCAGACCATGTGATACCGGCCCTCACACATACTGTACCCATGAATATATCCATTAATGGTTTTAATAAGAGGGTATTTGATATTTTAGGTGCCATTTCACCTTTATTTGATCCTATAGATAGGTTTATGGTGGCATATCATATTATGGTAAATAAGTGTGTGGATTTATGTGCTAAATTAGATAGATGGGATATCCCATAGTGTAGTTCCACATAGATCATGTAGGTTAAAATTGATCAATATAAATTTTTTTGCCATGCTTATGAGCATACGGTGAAATTTTTAAGAGCTTTTGAGGAAATATTATGTGAACTATCCTTTTCATGTAGGCCCCAGTTGTATGCTGATGTCTCAACAACTAAAGGTGTGATGGCCATGTATATAATAGTGATGAGGAGTATACACCTGGAGATATGCCCCTAGCATATGATTGATGATTTTATTTATATAATTTTTTTTATCATTTTATATATATATGACATTATTCACATGGTTTATTTTATTTTTAGATGAGTGTGTGATATATAGCATTTTATCTATATTTATTTTTATAATATATGACTAGATGTTTATACATTATATAGATAATAATGTAATTTTAGTAATATGCTTTCATTATAATGATAGTATAATAATAATCATATGCAATGGAAACTATAAGTAAATAATAATGCTTGACTATAATGATCATGGGGTAGTGGAATTGCTGATTTTATTTGTAGATAACTTTGTTGTATCTATAGAAGTGACCTATGAGTCTTTAAGTACCAATTTTTACACCTAATTTTTTGTGTACAGACATCCCCTCCACATGTCCCTTTATTTATGACCTGATCAACTATTTTTTCCTTAATATTATTAGTGTCGAAGTGATTAGTCTTGGTAGAGAGTACACAAAAGAAGGACTTCTATTAGTGATTATCTTCTATGAAGGTCGATGCAACATGTGATGGATCAAACCTCTTAGATGATCCTCTAGGATAATAATATGGAATATTTCTAGATATTTCTTTTTGATGTATAATAATTACCTAATCATCTAACTATGAAAGCTTTTGCTCAAGAGAAAAACACTTATTATCTATATGTCCATTAATACCATGGTAAGTGCAAAATTATTGTCCTTTTGACTTTTCATATTAGTTTGGTGGATAGTGTGAATTTAAAATAAGTTTTATCATTCATTTATCCAATAATGTGCACAATATATCATGGTTATAATCAAACTAAATAGGATATCATTTTGTAGAGGTATATGGTCTAACTATGGGAGACACTTTGTAAGCAGTTCATTTCCTTTGTTTAAAGCCTTTATAATTTTTTATTTGACATACACTATTGGCTATATATAATTTGTTTTAATTGGTTCATGATCAATTATAACTTGTGTATTTTCCTTGGAAATAATATTCTTATCATGTGTTGTTTTTGGTGAAGAGATAGGCAACTTAGTTTGAGTATTCATTAGAGCGCATGCATATTTGTGCACATCCCAGTATAATATCTTGAATGAAACAAAGGCCTTATGCAATTCTCTTTATCTAAGTAGATAAGGAATACCTATACTAAATATAAATTATACTTCTAAATATGAGAGTGTATAATTTAAGGGATATAAAGCATCTTTAAATTGAATAGCATAGTCTTGTATGGACTCATTTCATATTTTTGTCAATGATTTTAAATGTTCCAATGGTAATGTAGGTAAGGAATGATGATGAAAATGTGACAAAAATACATCTTCAAGTTTTTTTTATAGTTAATAGTGAACAATTTTGAAGAGTATAAAACCAATTAAGAGATCTTTGGGTTAAGCTACATTGAAAATACTTTAAGATCAAACTTCCATTTTGGGCCCAATGTTTAAATGAGTGTATTTATTGTTGTAAATGGATATGAAGATCCCCTTGGACATCAAAGAAGTAGAAATTAAGAATAATAAATTTAAAATGGCAAGGATGCTTAAATAAATCTTTAGTAATAGATTGCTCTACTAATATATTCTCCTCAAAAATAGCCTCATGAGAAGAATTTTGCAGCTTAAGAGTGTTGAATTATTCTTTCAAATATCCCATGGTAGTCATAATAGATAACATATCCCAAGAATAGGCTGAATATCTCATTAGGCTATAAATTACCATGTATATGAAACATAGGAATAATTAAATCATTTCCATTATCAAGGGGAGGGTCATCACATGGTCTTAAAACATTTTTTAAATGGATACCCATGGTTAAAGAGGTGAGTATATCATGTTGGATTTCATGAAGGTTGGTACTATTATCATTACAAGGTGCTCTGATACTTAAAATATCATGACATTCAACAAGAGTAGAGGAAAAACATCACTTGTAAACTTTTTCTCTTTTATATCATAAAATGCAAAGGAGGGAAGAAAAGAAGATTTATCTATTTCACCTACAAAATAATGAGAGGGAAGAATACAACTTTCACTTTTTAGTTTTAATTTTTAAGGGAGGGAGAGAATATGCCATTCTAACTTTGATTTCCTTTGACTTACACAACTTTATATTTGAAAAACATACATGAAATATGCTTGGGAATTTACTTATGTTGTATAAAAAGGGCATAAAGTTGTCTTAGTCAGTTCTTGGTTCATCACAACCTAGTGCAAGCATGGGATATTCCCTTTACACTAAACATTTTAAAAATCAGTTGTACTAGTATCAATCCATGTAAGCCATAGTCCTTGTGCACTCACCTCAAGCACAACTAAGAAGGAACAGTGGTTCATGTTGGGCTAGTTGTGCCATGGTGTAGTAATTTAATTAGGGGACTTAATTAATTTAAAGAAAGATTTAGGTAAAAACATAGTCATAAGCCTTTCATGGGCTAATCCTAGTGTCATATGGGCTCAAGCCTTTCATGGAATAAGTTTGGTATCATCTAGGCACTTAGGGGGTCACAAGGCAACTTCTACTCAAACTAATCATTCTTGACTCATGCTCCTAAAAAAGATATGAACACTTGGTGAAGACTCTATAATTAATCCTAATATGAGTTATAGATGGAATAATTATTATTTACAGGGACTCCATTAATGATGTGAACCATAATCATGTATGATTACGACTTAACATAAATGAATTTAAACTACAACACTACATCCATTACACATTTCATTATCAATACAAAAGATTCATAAATTAGACACATCATGTTTTATTATAACAATATTCACCATTAATTATAGTTCATAATAGAGTATAGAGTTCATAACATAATCCATGTCCAATTCATATTACTTAATGACCCAGAGGATCACAGACAAGCTTGGGTACTTAAAAATGGAGCCTTCATGGCATCCATAGTACTCCTAAGTCTAATGGTTTCCAAAGTAATGTATATATACCAAATTCATTTCACTAAAGCTCTGCTTCAATTCTATGTCTCTATCCCTCTACTTAAATTGGTTTGAGCTCTTTCAAATATCTTTTAGGAACCTCTTTGCCATGTTGGAAAGTGCATGCTTAGTACCAAGCTGGAGCTTCATAATAATAACTACTATCTCCATAACCTTGAAACACTATATGCTATAACTTCCATGTCTTGCTAAATATTTGAGGATACCCCAAGAATCTTGAAGATAGTTAGCCACCTGTCAAATGGTACAAGATATGTGATGTACCCTCCAAATGACACAAAATTGCCAAAAGGCTAATCATTATGAAAAATCATCCCTTCATACCAATGTATATTTTATGTTAGCATGAATCCTTTACTTAATGAAATAAGGGGCCCAACATTACCCCATACAAAAACTTTAGTCCATCCTCAAACTAGGATGCCAAGTTCTTGGGAGTGAAAAACTCAAGTGCACTTTCTTTGAGTTTGATGATAAAGTATTAAAAGCCCTTAATAGTGATCTTGATTTCTTTAGTGATTTTATCTATTTTAGTGGATGTATCAGTAATCACAAGTACATATGTATTTTCCATCTCCTTTTGTAAGGCCTTGACATTGGATTTTTATTTTCCACACTCCCATCTATGATTTATCTTTTCTCATAGGCCTTATTATATAAAACATTAAAGAGTGCTTCTAAGTTCCACTCTTGATCTTTAATCTAGTTTCTAATCATGTTCATGTTTCCCATGATTTGTGCCTGCTCTAACTTGCTTATAGATTACAGTTGTGTCATTAAATTCTTCTCTTCCTTTTCCTACTTTAAGAATGCATTTATGATTGAGGCATGGTTTTAAAAAATCAATAATATGGCATCTATTCCATCCATTCCCTCCTATAATTTAGCAAAGAGGTCTTTTACCTCTTCATGCTTATTAGCTATCTCTTTTTTCAGTGTGACATTAGGATCTTATTCTTCTTCTTCTTGTATTGGATGAGATTTTAACTTTGGGAGAATCTAATCTACCAACAAATATTTTTTTTTGACTATTAAAAGGTCTAAAGTATCAATGCCAACTAGAAGAGACGGTTTAGCCATCTCTATGTGGTCATAGAGTTACTAAAACTTTAATTCGGTGGCCTATGGTTCATCCTTGGCTTCTTTGTGGACCTTTTTCCATTTTCTCATATTTCCATCATTGATGATGTTTCGACACACAACTTTAGTGTCCATTCTGATAATCACATTCCTAGATTAGACTAGTTTCATGGCATGAGGGTTAATAAAAAAGAAGTCTTGTCCATCATTAAGTTCCTCCAAGATCAAAGTATCTACTCTAGGGACCTCAAATTTAGGCTCATCCATATATTGATCAAACATAAGTGAGATTTTTCTCTATATCTTATTCATGGTAGCTTAGGGGACATAGTGTCACACATATAAAGTTCTTCATTCACTTATTTTTTATGTGTCTTCTCCCTTATGCTCATCTCTTTATCATCCTTCTTGAAAATGGCCATCTCTATTTGTACTTCCTCCTATTCACTAGCACCACCACTTTATTCACTGATCTCCTTAGAAGACTCACCTATTTAATCCCTAGGGGTTTCTTCCTCGAACTTATCCCCCTAATCCACTTGTTCATCCTAAGGTTTGTCAATACTCACTTTCAAGTAAATTATTTTGGTGCCAACATCACCTTATTGACACTAGGGTTCCTTCATTATCTTTATTTATTTCTTTAAGGCATCAATATTGCCTATTTTCTTTAGGTACCCCTTCACTACTTGGGCACACCTCTTATGAAACTTAATCTACCTTCCTAATTGGGTCATTTGGTTATTTCTTGACTACCTCAACTACTGGTCTTGTGTTTGCAAGACCCTTCATGGGCTTTTCTCTAAATTGGCTAATTCTTATTCCTTAGTAAGTCTTAGCTTCTCTTCAACTTCCAATGCCTTAGTTATGTCCTCCTCACTCAACTTCATCTTATTCCAAACCCTTCTCTTCTCATCTTCAATTTGTGGATGAAGTGGGGAGGGTTCTTCATTAGATGAGGGGATGTATATCTCCTTTATTTCCTCAAGCGAGGTGCTCATGCTTCTTTATAGGGATTCTTGTACATCCTTGGCACTTGGCTACTTTTCCCCCTCTTCTATTTGTAGGATATATGTCCTTAATCTATTTATTCAATATCCTTCTCTATTTCATGTGTGAGGGTTACCTTTTTCTCCATATCTACAAGAGTTATAGTAAGGAACATAATGGGTCCCTTGGTATTTTTCTTGTGCTTCTTGTATGAGGAAACACTCTCTATCATTAAGGTCACACACTTATTTAGAGGTGGGGGAAAAATTTTCTCTTTGAAAGTAATTTTAAATTGGATGCACTCCATGATTTTTTCATGTTTTTCTCCCCATTTATTTTAGAGAGTATTATCTTGTATCTTCGATGAAGCCTTCCCTTCATCACTAACTAGGAGGGGGTGATCATCCTTTCTAGGATCACCTCCATTCTTACATGGATTCATTTTATAGTAGAGGTTAAATATCCTCCCATTAATCATCTCTATCTAGAGGGGATGGATGCATGTCCTATTAGTGTCATCTTCCTCATTCTTGGTGGTCTTGGTTCTGGGGAACATAAAATAACACCTCATCTTACTTCTATCTTGATCAATGGTCTTGAATAGGATCTCTAGTTATTACACTTGGGAGTTCTTCTCATCACTACCATGAAAAATTGGTAGAAAACACATAAGTTAAATGGAGCCATCCTAATAGGTTCCCATCTATGAATTCCAAGTGAACCACATAGAAGTGATGCATTATGGTATAGCTTGTTGTTCTCACTAATTATTAGGAAATCTCTTGAATAATGTGCCACTCAATCCCAAATGCTTATATATACCTATTGCACCACCCTTACACTCTTGTATTATACTTATGTGATAATTTGGGTGGGAAAATGAAGTCTTGGTACTTCATCATAAGGGACTCATAGTTAGGTGAGAACACCCATAGGTTGTTGTCATCACTATCTAACACACCTATCTCCTCCATCACTATCAAAATTAGCATATACCCCCACATAGAGGTTTTGTGTGTTTGATGGCACTCTTGCATGTTCTTGACAATCACCTCAATAATGAACTTAGAGATGTTCAATTTTACCCCTTATGCCATATGCTAAGAAGTGCACAAGAAAGTATTACTAATGTTAGACCTCCATCTACCAAGGAATAGTTTATAGCTAACTAGATGTGCCATTACCCTTGTGTTAAGGTATTGTATTTCCTCAATGGGGAATGTAAATCCTAACTTATATTATCCTAGGATATTCATGACCCTTTCAACCTCCACTTCATCATCCATCATCTCATATATGTCTATCCATGTGTTGGGTAATCCCATGATTCTAATAATGATGTGTACCAAGATACTCATGAACCATCCTACAAAGTGGAAATGTTCTTTATATACGTGTAGAAAGAGGAATTACAACAACTCTTCTATTTTTTCAAAGCTTGACAACTCAAATAGTTGTATTGTGCCCATTTTTACCAACTTATCTCTAATGGAGACATCAAAGAGTGTGACACCCACCTTTGTTTTTTTCCCTATGTCCTCCATCCAATCCTAGTTCAACTCTTATGAATTTATCCATGTTTGGTAGGTGTAATCCTTTATCTATCACATGTGCATAAATGACACCCACGTCTCCCCCACCATGACCTCTAAGTGGAATTGCATTTCTTCATAGGTGAGTTTTGTGATTGCTTTTGGATATACCTTTGTGATGCTTATGCCTTCCACCATTTGTGCTTCTTATTTTGTGGTGGTTACTTATTCACCACCCATGCTTTATTTGCATCCTTCTCAACCTATGGTAGTCTTGTACTTAGTCTATTTTTTTCATTCTAAACTTTTTGCTATTAAAATATTACTAGTTGATCTTTTTGAAGCCCAAAATTATGCTTGGTGCTTCTTCACAGTCATGAGAAATGTGATTGTGTGTTTGAATCTTGAGCTTCTTATGCCATTAATGGTGTCCTAATCATTATATATAACTCTTTCTCCCCTATTTATCTATAAATTTATATCTACTCACCTTATTTCAATTCAACATGGAGTGAAATATCCTCATTATTCACTCATTCTCATTTTGGGGGATGTGGATGCCTAGTTCTCTATGGTAGAATTTTCTAGTTTCTGATGGATTTGGATGTATGTTCTAGTTTGAATTATTACTAAGGTATGTAACCTATTAAAGCCTATCATTCACCCCTTTATACTCTTTTTTTATCTATCTCACTAATGGTTAGAAATTAATGGATGGTAGTGTGTGGATTTATTAAAATATACTAAACCCATGAAATCCACTAAATTCCATCACCAAATGTTTGATTATTATAGATATTTTTGCTTCTTCCATCATAAAATTAATTTTTATAATAGTTTTTTCATTGAAGTGATAGGTAATTTAAATGGTCACTTCCCATTGACCATTGGGTGGGTGTTAACTATCTCCATATTCATTCTCTTGCACTTCATTAAACTTGGTGTGACCTTCTTGATTTCTTGTGCATGAACATATTTTTCACCTCCCTTTGTCAACTTGTGCTCATAGATTTATGAACTTGGAAAACTTCATGCACCTAAAAAATTAGGTTTTTAAACTTAGGAACTTAGAGAGTGACCATGTTTGACTCACCTGAATGGATTTATGCATGTAAGTGTAGAAAAGTTCTCTTGTAGGCATAAAATCACCACACTTATTTACACAACACAAATGAAACAAATATAAGGAAAGATTTGACTTGTACTAAATTTTATTATGGAAAAAACCAAGTAACCTAATTATGACTAGGAACTTAATGTCTAATGGTGCAATTACAATCCTAATGATTGTATAATATGAATCTATTGAAGTAAAAATGCTTAAGAATTATTTCACCCATAAATGTGTATAGCTTGCATGCACAAGTATCAAATATATTTTAGATGGCATATGATCCCATCCACCTAATTATAGCTTCCTAGGGTGCTTGAGGTACTTAGAGTCATATATAAATAATAATGCACCTTTGGTAAATACCTTGCACTTGATGTGCTTATCATGCCATAGCTTTTGGTGTGTTTTTTCTATTTGTTAGTTCCATCGTGCTTGGGTGTGTGTCTCATCCAGGCATTCCAAGTATTTTAGGCATATTCTTAAAGACTCTTGGTCATCCAATCAACCAATATGCATGATGCATAATGAGGGCACAATGAATTCCATAGGCAAAATGACCTCTATTCCAAACACTATTTGAAAGGATGTAGCCTTATTTAGGCACTTGTACATAGTACGATAGGCCCTTAATACTACTAATACATAGTCATCCCAATCTTTGTAACCAACATCACATATATTTATAAGGCACATCCCAAATATTTTATTAAATTCCTCTATGGTTTCATTCATTTGTAGATGGTAGGGTGTTATTTTATGGTGTGCCACCATATATATAGTCAGAAAGATCTGATTAGTTTCATTGATTAAGTGTGAACCATGGTCACTAATCAAGCTAAGTGGGAATCCATAACAATTAATGATATTATCATAGATAAACCTTACTATAGTGGTGGTAGTATAATATTTGGTTAGTCATACCTTGGCTAACTTGGTGAAGTAATTTATGGTAATTAGAATGTATCATGTAGATGTGCACCTCATAATGGGAGTAATAGTGCCAACAAATTTAATGTCCCAATTTTAAAATGGCATCTAGGAAAGGATAGGGATGAGATCCATATCATCTTGGTGGTTTGGTTTTCCCATGCATTGGTAGATGTCACATGCTTTGGCACATTCTTTTGTATCCTATAATAGAGTTGGCCACCACAAGTTGGATTGTAGTACCTTGTGCATCATAGTGTTCCCAGTATAATGGCCTCCAGTAATCCCTTCATATGCCTCATAAAAGATTGAGTCCCATTCATTCTATAGGAAACATCAGTTCATGAATTCATTATAATTCAATTTATATAGTTCCCTGACAATGAGTTGAAAAGGGGTGGTGTAAATTATGAGTTACTTTTTCTCCTTAGTCATCATGGTCGAGGGCATAGATCTCAAGGTCAAAAATGCAACAATATTTGATAATTATTTAGGGATTGTTGGACCCTATAAATTTTCACATCAACAAATAATATTAAATAAGTGTTTTTGAATCACCATAGTTGATGTGGGACAAATGGTTTGGGCCTGAGTTTTATTTTCCAATCTTTACTACAACTAAGAACTGGAACTATTTAAACAAAACAATTCATCAACAAATACACCCATGTAGAATGAAATTGTTCACCATGTACTTAAGTGCCTCATGATTAGTAAATAATATGAAGGGGGTCACCAACAAATATTTTTAGAATTTTTATAGGGTGTAGACCATGATAATCACCTCACACTCAGTTATGGTGTAGTTTTATTCTACCTTGGTTAGTTTTCTCCTTGTGAAAGAAATAGGATGATCCATTTTTCCCTCACCTAGTTATGTGAGAATGGAACCAATTATAGATCCAAATACATAAATTTAGATGTGGAATATATTTGATCAATTAGGAAATTACAATATCCGTATAATTACTAGTTTGATCTTTAGGGTTTCAAATGCATTTTATTATACTACACCCTAATATAATGGGCCATACTTTCATAAGAGATCTTCTAGTGGTGTCACAATCTTGGAATAGTTCCTTATGAACTTATTATGATACTCATAATGTATAATAAAGGCATGAATGTCTTTTTACATCAATGGGGTTTGAATCTAAAGGATGATCACAATCTTTGTTGGATCAATGAGAAAACCATCCTTGTAGACAATGTACCCAATTAGAGTGCCAAATGGTGTTGAAAAAATACACTTCTCGAGGTTAAATGAAATTTACAACTACCTATACCTTTCAAACATAAGGTATAAGTTGTCATAGTGATCCTTCACTAACCCATACATAGTCTAGTCATCTAAGTATACTTGGAGGAACTTGTGAATGAAGTCTTTAAAAGTGGTAATCACCACTCAAGAGAACATGATTGGTATATTATTTAGTTTAAAGGACATCATGTTGTATGTGAAACAACCCCATTCAATTGAAAATGTGGTTTTGGGCTTGTCCTCCTTGATTTAACCTTGATGGTATCCTAAAAACCCATTAGTAAAGGTGTATATCTTGTAACCTAAAATGTCATCCAATACTTTGTTGGTGAATAGAGTTCAAAAGGGGTTAGTTATATAGGTGGAGTTTTATGGCCTATAGTCAACACAAATTTGGATGTACCCATATGTTTTGATATTGATGACCATAGGGATAACCTATTCGAATTCTTACACAAGGTAGATTGCACCTACACCTAACATGTCATTAATTTTTGTCTTGACTTTGGTGTAAAGATTTGGGTTCATCTTGTAAGCTCACTTCTTAGTGGTTCTTACACCATCAACTAGCTTAATGCTCATATTCTAGAGGGATGGGTGTATGCCTTTCATATCTCTATAGTTATGAGGGAACAAGTCTTAGAGTTCCTTCAAAAGATCAATAATATGCACTAGTTTCATGTTAGACCAGTAGGCACCCAGAGTGGTGATATTTGGTTCCCCTTCTGAACTAATATCTACCTTTGTAGTTTTTAATAGTACATAATAGGGTTCATTATTCTCTTGGTGTGAATCCTTGACTTGTCTTCTGCCCTTAGATGTTTTTATCTAAGTATGGGTAGGGTTTTATTTTTGGGGGGATCTATCCTCAATTTGGCACACTAACTTCCTTTTACCTATCAAATTATTCTAGTTTTATACCTTTTATATGTCATCATCTTCATCACTAGATTAATTATTGAGGTTTTAATCTTCAAATAATGTTGGGAGTGCTAACCCTTTTTCATCAAACATGAATTTTAGGCACTTTTCCAATATTAAAGTGTCCTTAAACATTAAACTTTAAACTACCTATAGCGGCTCAATCAATTTAAGGTTTTATGAAGGAGATGTGAACAAAATTCTCCTTAAAGGAATCCTAATTAGCTATCTCTTAACATATATCATTGATTACATACCATGCCCATGACCATGTCTTCAAGGTCTTATAAAAGGCATGTACCCATAGATTCCTTGGGGCATTTTCACCATAAATAGTCCATGTTTCTTCATAAATATGCATGTTTTCTATAGGGTTAGAGTTTTTATAGTAGGCTAAGATGTCTAATTTCTCATTACTCTTTCCAAACCTAGTGAAAATGGTTTCCTTCACATCTTTCCAAATTGGAAAGCTAGGTTTTTGTGTATCCCACCAATGATTTGTAGTGTTATTCAATGTATACACTAGTGTGCCTATCCTATCCACTTATTTTAATATGAATTATTTAAGGTCATAGACATATTAATACACTAGATTACTCCATTCATATCTTGATAGCATTATAATTTTACCCTTACTAAGGTAAAACACTCTTTTTCCATTTTTCTTGGTGTAAAGGACCCATCTTTTAGAAGAAGGATCAATCTAGACCCAACCTATATTTATTGGTTTTGGCACCTTTGCTCATACCAAGCAACATTGTTGACCAGTGGTCTCATAAGATTACTTGACCCATCAATCATAACCAACATTGGTGGTGTTTAAGGTTGATATTCCATCCTCCCAAGAGAGGACTCCTTGATAATTAGGGTCTAGAGTCTCGATGCCTTGCACCATGATGTTATAGATGTGGTTGATCTCATCCTCAATGCCCATGCTCTTTACATAAGGGGTCCTTGGTAATTTTAGAGGTGTATAAATACCCTCTCTTTTATATTCTCAAATTTCATGTAGTACCTTTTTAAGTGCATATATGCATTTGTTTCATAACACTATGGCCTTCTTAGAAGCACTAGTTAGTTGTCTTACTCTACTAACACTATAACTTCAAAGTCAACACAAAATTTAGTACTCATGATATCTACAATTTTGCTCTTTACAATTTTTATAGGATATGCCAAAGTATTATTGGCCATGAAGAATACATGAGGGGAAGGTCTCAATGATGGAATTCCCATTTTATCCCAAGAATTCTTGGTCATATTATTGACCTTGACATTTATGTGTACAAGGACCTCATAGATAGACCATCTATCAATATTAGTATTAACCAGGAGTTCTTGGTCATTTTCTACATTTTGTGTATGTTAAACTTCTCATAACATCTCCGTTCATGGTATGGTAACTTTAAATTGATTTTTAACCTCATGTTTCAAGAGAAAGTTATTTAATAGGGGAAGCATTCCATCTATCTATATAAGGTGTAGGATCTTAGTTAATCCTTGTATTACAGTCTCCTAATTATCCTACTTCTTATGAGAGGTGTCAACTTTTAATTCTAGGTCTTGCACTAATTAGAGCTCCCTTTGCAAGTTTTGGATGACATTCATATCCTACTATAACATGTTTTTATATCATGTTGGGTTTGGGTATGGTGAAAATTTGGGTTCAAACCATGTTATATGTTCATTGTGACCCTTATCCCCATATTCTAATCATAACTTAGTACTAACACAATTGGTGGATAAGTGGTGAATCCATTATGAGTAGTTTCATGTACCTTGATTTCCTCTATGCACATAATTTTCACCTTTAGGGTCTATCTTTATTTTTTCATCTTATTCTTGATCACTCTTGTACCCTTGTATATGCTCGGTCTACCTTGAGTAAACTTTTGTATAAGCTAGGGCATTTTTTGACCATATGGGACCCTCAATAATACCCAAACATGGGATGTGTAGGGAAATCACACTGATAATGTTCTATTGAGACATACATATAACATGATCATGATGATAATCTTCCACCACTATGTCCTCTACCTCACCCTTTGATGCCTCATTATATTTTGAATCCTATGTTCTTTTGGTTTTAGCCATCATTACCTTGGTTTTCTTGCTCTCTAACTAATGTAGTGGCCTATCATGCACCTCTTTCCATGTTTTCATGCATTTCATCAATCACCTAATAATCAATAGTGATATGGGTGTAGATATTTCACAACTGATAATAGATGGTTATGTTGACTTGTATATCACATTGAAACAAAGGGTAGTTGTATATGTCATAACCATATCGATAAACTTCACAACTTAATAGAAAAGTGTACACATTTCTTCATGGGTGGTTAGTCATATTATGGCCTTTTACTTCATAGTCAATACATCATAGTCCACTTTGAACATCATGTAAAAACATAACAGTAAGCTTCTAAAGTAAGGACATAATTATAATGTATACCTCCATAAATGGGTTAATCCTAGTATTTGTACTTTTGACTGACTTGGCTCTAAGTGTAGCTTCAAGTAATTCTTGGGGGTCTATACAAGTCTTCATGGAAATCACTCTTTAGAATAAAATGAGTAACCATCCAATAAATCACTATGAATTCTAGGAGGGGTGAATATCATATGAAATACTTTATAGGAGAGTTTTAAACCTTACATCATATAGGTGTAAGCTCTCTAAGAGTCTTTGGGTAATCTCATTTAGTGTGGAAATGCTCTATTGTTAAAACTTTAGAATGTCAAATTCCTTTAGGAATGTATCCTTCAAGGTATCATAGTCAACCATGGCCTAGTTAGGATCAAATTTTCTATACTAAGTATGGCCAAGATCAAGTAAAGTGGTCACAAACTAGGTAACCTTGCACTCTAACAAGGTTATGACTCATGCATGCCACTATATTTCACACTTAAGCACATGTTATACCACATTATCTATGCCATGATAATCTAACTAGTTCATAACCATTTTGTAGTACATTTTCTATGAGGGGACATAGTATTTTAGGTTCTTGTCCCTCCAATTCCTATCTTGATGGTCATCCTCCAATGCCTTTGAACACTATTTTAGGTATTAGTCTCATCATTACTATTGGTGAAGTTGATGTTTATGGTATTATGCTACTTATTTTGGGTATTAGACCACTTATTTTAGGATATTGTCCACTTTGCATTCTTGACATTGATAGAGTTGGTATTCCTGTGTTTAAGTTCTATTATGGTGAGATAGCCCTCAATGGTCTAGGGGTATTTGCACTTACCTCCTTGTATGGAATAAAATTTTTAAGAACAAAGAAGCAATCCAAGTCTATAAACTGTCTAAGAAATAAGTCATCAATAGAGTCAATTATTACTTCTATAATTTTTTCAAGTTGGGGATCCAGTGCATGAGCATGCATCATAGGTTCAAAGGGGGTAGGCACATCAAACATATTTGTAGTCACCAAATACTATAAGAACCTAGTGAACTCCACACCTATCAATTATTGATCTTGATCCATCACTATATGATATTTCTCATCTTTTCACTATTGTATTTCAAGAGATCCTTCCCTATGCCCTTCCCACTCATTACAGGTTCTCTTAGAATTTATAGCTTCCATATCTTTCATCACCCTGTGTTATATCTTATTATTATAGATCTATCTTATAAGCTCTCAAGTGTAAATTTTATCATCCCCTTCATTTACACCTCACCTACACATCTCGTTCTCTCCCTTTACACTACTCACATGCAAAATGACTTTAGCCTTCCATCCCCAAAGTTTCAAAACCATAATCCACCATTAAATTTTTGAGATCTACACCAAATGTTCTCACAAAATTGCCTCTAGGGTCATGCAAAAATTGATACTCTACTTCCCCAAGGCACGCATATGTTGAGACTCCAAAATCAAGTATGTATCTATTCATCACTCTTTACCACCATTTATCCACTACTCTAGTCCAATTAGAATTCAGCATCTCAAGCCTTTATAGGTGCTCATTTATCCACTCATAACACTGTCCATAGATTCTTCTTATGTGGGTTGAATATTTAGACAACCACTGATGCACATGTTTAGGTAAATCATAGAAAAATACCTCATATAAAGCATCATATAGGTTTTTCTAAACCCATTTTCTTAGCTTTTATTATTTTTAAGTTGTATTCTTCAATGAATATATATATATATATATATATATATATATATATATATATATATATATATTACATATTTTATATAATGCTTGATGTTTTTTTTTTTAAATTTAATACATCATTTTATTGCACCACCATAAAAAAAATCAACATGGGTCCCGATAACAAAACCAAAATATTTTATAAAAAGGGCACAAAGTTGTCTTAATATATTATTAGTTTATTAAAACCTAGAAAAAGCATGAGATACTCCCTTTGAAATTAACATTTTAACAATTGAATATGTCGGCATCAATCCACATAAGGCATAGGCCTTATGAGCTCACCTCAAGTATAGTTGAGAAGGAAATAGGGCTCGTATCGAGATAGTTGTGCCATGGGACAAGATTTTAATTAGGGTACTTGATTAATTAAAATAAAAATTTAGGTAGGAACATTGGTGCAAGCCTTTCATGGGTTAATCCTAGTGTCATATGGTGCAAGCATTTCATAGACTAAGTTTGGTGTCATCTAAGCACTTAGGGGGTCACAAGGAAACTTCCACTCAAACTAATCATACTTGAATCATGCTTCTAACAAAGATAATAATACTTGGTACATACTCTATACTTAATATTTATGCATGTTTTAGATAAAATAATTACCATTTTTAGGGACTTCATTAATGATGTGAACCAAAATCATACATGAGTACTACTTAACATAAATGAATTTAAACTAGAAAAACACATCCATTCCATATTTCATTAGAAATACAAAAGATGCATAACTTAGACACATCATGTTTTATTACACTAGTCTTTACCATTAATTATAGTTCAAAATAAATTATAAAGTTCATAACATAATCCATGTTCAATTAATATTACTTAATGACCTAGAGTCTCATAAATGAGATTGGGTACTCATAAATGGAGCTTTAATGGCATCCATATTAGTCGTAAGTATAATGGATGACAAAGCAATATGTAGATCAACTTCATTTTGATAGAGATATACTAAAATTTTCCATCTCCATCCCTTTGATTAAATTAGTTCCAACTACTTAAATAACTTATAGGAGCATCTTCACTAGGTTCAAAGGTGCATGTTGAGCGCTGAGCTAGAACTTGGTCATCATAACCTTCTAAACTTTGTACTGTAGATGCCACATCTTCCAAATATTTGAGGTTATCCCAAGAATCCTAGATATATTTAGCTACCTATTATCTAGTGAAATATATCCATTACACCCTATAGCTAGTACCAAAATTCTAAAAGTCTAATCATTATACAAAATGATCCCTTCATGCCGATGTGGATATCATGTTGGTGTGAATCATTTACTTAATGAAATAAGAGACCCAACAATTTTTTTCCCCAAACAATAAATGTTTTGTAATCATTTCCTTATGATTTCCATATGCACTCTCATTTTTTTCTTCAAGTGAGATGATGGAAGACATAGGAAACACATGTTGTTCACCATAAATTAAAGGGGGAGCACAAATTTAACTATTTTCACTTGAGTCAAATAAATAAGTAATATAATTTTCAACATGAGTATTACTTAGAGAAGAAGACACACATTTGATGTCATCAATATTTTCATCATGAGATATAGATTAGGAACATTCAATTTTTGTACATTTGTATCATTAGAAAGGTAAGAAGCAAACTTACTTTTTGAAGTAACAAAAGGATGTATTCATGCAACATTTTGATTTTCAATAGTATGAATGCTTCCATTTTTCATATTTATTTTATCATGCATATTTATCAACTCTTGAAACCCTTCATCATCAAAAATCAAATTAATATGAGAAGTGTCATATCCAAGAGGGTTATCATCACACTCATAACCAAAAATAAAAAAATGTTTTTACCTTTCTCATTTATATTTGCATTTGAATCATTAGTTATTTCATTATCATCATTATAATAAAAAGAGACTTTATCCTATTTTTGATGTTTTATAAGATATTCATATGAAATACATTGATCATCAGGTACATTAAATAAATGATCATAATAATTAGACTTCCCTAAATGGCTTGCTAGTAGCGATTCCATAAGGATTTTAACTTTAATAAAATTATAAAAAACATAACCACTAGGGCCAAAGAAATAATGTAACTAAGCATTCCTAAACTGTGCCCATACAAGTAGGAGACAAAAAATTAAATCTCAAAATAACATACAAAAATATAAAATGAAATTATTTTGAATGAGGAGAATATTCTACATGTTAACTAGGGTTTTGGGTCAATAACATAGGTTGGGTTCACCAAATGTTTTATGGTTTTTGTGGATTTTCATAGAAAATAGACAAATTGATAAACTATTTGAAAAATATTTAAATTTACACTAAAATATATTCAATAATATATATTTTTCTCTAATTTAGAATGTTTAATAAATATAATAAGTATAAGGTATCTAAAGGATAAAAAAGAGCATATCTTGTTTGATATTTTTTTATGATGTATGATAGTGATTAAGAGTCATCACAAGACTACATTAGAGGTTTTGACCTTATTTTTCTATGTTTTTACTATTTTTCCTACTAAATTCTTTCATTAAATAGGAAAAGTAATGTTGATGTAGGTGTATACTTGTGACACAGGTATCCAGTCAAAGATATGAATAAGAATGGATCCAAATTTATATTGGGGTAATGCTCTCACCTATATAACTACCCTATGCCTCAAATTATATCTTCCTATGTACCAAACTCATCCAATGAACAAAACCCTAGTTCTTTTACATAGGACCTATTTTTACTTGGTAAAAAGGGGTTAATGCCTAAGTTGAGCTAACCCTAACAACCTTGGTTGTTGCTAAGTGTTACCTAAATAACCAATACTCTAAAGAGGGTATTAAAATCCCATTAGATTAACCAAAAGTTACACTATTTTTTTAACTTGGTTTAATTATAAAACCATCTATAAATATTTAAATAACCAATGTTTGAATATTAAATGCATTTAAGAAATAAATGTAGTAATATATTAACCCACTATCTAATAAATTGATTTATCTAGTTTCCAAATAGTGTAAATCAGAGTTTCAAATAAATATTTCTCACAAAATAAATAGTGAAATGACTCAAGTACAACTTAACACTGATATAATCCACATTTCAACCATAAATAGGATTACATCTACTATTATCATAATATTTATAATTTGATACAAGTCTTGTATCCAATATTTTGCTAAATATTCATAAAATAATAATATACAACAGGTTACATTTTAGTACAAGGTTAAATATATAATATAATATATACAATAGTATAAAAGAGATCCATAAATAGCTCAATGATCCATAAATTTAGCCTAAGTATGATCCAAATGGTTTAATAAATGAATAGAGGGATAAAATAATTTGAGTCGTTTACCTCTAACCACATACCTATAGTCACCTACACACCTCCCATTAGGAGTGTCCCTACCCTTCACAGAGGGACAAATAATAGTGCAAATATCAAGAAAATTACTAGAACTTATGTGTGTATAATCATTAATACATGCAACATTCATGTAGACCATGGAATCCAATCCTATATCTAAATTAATTAAACATATGCATGTAAACTAGAAATTATAGTAGAATGACAATGTTTTAGTTATAAAATTATTTTAGCCAAAGTTTTTCATTATAGAAATCAGATCTAAAATATGAGTCAATTCCACTCACACAAAATATCTGCTACTAAATCATGATTATTAGATGATATTAGGGGATAGGTATATGAGTTGAATATTAACATCCTCATATAAATATCTCTTGTTATCCAATAATATATTCTAATAATTTTCACATAAATATTCAATAAGTGTAACATAGATTTCAACATATACTCAATTCAATTGAAAGATAAAGTACAAGCAATCATAAATCTAGAATATCATTTATTTCATTCACTTAATCCTAAAAGTGATAAACATAGGTTATTTAAATTAAATGTGTTAAAAAATATATGTATAATATACTAATCAATATTCCAATTACCCTATATCTCTTCTAACACTATCTCCAAATACCATTCATATGTATATATCTGATGACAGAACTTAACCAATTAATATAATCTACAAATCTCCATTAACTCATAATATAATTAAAACTATAATTTTCCTATATACATCATATCCTTATTTATTTCATTATGTTATATCGTATAAAACTATCTTATTAGAATAACAATACATTCTAGTTATGTTTTGAAACAAGATCTACCCTATTTCCACTTATAAGTAGAGCCATTATAATATTATAAAATCTAAGAATGAGTATATAATATACCTAAGTTTTCTCTTTATGTTCACTACCAAACAAACAACCCAAGAATAATCATACTCACCTACATAATTAAAACATTCTTTTATTTATATATATTCACTCAAAATTTCATGTTATCACTTATAACTATGTAAACATCTAGATAAAAAAATATAAGGTTGAATAAATATCTTAGTGTTTATCATACTTCCTATATGGCCATGTCATTAGTTTTACAAGTCCTCTAGAATCTATAATACATATATTATACTCCTAGATTTCATTATTGTTCAAGATAATATACATTTTGCATAAAATTCTTATTTATATATTATATATATATATATATATACTTTATATTTTAACTTCATATTATTAATAAAGTCTATTGCAAAGTTTCAAGTATAAGACTATAATGTTGTCATCTCATAATACATTTTGGATAGATAAATATAAACTAGGTTACTATATATACATAAATTATACCATCTATTCTTCCATAACCCAATCTATTTTGTCCTCATATAATCTTATATATTCATGTGTATATATACAAATATAGTGTTATTTTTTCTTTTACATATATATACAATAAACTCTAATTAAATCATATACCTTACTTTAATTGACCCAAAACCCCAAGCTATAAGTGAAATGAAATAATAACTATAAGCTATACATAAAATCCTCAGGTTAATTCTTTAATTAACACTCATATCTATATGGGATCACTTAAAGTAAAAATAAGTTTATGCACAAGTTTAATATAATTGAATACATAAACAAATATAATCATCTTTACTTGTTCTTATATATATATATATATATATTCACTTTAGAAAATGACTAAAGTAAATTCCAATGCTCAACTAATTAATATGAAACCTAATCACATTTTTACCCTAGGTCTTAACTATGAGTGCATATGTGTGTGTGTATAATCACCTTCATATTATAAAAATAACTTATAACTCTAATATGGTTGTACCAGCCTTAAATATCTTTAAAGAAAATCCATCTACTAAAACAAATTACACCTATAGGTTCTACTTCTCATATTCATATAGAAACAAGTATTTAGTCCCTTAATATTATTTAATATGTGATATTAAAACAAGATATCAACTCACCATATCTTCATGTCATTAAAAAATAAAACTAGGGTTTTACTTAGACATTTTATTTTTCCTCTACACATACAAATTTAGTATTCATGAGTGTGGGCTTATGGATGGAACCAAGTTCCATCACTAGGTCCATAGTCATGAAACCCTAATCTATTTTTTCCTAAACTTTATTTTTCCACACATTCAAACAAAATTTAAAATAACCCTACACAAGATTCATATTATTCTTTCAATCTACATCTAATCAATATAAAAATAAATTGACCTAGTTAGTTGAAGATTATAGCCCCAATGTGTAGAAGAATAACTCTATTTTCCTCTTAGCCAAACTTTGGTTTATTCATCCTTTCTATTATAACCCTATTTCCTCCTTTCCATTCTCTCTTATTATTTTTTCATAATCCATTCATGAACCATATGTCCAAGTTAATCTCCTTCTTTCTTGAAAGTTTGTCATAATTTAACTTCAATTCCCCCTTCTTGAACTCATCCATTCCTCCATTAACTTGAATTCTTTTCCCCAGACATGGAAGCTAAATGAAACCCTCCAACTCTCTATAAGAAAATTAAAATCCCATAATGATATAAATAAACAAAACCTACTCCTCTTTTTACCTTTTTCAACCTTTCTAAAGACCTAAGCTTCATTACCTTACAACTTTGAAATATTCCAATGGTTATAACAATCCCATAATAATATCAAAAAAATTGTATTTTATTTAAACCAATTTGATTTGGGGTATTTTACCACTTTTTCCTCTTATTCTATGTTACCAAAGGGCATAAGGTGACTGATCAAAATAAGTTAAATCAAGTAATTAAATAATGTAAATAACACTCAATCCTCTAATAACCAAAAATATTGTCAAGATTATCAAAGCATAGTTAAATGAGATCAATTAAGAAAACAAGACTCAGTTGTTACCAAACAACGAATGCAAGTAATATTCATTTTATCTAAAAACTAGATGTGGTATGTGTGGGTTTAGCAAAAGTCTCTCAACCCCTAATGCTGGCATCTACACCCTCTCTCTAGTGATACTCTCCCTCTATACTTCTTATGAGGGTGGGATAATCCTACAACCACCTCAATCAAATAAATGGGTAGTTAGTCTAAATTTATAATAATAATTATTGTATAAACATAAAAAACTACTAAATCCAAATAATCTATAATGAAATAAATCATTCTGATTATAAAGCATAGTATGACATATGTAATATCTTATCAAATCATAATTATGATCAAAAAATAAATAATATATTTATCAACCATATAACATGTATATATCCATCTTAGACAAAAAAATATAACTAAAAATAATTAGTCTCATAATACACTATTAATTCTAGAGTGAAATTGAATGTGACAAAGGGCCTTAGACTCACATGTAGTCCTCCTTCCTAGGCATGTGTGTTTAATTGTAGCTATATGCTCTTTATCCTAATAACCCTTGGTGCAAGTAATGCAATAGTATATTTGACCTTTTGAATGCTTTATATGTTTAATTAAATATTGTAATTTAGATTTATAACTTGAAATATATAGTATTTTCCAATTTAGTAATTGTCAAATCAAATTTTTAGGTAGTTTAATTAGATTATAGCTTTTATATATATAAGGACCTCTTGATTTTGAATTAAGACCTAGTGACATGTGAAAAGTTGATAATAGGATGGGAAAAGAGGGTTAACCAAATGTTCACAAAGTGAAATATATGGAAAAGGACAAATAGATAATCTTGTACACCCACATCATAGTTGGACACTAGCATCGATGCTAGTGTCCAAAATAAATGCATGTGTCCAAGGGATAAAAACATACAGATAAGAAGATATGAAAAGGTAGGGATCCATATGATACATTGGATGAAAATTAATAAAATAATATATAGTACTAAGGGGTAGGTAAATCAAGTGAAATAATATGGAACTGAAGATGTCCATAAGAGGTGTCACTAGATATCTAATTATCAACCAAGAGATGTATACATACAAAGAGGCTATAAGAACATGTTACAAAATTGTGCTTGTACCAAATAGGAATTTTTATAATCAGTCCCAATGTTAATTTTGATGGTGTCCTCTATGAGGGAAGAATTCCCTTCCTCAATTTCTTGTGGTACTAAAGGAAGATCAAAGGATTCATCATCTACCCCAAATACCTCATGTTCATCATCATTGAGTCATTTTTTTGTATTTTGAAATATGAATCATAATAATCCATTCTAAGGCAAGACAAGTGATAACATGTGAGGGTAAAATCCTTATTATGGTATGATGAGGGGAGGTGATCATAAGATCACAAAAATTCTAAAATTGCTTCCTCTTCCACATGGGAAAGGGTTTGATTATTTGGAATATTTTGAAAATGGGGATCAATTCTTATAGATATTATGAATTCAAACTTTGGTATTAATTGATGACTAAACATTGATAAGATGAAGCAGCCATGAAATCAGCTAGTTGATTATTCCCTCTAGGGATAGTCTCTATGGAAATGAAATCAAACTCTTTGGAAAATTCACACACAACACTTTTATAAAGTTGAATATATTCATCCTTGGCGTAATAAACCTCTAAAATTTTATTAGTGAATAGTTGTGAGTCACCTTGAATTTTAATGTTTTAGACACATAGCCTATTAGAAATGATCATTCATAATAGGAAGGCCTTGTACTTTCCCCATTATTAGTGCATTAAAAATTGAAACTTGACCAAAATTCTATGATCCTTCCTTTAAGAGAAATAATGATGAATTCTACTATTATGCATGAATAAATTTTACTTCATCATAATTTATCTTCCATTGATCACTTGAAGAGAAAGAACCACTATACTGCTTGGGGAGTACCTATTGGTTTTTATAAATATTAACCATATAAATTTTAGGTATAATAACTAAATCATATTGACTTTATATGTCTTGATATTTGAAAAGGTTATAGGTCTCAAGTCCTCCTAGGTTAAAAGGTAGTGTAATGAAATTATCCTTCTCAAGAATACTAATGATCTTAGTCATAGAATTGGATGAGATGGTTAGTATTATTTAAAGTTTTTATCACCCATTTTATCCATTATTATTACACCCTTTTCTTCAAGTTTATCACTTTGTGAGGATTTAGGACTCTCATAACTCAATTTTAACTTACATGTCATGGTTACAATGGGATCTTTGTCCTTAGATGGTGGAGGAAGGTGAAATTTTTTTATCACATTTATAAGTAAGTCATTGGCTATGTGAATCACTATATTTTTTGTAAGGTTTTTTTGATGAACTTAAAATGGAGTTGGGTCGCCTTGTGTAACAAATACCTTACCCAAATATAAGAATATAATTTCTTAGAAGAGAGTGGAAGGTATCACCTTAATCATATGAATCTAATGCCTCCTTAGGATCATGTTATAATTTGTGTCCTTGTCCATGATTTAAATTTTAGTCAACACATTTTTTGGATCCAAAGTGATAGGTATCACAATGGACCCAAACAAAGCATACTTGAGGCTATCATATCATTACAAGGTTTTCATGGTCATGGAAAATTTTATTTCTCCATTTTCAATATTTAAAAAAATATATAAAATTACATTATTGACATAAACCCCATCATCAACCATGGTTATTTTAAATATAAATCTATAAATACATGGTGGGATCTCTTCTCCTATCCATCTTGACATCTGTAAGTAAGTAGATAACATCCCTATAATATTACCTAGGAGGATACATGTCCAAATCTATATGGTTTATCTGGGATTTTGGAAGGGGTGTAATACTAGAAAAATTTTCAAAACCTAAGGCATCAAGTAAGGCTAAACAATGGGAAAGATATTTATTGATAAGTACCATGAAGGAATTATGATATAAGGTATTTGTGAGGTTGGAAACAAGGTCATAACTCTCTATGGGTTTGAGATTCCTTTGAATGTGAGCCTCTAATACTTTGGTGAGATGGGGATTCTATGGTTATAACTCCATTGTTTGATTGATGATGCTAGAATCATCATTAGTTTTTATCTTAATGAACCCTATCATCCTAGTATTTACCCAAGGTTCTAGCTAAGGGGCTACATTAGGATGATTTGTTTTATATTTCAAGGCTTTAACATTATGAGTTCCATCAAGCAGAGGTTGGTTGGTATGATTATCTTGTGTTGGGTTTTATATTATTGTGTTCTTCATGATTAGGGAATGAATTATACTAAATGTGAAAGTTGGTGTTTTGAGGCATAATAGGACCTATCAAGGATAGTTGAATATTTGCATTTATATTTCTTAGAAATAGGACTACAAATTGTTGTCATTGATCCTTAGGGATTATTTTGATTAACTTTTTTTAGTCCTTACATTACAATTTTCATGACCAATGATCTTATGAAATATATAGTACCTATTGGGATAATAATCCTTTGGTTTTTTGTTCTAATTTTTTTATCAAACCTTTGTTGATTTTTTATCGATTTTAATATTGATAATTTTGGTTTTGGTAAACATTTTGAAACTAACTTTAGAATTGATTCTTATATTGATTGTCACAAGATGGTGGAAAGTTAAAATATATTATGTGAATTATAAGTGGAGAGTTTAGATTAATTGAATCTCTATTTTTGTTGGTTTTATTTCTATTCATAGCTTGATTTTATTTTTTGTTTAAAAAATTTGTCTTTTTATCTTATTCTATCACACCATTTGTGGCAGCATTAAAGTTACAGTTTAGAATATTAGGACCTTGGTTATTGGGTTTTGTTGATTGTTTTTTTGAGAACCTCTAGTTTCTTAAAAAGTGTAAATTATTTACCCATTTAATGCATATATATTACAACCACTATCTATAAAAATTTGGTATATTCTAAACATCCTTTATAATGCATTTTCATAATATTTGTATGGAAACTTATAGACATCTTCCCTTGTTTCTTTATTATAAGAGTGGAAGAAAATATCACACAACTCTATTTGGTCCATATGAGGATCGTTGGTAAATAAATGGAGTAATTTTCACCATATTAAAATAAATTGGGTATCAAACTCATTAGGTAGAAACTCTTGTATGTTTATTTTAATCAACTTGTTCATGTTGAAATTTTTTATGAATTTAACCTCAATTTGGTAGAAAGAATGGATATAACCTTAGGTAGTAATTAATACTAGTCTAAGGTAATTAATTTAAGATCCATTTGAAATATATTTTATACTACCCTATCCTAAGGTATAATTTCTCTAATGGTTGTACAATATTCCTTATGATTTGCATTTGGATCTCCCACACTTTTGTACTTAGAGATTTCAGGAAAGGGACATGACAAGTGAACCCCTTGAATGGTGTGATAAAGAGATTCATTTAGGTATATACAATAATTACCCATTATGATGAAATACATTGAATGTGTGTAAGGGTGAGCTTGAGGAAGATGAGTTATATTATAAGTGAGCACAAAATCACCACATGTGAAATATTTTACTTAAGTGGGTAGAGTATAATACACCAAAAAATAGTTATTTGGTTAGTTATACTTGGATAAAATTTGATAATAAGTTTGTATAGATTTTTAATTAGCTACCAAAATTGGTGTTTGTATGGGTATAACATACATGGGTGGTGTGTTGGCCATTTCATAATTAGGTAGAGTCATCAGTGGTGGTGTGTTGACTGCCGTATTATTTGGGGAAGCATAACAAAAAGAACCACCAATATAAACATGGGTAGGATTTTGATTGGATGGGGTTATGTTTGATAATGCATGATTAGAGACTCCAAAGGAAGAAATACTCTAAGGGTTTTATCTGGTGCATAGAAAGTTAGAAGAGAAATGGGTTGGCACTACATAGTTGGTAAGATGTAGCTAGAATGGGACTATAAGAGGAATGATCTTGATTAGTGAGGTTTGGATGTCACTCCTTTATTAAAAGGACCATATTATATATATGTTTGGTTGTTCTTCAAATCTTTAATTAGACCCATAAATGTGGATATGAATTCATTTGATGTAGAATTGGTATGGGGTTTGGGAGCCTCTTGTGCGGGAGGCTCCAAAGGAAAATATAAATATCTCATGACAAACTTCTTTGTGTTGGACAGATCTATAGGAGTCATCATGAGCTAATTACGTGATGTGAAATTATTTTTATTAGTGTTTGAATTTAGTGAAGGTAATTATAATATAATTATCCCCTCTTCAAAAATATGAATCCTTTCATCATACTGATCAAATCTCACCATTTTTGATGTCAAGTATTTATAAAATGATGTGGCATATAGTCAAAAATTAAGAGTAGATACCACATCCAGTGGTGTGACTAATTTCATTAGAGTCGTGGTAGAAACTAGTGGTATCTAAAGGATCCCATAACTCTTGACTTACCACATGATATTTTTCTACAAGGTGAAGTAAGAATATTTTAAAAAAGGAGATTAGTTCTCCATGTTTTTATTGGATTTGTTACTCCAAGTAAATAAATAAAGTTCCCCTATAGGTTTAACACTTCTTCTATAATTATTAAGGTTAATATTCATATCAAGATCTTGTCCATATATATTATTTAGGTGTATTAACACCTCTAAAATAAATGGAAGAGGAATTAAAGATGGAGAAAATAAGTAAAAAAGGATAAATGCAAAAGGATAATACTTTCACATTTGGTTCACTATTTGTTTAAATTATAACCTTCATTCACTTGAATTCCTAAGGTATAGCAGAGATAGTTGATAAATATATGACTTGATGATTGGTTTATTAGTTTGGTTTATTTGATTGGTTTGGTTGAGGTGGTTGAATGGGTTGATCAGGTAGAGTTTGAAGGTTTGGTTGTTTTGGAAGAGATACTCGGAAAAAAATTGAGAAAAGAGTAGTAAAGTATGTTTATGTATATAAAAATATATATTACCTTTGTTAAAATTCTCATTAAGGGAATAAAATTAAGGTGTAATGATGTCCCTATTGACAATTTGGCCTCTTAGCCAAAAAATTATACCCATATAATCTAAAACTTGATTTATGCACCAGTTTCCCTCTCAAATGAGGTCTTTTGTAAGAAATTTAATAGAGTTTAAGGTTATTTTAAAGAAGTTAGGGTGTACATAACCCATGGTGAAATTAATGATGTTATGGTTATCCAAGATGACATGGTGCTCTAAAGTGGATGGTGGACTAGAAGAAAAACTTGTGAGATAGTTTTCTATCTTTAAAAGCTTTTTGGAGAGATTAAGGTAATTTTAGAGAAAATAAGGTATTTTTAAAAGTTAAGGTAAAGTGTTCATGTGTTATATATTTTTATAAGGCATACCTAATGAAAATCCTTGTTGGATTTAATTATTGTGTATTATCCCAAAGTGATTCAAGTGTGGTAGAGTCAACCCAAGGTTAGAAAGGTTAGTACATTGGTACACACTTGTCAGGTCTTTTGAGTCAATTTCAATAAGAAGGTATCAGTTACAAAAGTCTTACATATATTTTCAAGGTACAATAACATCATTTTGTAGGTGATAACATTGGAAAAAGGTGATATGGGACCACTATAACTTCTTGTAGCCTTCATAAATCCAACACCATGACTGGAAAGAAGTTTTATACCTCTTAAATGTAGAAAAACATTCAAATTCTCCATCAGGGCATTGACAAACACAAAAAGGTGATTTTCATCATCTTGTTTCATGGAAGAGGAGATGTTTTAGAAAAAATTAAATTAGGGTATGTTGAAAACCCCTCTTCCATTCAAATTCATGGTAATATTATTGGGATTAGGAGGTAGAGCTTTATGAATCATTGTTAATAAGTCTAGCTACTCTAAAACCCTCCTAAACCCCATTATCACAATTTTATCATTAAAATGGTAGGTATGTGCTTGGTGAATGCATGAAAATAGTTTATAAATTTATATTTAAGTAAAATTTACCTGTGAAACATCAAAATAAACTCAAACTCCCAATGAGCATGTTGATACTAGCCAGAAAAATCTATTTATTCTATTGTCATAGGCATGACAAGCAGGTTTGTATAAGGTTGTGAGGTGTTTTACATAAATAAGGTTTTTGAATTTATTTTTTAAAATTTAAATAAACATTTTAAAACTATCTTATATTTATAAAAATAATCAACAAGGTTAGAGTTACCATAATACATCATAAACATGCAGCCAAAATTTGACTGTGTCAAATGTGCGGGTATAGGCATGAGGAGAGAGTACAAATATTATAATAATTCAAAGTTTAAAAGTCTATGATGAGTATATAAACTCTAAAAATACAATTAAATTGATCATTTACCATTTATACCCAATTTTAGGTAAGAAAGACACTCCAAAATTGAGTTTTAATGAAGTTTAAGCTTAGAATGTACATCTACATGCCTATAGATCAAAATGAGCAAAAAGATGCAAGTTTTGTATTGAGTGTGAGGAATAACTCACAATAATAAGTAAATAATGGTATTTCATACATTATATATGATTAAAATAGTGTTTATAATACTTTTCATGAAGATAAAACACTAGATTGAGCAATGATCTATTGAAGAAGGTATTAGGCCTATAGTAGACCTAAGAGAACACTAATGCATTTGAGGTCTAATATTTGAGAAAAAAATAAGGACATTAGTTTATTATCATTTTATAAAATATAAAATATCTAAAATAAACATATATCAAGTTTAAAAACTCATTCCATGATCATTCTTTCCAAAAGTTACATGTGGAAGGCTCAAGGCCATTGAGCTGGTATTCTTGAACAAGATTTCAAGGGTGAAAAAGCAAGTACATACCTGAAACCAAATGATAAATATATATTAAATTATTGTAATTTTTTAATGATAAATAATACATTAAATATGTCCTTAAAAATCTTTCAATAATTTTCAAAGTGACAAAATAAAATAATACATTCATGTATTCATAAACAACTATGTTAAGTTTGCATGTAGAGTTGGAAGAATTCTTGGAACTTTTTATAGGTTTATTATTTGGAAAATTTATAAAACATTGATGATAATAAATCATATATTTCCTAGGTTCATTCAATTTTCATAATAAATAGAGGAGTCTAATCTTATGATAGGTTTGTAATAAGTTTTGGGACTAAATAGGCACTTACAAGACTAAAAACAAGAATTTGGAAAATATACATTTTTGTGTTGAAAATTAAGAAAAATAAGGTTATTAAAGGTATAAATTACCATGAATAAATCCTATATATTGTTTGGATTCATTTAAATGATTATATATTATCAAAAGGAAACCATTAGGGATAGAATAATCATAATGCCTACAAAACCTTGACATGGGCTAAAATAGGTGTGAAGACTTTGGATGGAATCAAGAGATTGGATAAGTGTTTTTAGACATAATATAACATTTATTATACAAAATTTTGGAATTTACAAGTCAATATCAAGCTTTTGAATTCTTTTATGCTCAAAACACTCATCTCAACCTTCACACACAAGCCTACAAATTCAAGAAGATCAACTTTCTTATGTGGGAAGTCAAACAATAAGATACATGAGGAATAAAGGCCTTATGGTATGTTAATAATGTTATTAAATTTTAATTTATTGTAATTTTTTAATCAATTGAGGCCCTGTACTTTATGAACAATCGTTAAGAGGTTGGAGACCTCAAAATTACTAGTTGACCCCAAAAGGAGATCGATGATTGAGAATGATGGTTTGAAAGATATTAATATAATATAAATTTATTGAAATGATATATATGGAATATTATAACCTAATGATCACATTTTTGATCTAAATACTTGACATGTGTGGATGAGAAGTATAAGAAAATGGTCTTAAAATGCACTTTTAGGCTTAATTTAATGATTTTAGTTGTGTTTAAAATTATTAACCTTTGGAAAAGACTATAAAAATTTATAAATAGGTATCATGACCTTATTAAATTCATATAGTAGGTCTAAATGGTGGTAAAATAGGTTTTAATCCAATAATCAAGCCTTAATGAAGACTGTGCTCATACTTGCATTGAGAGTGTGGGGTTATAGAACTCCTCAAGGTTATCAAAAGTGTAATAACCTTAAAATAATATTTTTTAAAATCCAATATCATCCTTTAATGGATCTCCAAGTCATAATAAATTCAATTAAAAAATCTACAAGTAGTTTTGGATGGCTCAAACACATGCACTTCATTAAGCATGTTATTTAAGAACCTTCAAAGAAGTATATGGATCTCTATCAACTTATCAAGCTTGTCTCAAGTTGAACACACTCTTGAGGACTATTAAGATGATATTATCACATAAAACTATAATTTTTAATCCATGAAACATGAATAAGGTTTCAATATATCTCTTAAACCTACATGAAGCTACTATTGTCTGAATACTTGAAGCCCCTCCAAACTCCTTGCTAATAGGATGTGAGGTTAATCCATTAAAATAGGTGTATGAGCTTGAAAAAAAGTTAAATTATATTATAAAATACCTACATAAAGTGACAATATATGGTTTAAATATTTTAATAAGGGCAAGACTTGATATAATAGATAGACTTATCCTTATTAACTCTATTTGGTTTAAACAAGATGAAACATGAAACTTCAGGTTCTAATGATAGAGATCAATTAAGTCATGTTTCAAGATTTGGATTGATCTTAAATACCTAAAATTTTAACTCCAATCAGTAAATATTAGTTTTTAGTGAATAAATATTAGTCATATGAGTGGAATATCCATATCTATGCCACCTCTCATGAGATCATCATTATGCCAAGCTAACAAAAGTTGAAGATGAATGTTATGACTATTTTGTCCACCTTCTCTTGGCATTTGCATTTGCATTGATGATTAATGATATTCATGATATAATTTATATACATCCTCTTTCTATCTATCTCCCCATTATTGTATATATTTGGCCTTAAATAGATTTAAAAGGTTCCTCCACATGAGTATGGTGAAGCCCTGCTCCTTTTGCATGCCATTGAATCAATGATCACTAAATTTTATTTTACATTTAATTTAAATTAATGAATTATTGATCTATTCATGTGATGATATGGTTCTCCTTGAATTTTTTAAAATCATTATTCTTACATTTATGTATTTGGTGCCTCTATTATAGGTTTTAATTGGTGTTATATTATTTTTCTTACATTGAGTATAAGTGGAAAGCAAACTATCCTTCCTAATCTTTCTTAAATCCTTAATATCTCTATAAATTACTTATGTAATAATACCAAATCAAGAGTTGTGTGACTATATTTCAAACTCATTTTCCATTATGAACTCTCAAATTAGTGGATAAGATCAATACATTTGGTTCATCACCCCTTTTGCTTCCATGTTATCTTTCTCTTTCTCTTTTCCTTGTAGTTGAGTAGGTGTAGTGTTAGTCTTAGGTGTAGCATCAAAGGATACATCTCTCTCTTGAGGTTATCTATACCACCTATAGCCTTAGAGAGTTCTCATTATGTTGATTGGGTGAGGAGACCTAACACACCTCCTCAAAGGGTGAAATTCAAGTGAAAATAATTTTTGGCATGCTCGATGGGACTAGTAGTCAAAATTAACTCATATATTGAAGGATTATTGGTGTTGTCCATTAATAAATCATCCCTTAGAGGTATTTTTACAAATGTCAATGATGAATCTAAGTTATATAAATCTAATTTAAGTATTGCAAGTGCTTAAATAACATCAATTAATATGTATTTCAATCCTCCATTTTGTGAAAATGCATCTTGTACATTCATATCCTTCATATCAAGATGATAATATTTATGAATTCACCTCAAGTAGCCCTATACCAATAATATTTAAAATTTTTAATGAGACTTACCTTCATCCCACCCCTATTCATGTTTCCAATTAGCCTTGGCAAAGTCATGTTATTTCCAATTAGCCTAAAAAGAGTATGCAAGAGATAATACTTGAATTTGAGAGACAATGCATGGATAATAATAGGGGAATATAGTTAAATAGGCATCAAAAAGATCTTGTATATCAGGATTATATAATTTAACAAGAGGTATAGTCATTAAAGAGATACAATGAGGATATAAGAGATCAAATTCATTAGCTTCCCATAATAACATAAGGAATTGAATGCAAAATTTTATGTTGGAAATAAGAAAAAACCCCTAAACCTTCAATTGAGTCTACTTGTTTAAAAACTCCAAGCTTTAGGACTCCCAATCCTATAAAAGAGCCTATGCTTGTGAAAAATCCACCCATTCTTCCTCAAGTCCCTAAAATTCCTAAACCAAGAAATATTTCAAGTTTCTTGAACCCCTCATCCATTCCTCTAGTTGGAGTGTTCATGAAGACCAAGGAATATTATAATGTGAGAGGTTGATTTTTGAGTGTAAAGAGAAGAATAAAGCATCCCTAACACATGTTGCTTTCCCTCCTTTCAAATAATTATTGAATGAAACTACTAATTAAAAATCTTAAAGTCTTATTAATTCTTCTTCAACCCCAAATCCCATTCAAGAGTATTCTATATAATACACTATATTCATATGACACTAAGTGGAGCTTATTTCCCTCCCACCATATCCATTTTTGAATAAGGAATTATTGTATGTAAGGTAAAATAAGAACATTATAGTGAAAAGGATAACTTTTCAAGAGAGGATGATGAATACATGACCACATGGTATCCTTCTTAAACCAAGTACCCTAGTTATAGAATGCCAAATATGTGTGACACTAAAATGGAATAATTAGACTTGAAACAAGAGGAGAAAGATCATCTTGATGAAGAGAGGTCAACTCTTTTTAATAAATAATGCAATTAGAGGCATGATCAAGAGTTGTGTTGGTCAACTAAGCTTCCAATTGGCATTAAAGATGGTCATGTTATAGTTCTTCAAAACTATAATCAAATTAAAACTACAAGTGATACTAAATAATTATATCATTAATATGTTCAAGTGATGGTTATAGTAGGTGTAAAATTGGATGTTGTTCAAGATGTTCCTAGTGGCCAAAATAAGGTAAGTATCCTAGATGAACTCCTTTTTTTCATTGAAAATGATGGTCAAAAAGAAGAAAATCAATTTTCTTGGCATAATCTTGGTGAAGAGGAAGATAAATATGAAAAAAAGAGATATTATCTCCCATGTTCAAGATGAGGCTAATTAAATCAATCATTGTTTGCATGAGGAAGTGACATTATTTTAGAACTAATGGAACATAATAGACACAATGCAAATGTTGAGATTGAAGGAGCAGACACCATTTTTTTTGAAAATTTCCACTTGGTGTGGTGGAAGAATAATTTAAGAGTTAAAAAATCATCCAAAAGAATCATGTGCTTCAAGGAGAACTCCCTGATCAATTTAACATTAGCTTTCAAGTAAAACCATAAGAAGGAGACACTATTCAACATGATATTATTTCACTAGCTAAAGAGGATCCTAATGACTCATTTTAATGGGTTAAGGATTATTTTTAGTTTTGGATAAAAAGTGAATAATGAGAAGGCTTTATTACCTCCTCCATTCTTGTTGAGGAGACCTCCATACTAGCTCTCATGAAGTCAAAATAAGATATAAATGAGCCACAAATAGGTGAAGTATAGTTATAAGACTTGTTTGAGGTCCCAAAAGTAGTTTATGGGATTTTTTAAAGAGTATATACTTTGACTAAGTTTGAGGATGGAAGTCCTCTAAGCATGTTATGTTAAGAGTCTACTTTATTTGATATGGATTTGTTTGATTATTCTCAAATCTGGTTATCAACGTCTTGATTAGTTTGAAAAAGTTGAAGAATAAAACATTCCTCCAAATAAATAAGGATTATACCTCAATGAAGAGTGGCATCAATACCTTGATATATTTTAATATGTTGAGAATATTTTTAGGCCTACATCTCCAATTGAATACATTAATAAAGTGGTTTCCAAGGTTGGAGAACATGTTCAAGAAGATGTTGATAAAATCATATCTCAAGTAGATCCTAATGAATCTAAGAGGTAGTATTTGGACCTCCTTTAAGATATTAAACAAAAATAAGTAGTTTAAAATCCAATTGACATATATCAAGATTTCATTAAAATATAAGAACATTATTCTAGTGAGCCATTATAAGCTCAAGTTATAGTTATTCCTATAGATCAAAATATGACCACATTGTAAAGCTTTATTAGTGTTAAATAATAGCATGAGGTAAGAATTGAACATCAAGAATATTTTTTATATATTAGATATATGTTTTCTTTAGTTTATTTACTTGGAGATAACCAAAGAGGATTATAAGTAGGAAAAGTGATGATCTAACCAGAGTGGTGCTCAAATAACAACTTGTTCCTTTTCTTTGTCAATCACATGGAGAGGAACTGAGAGATTTTTGATTTGATCTAGGTGGGATAGAATTATTTTGAGTCTTATACATAGTACTTTAGTCTTTTTCTTCATCCAAGTGATTTTATCACATGTTATTTAGTTATTTTTTAATATCTTTTCCCTAAATGCCTCTTAGCATAGTGTTGTGTCATGTTACATTATGTGTGTTATTTGTTGTGTTTTTGGGAAGGCATTATCAATTATTTCATTTTTTTATCAATTATTTTAGTTTGTTTTTAGTCATAAATTAGGTTTGTTATTGAGTGATGTGTGAATCCTTAGCCTAATGTACTAATAAGGCTACTGAACAATTGTTTATTAGGATAACTAACCCATATGAGCTATAAAAAATGTTTATAATTAGGCATATTAGGCCAAAAGTCAACCCATATAATATAAAACTTGATCTTTATACCAATTTCCCTTTCAAATGAGATCTTGTGTAATCAATTTTGTAGATTTTAAGGTTGTTCTAGAGAAGTTAAGGTATACTTAACCCATGGTGAAAATAATGATGTTATAGTTTTCTAAGATGACATGGTGTTATGTATTGGATGGTAAACTAGAAGTAAATCTAGTGAGATGGTTTTTTGTCTTTAAAGCCATTTTAGAAATATTAATGTAATTTTAGAGAAAATAAGGTATTTACAAAAGTTATGATAAGTGTGTTCATGTATTTTATACTTGTTAAGGCATGCCTAATGAAAATCCTTGTTGGAGGTCATTCTTGTGTCTTATCCCAATGTGATTAAAGTTTTTTATAATAAACCCAAGGTTAAAAAGGTGGTTATTACATTGGTACACACTTATCCAAGTATTTTGAGTCAGTTTCAACATGAAGGTGGTAATTACAAGAGTTTTAAATAGATTGTCAAGGTATAATAACATCATTTTATAGGTGATCACATTTCCATAGGTGACATGGGACCACTTAAAATTCTTCCAAGATTCATCAATCCAACATCATACTCATAAATAAGTTCTAGATATCTTCAACAAGGAAAACTATTTAACTTCTCCATCGAGTTATTAACAAGTGCATAAAGGTCATTTTCATTAGATTATTTCATGAAGGAGGAGATGTTTTAGAAAAAATTACATTAGGTTATTTTTACCACCCCTATTCCCTTGAAATTAATTGAAATATTTATGGTGTTATTAGGTAGAGCTTTATGAATCATTATTAAAAAGTAAAACTACTCTAAAACCCTAATATCATGGTTTTCTCCTTAAAATGGTAGGTATGTGCTTGGTTAATGTATTAAAATGGTTGATAAATGCCTCTTGAATGACCATGTACCTATTAAATATCAAACTCAACTCAAAATCCCAGTGACCATGTTGTACTATCTAGAAAATCTCTTTATTTTGTTGTTTTAGACATGACAGGCAAGGTGCTATAAGGTTTCCAGGTGGTTTCTATAAATAATGTGTTTTAATTTAGTGTTTTATATTGAAATAAAAAATTTAAACATCTCTTATAGTTATTAAAATCATAAATATGGTTAGATTTACCAAGATATAGTGCAAATATGTAAGCTAAAAGTTGAGTGTATTAAGTGTGCAAGTACAGGCATGAGGAGAGAGCATAAATCTTGTAATACTTCAAAGATGAAAATGATATTATGAGTATATAAACTATAAACACCTATTTAAATTGATCATAGACTAGTTATACCCAATTTTAGGCATGAAATCCAATCCAAAATAGAGTTTTAATGAAGTTTAAACCTTGAATGTACATCTACAAGGTTGCAAATCGAAATGAGCAAAAAGATGCAAGTTTTGTATTAATTATGAGGAATAAAAAGTAAATAAATTTTTTTAAGACATTTTATAGGATTCCAAGAGTGTTCATAATCATTTCCCATGAGGATACACCAAATTGAGCAAAGATATGTTGAAGAATATATTAGGCTTGTAAAAGACCTAAGAGAATAATATTGCTTTTGAGGTCTAATATTTGAGAAACCAATACGTAGATTGGTTTATTATAATTTTATATAATATAAAAAATCTAAGGTAAAAATATATCAAGTTTAAAAACTCACTCCATGATAACTCTTTCAAAAAAATGTAGGTGGAAGGCTCAAAGCCATTGAGCTAGTATTCTTTAACAAGATTTCAAGGGTGAAAAGGCAAGTACATACCAAAAACCAAAGGTGAAGTATATAATACATTATTTTGACATTTTTTATAATAAATATACATAAAATAGGTCCTTAAAACACTTTTAATAATGGTCAAAGTGACCAAAGAAAATAATTCATACATAAATAGTTTGTGTCAAGTCTGCATGCAGAGTTGGAAGAATTATCAAAATTTTATGTAGGTTTTCTCTTTGGTAAATTTATCAAAAAATTTTGAACAAAATTTATATAGTTATAAAGATAATTAAATTTTCATAAGAGGCAAAGGAGTCTAATTGTATGGCATATTTGTAATAAGTTTAAGGCCTAAATAGGCACCTACAAGCTTGAATACAAAAATATGAATAATTTGCCTTTTGGTGTTGAACATGAAACTCAAGAAGGATATTAAAACAAAAAATATGTCCTTAAAACACTTTTAATAATGGTAAAAGTGACCAAAGAAAATAATTCATACATAGATAGTTTGTGTCAAGTCTGCATGCAGAGTTGGAAGAATTATCAAAATTTTATGTAGGTTTTCTCTTTGGTAAATTTATCAAAAAATGTTAATTTTTTTTTATATATTTATAAAGATAATTAAATTTTCATAAGAGGCAAAGGAGTCTAATTGTATGGAATATTTTTAATAAGTTTAAGGCCTAAATAGGCACCTACAAGCTTGAATACAAGAATATGAATAATTTGCCTTTTGGTGTTGAACATGAAACTCAAGAAGGATATTAAAGGTCTTAAGGACCATTAATAAATCCTATAAATTGGTTATATTCATTATAATTATGATAAATTATCAAAAGGAAGCCATTAGGGCTAAAACAATCAAAATGCCTATAAACCCTTGATATTGGATAAAATAGGTTTGAAGACTTTTGAGGGGATTAAGAACTTGTATAAGTGTTTGGAGACATCATATATAATTTATTATACAAAAGGTGTGAATTTCCAATTCAATATCAATATTTTGAAGTATTTTATGCTCAAAACACTTATCTCAACCTTAACATATAGGCCTGCACAATCAAGAAGGTGAATTTTATTATGTGATAAGTCAAATGATAAGATGCATTGGGAATAAATTCCTTAGGGGATGTAAATAATTATTTTAAACTTAAATATCTCATAATTTTTTATCAATCAAGGCCCTATACTTTATGAACAATCATTAAGAGGTTGGAGACCTCAAAACTGCCAATTGACCCCAAAAGGAGATCAATGATTGAGAATGATGGTTTGATTGATATTGATTCATTTTAAATTAATTGAAATAATATTTATGACATATAATAACCTCATTATCACATATTTGGGCCAAATTATTGACATGTGTGGATAAGAAGTACAAGAAAATGGTTTAAAAATAAACTTGATAGGCCTAATTTCATGTTTATAATTGTGTTTAAACCCATTTACTATTATAATATATTATAAATGGTTATAAATATGTATTAATACCTTATAAAATTCATATAATATGTCTCCATGGTGATAAAATATGTTTCAATCCACTAATCAAGCCTTAGTGAAGGTTGTGCTCATACTTACATTTTGAGAGTGGGGTTGCAAACCACCTCAATGTTATTAAAAGTGTAAGAACATTAAAATAATAATTTTATACATCTAATATCATCCTTTAATGACTATATAATTATGATAAATTTAATTCCATAGGCTTCAAGTAGTTTTTAATGGCTCATACACAAGCATTTCACTAGGCATGCTGTTTAAAAACCTTAAAAGAAGCATATGGGTCTCTATCAACTTATTAGGCTTGTCTCAAGTTGAACACACCCTTGAGGAATATTTATAGGATATAATCACATAAAAATAAAATGTTGAAACCATGAAACATTAACAATGTTTAAATATGGCTCTTAAACCTACATGAAGCTCCTATTGCATGAACACTTGAAGCCCCTCATAGTATTGGAAGAACCACCTCTATGCCACCTCTCATGAGGTCATCATCAGGCCAAGCCAACACATGCTAAAGATGAATGATATGAATTTTTTTCCAACTTCTCTTAGCATTTGTAACTATTTTTATGATGGATTATAGCCATGACATAATTTATACACTTCATATTTCTCTCTCTTTCCCCCCAATCTTCTATATTTTTGGCTTTGAATGGCTTGAAAAGGATCCTCCACATTAGTATGGCAAAGCCTTGCTCCTTTTGCATGCATTGAATCAATGAATACTAAATTTTTACTTATTATTTTGTGTTTAGCATAAATTAATGAATTATTAATATAAGAATATGATGATATGGTTCTCATTGAATTTTTTTCTAATTTTTATTAATTCTATTCAATTGGTATTTATTTTATAGGCTGTATTTAATGTTATATCAATTTTATTGCATTGACTAAAAGTGGAAAGAAAACTAGCCCTCCTAATCTTGATTAAATCCTTAACCTCTCTACAAATTAATTATTTAATAGGACCAAATAAGTAATTTTGTGACTATAGTTTAGTCTCATGGTCCATTTTTCACTCTCAAATGAGTGGATAAATCAATACATTTGGTTCATCACACCTTTTGCTTCCATGTTAGTTTTCACTTTCTCTATTCCTTGTAGTTGAGTAGGTGTAGTGTTAGTCTTAGGTATAACATCAAGGGAGACAAACATATCTAGAGGTTATCTCTAGGCATAGGCCACTCATAGTATTATAGAGTTAACATTGTGTTAATTGGGTGAGGAGACCTAAAAAACCTCCTCAAAGGGTGCAAGTCAAGTGAATATAGTCCCATAAATATCTAGAATTTAGAACACCTAGGTGGCATAATTCATTATTTATGATAGGATTTATAAATGGGTTGAATGAATATATGAATATAATTAGACTTATCAGTTTGATATTTACCAAATAATTTAATCCATGAATAAAATGAAATTTGATGAGACTAGATCCAAGGATGAAAGGAAAGTCAAATTTGGAGGTTATGGGTTTGACGAACTAGAAGGTGAATTTATCTTGCTACTTGGGATTTGGTAAAATTATTTTGATCTTAAAGAATATTTAAATTGATGATGATGAGGTTAGGTAAATGAATAGAGAATAATAATTTTATCCTGAGCTTAGATTCTATATCGCTTTAAATGTAACTTGTTTATATATAGGTTGGTACTCATTAGAACATTTCTACTTTGTGTAAATGAGCTTATTCAAGAAAAATCATTCGAAGGAAATGAAAATTTTATTCTAATTTTTTATAAAGTTTTAATTGATTTTTTTATTTTAATATTTTTATGTTTATGATTTATTTGGATTATTTAGTAAAAATGCAAGTTTTCTAATTTTAGAATTGAATTTCATGTTCACTAATGTTTTGTTTGCTTATTTGCTTTTGACGAAGGTTATTGAAGAAATAAATAAAATATGTTATTTATGAAAATTAAAGTGTTGAAATTAAATAAATTAAATTTTAAACTTATTTATATTTTTAAAAATAATTATGTATGTAATTCCTAATAATTCTAAAATTTAAACTAGACTATCTAGTTACTAATTTTTTTTAAATTTTTGAAAGTACATAAATTTAACTCATATTGTTAAAAATGAATGGTTTAATTGATATTTTAATATGATTTTAATAAAATAGTAATAAATTATTTAAAATCTAGATATTCAAATAGACTCTAAGTCTAGATTTCAGACATGTATATGCATGCAATACAATTTATGGATTCTTAGAAGTCTTTTTTTTATGCAAGACTAGATGTAAATTTACTATTTTTTTTGTGTTTGACACAAATTAATATAATATTAAAATAAATAATTATGATTTTTTATTTACTAACATTCAAGAAGACATAATTATTTTAGTTGAGTTTCTTTCTTTTGGGGTTTTCTAGTTTTTTATGCAAGTGAGTATGAAGGATACTTGTTTGTGTTTCATGTGAATATGTGTATTCTATATTTTACCCTATTTTTTATTTATAAATATGTAATAGGAATAAAAGAATTAAATTTTATTTAGATTTTTTTATATGGGATTCAATCATAAATCTAAATGGAAAGTAAAATTAATTGAAATTTATTAACAAGTGGCATATGCTAGATATATTAAATACAACCAATAATAAGATGTTTAGATATTTTATTTATTGGTTGAATTTAGAAGGAATATGATGATGATGTAAAATAGGATAAAATATTATTTTAATATCTCAAATATTGGAATATATTCTATAACTACTTCTGAATAAATTTGTGCTCCCTAGATAGCCATCTTGTGCATCCTTGTCTATTAAATATAGATTTATTTGTTATCTAAGTGTCAAAACCAATATATATTTGTTTATTACATATATTTATGAATATAGGGATGAGATATTATTATTATATTAATTTCATGTATAAACCTCTATTTTCCTTTTGCTTGCCTTATCAATCCTATACGTACTTTTGAGATAAATAAACCTAAAAATAAGGGGAAATGTAATTGGCTAAGTTAACCCTAATCAACCTCATTGATGATTGACTATTTCATACATATATAGATATTCTAAGTATGGAATCAAGCCAAGCATATTTCCCTAACTTAGTGAGACTATGAAATTGTGATCCTTAACTAGATGCATTCAAATACTAATTTGAATTTGATATTTAACAATGTTCACTCTTGACTTGATTTAGAATGCTTCAAACTTGGCTTGATACTACTAATAAGAAGTGATATTGAATTTGAGAAGAATATCACCTATTTTATTAATGTATAGTAGTGTATGATGTGTAACATATAGTTTCAAGCTCTAGGGAGATCTAGTGTACTAATGAATGACCTTTGATTTGTATTTGTAGGAGTCAATTTTTATAATTTCCTTTAGCTGACTTGTGAAATGTGTAGGATGACCCATTTAGATATTTATAATTTCAAAAAATAGTTTCTAAATGGAATGGTATAATTTTTATGCTAAGTGGATAGGTCCATGGTATAAGACCTATCTACAAAATATGGAACTACCCCAAACAATTAGGGAACGGTTGGCCTAAGGTCGGGAGTAGTTTGAGAGTGATATAAATTGATTTTTAGTAATTAATTATGAATTATTGTGTAGTATTGATTGATAATATAAGGGTCATATCTACATATATATAAATGGATAAAGTAATGGGGAATAAGATTCATATTTTAGAGTGTTAATCAAATGGTTTAAAATATGTCAAGAATTAATATTTTCAAGTCTTTGTGACTAGATTTAGGTATCTAAATTTATCCCTCATTTATTATAGTAATGAAATTACTTGATTAAATTAGAAATATATAAATTAGTTTGTACAACACACTTTTTATTTTGATAAGAAAATCTGACTGTGTGGGACGCTCAATTAGTAATCCCTATAATAGCTCATGAAGTATTCAATGTCCACATTTTAAATTTTAAAAATTAAATTTTTAAATTTGAAATTTAAAGGATACCAAGAAATGACTACACCTTTAGGGAGATGAAACTATGTTACCCTATAAATTTTAAAATATGATAATTACTAATTAAAGCATTGGATAAATGTTCCCCTTTATCAAATCAATTATAGGGATCATTCCTCATGTTAAACCAATGGTGAATTTAAGAGTGATAAAGTCAAAAAATTTAATGAATAATTAATCCCTTGAGTTGTAAATATGCATGATCCAACTCTCATGAATGTATAATTACCTGATTTACTAACCCAAAATAAGATGGATCACTGTGAGTTATGCCAATTCATTTTAGTGTCATTATAATCAAACATACATCACCCATAACAAAAGGTGTAACCACATAATGGGTTCAATATAATTAATGCTAAGGTTATTAAGTGTTTCAATAATTCAAATTACATTACCCATAACATAATGAATCACACTGCTAAAGATGAATCTATGTTATAAATGCATGATTGAAAGAGAATGAATAATATTCATGTGACCATCATGAAATCTATGCCAATGAATCTAAAGTGAAATGTTAACTATTTTACATTAAATCTATAAATTATATTGGAGTGCATATGTACATGAACTAATATCATGAATTTTGAATCTGAAAAATGCATACATCTACATGAGCAAATATCATGCCCCCTGAATCCATGTCAAATGACTTATGATGTCATGTATATATATGCTTAACTGTAACTATATGTTAGAACTTATCATTCATGTTATATAACTATTTTTCATATTCATCCGAGTGTGTATAATTTTTTACTCAAGTATTTATAAATTGAGTTCATATACATGTCATATGCCCCATAAATAGTATCAATATACCAATATATCTCATGTGTCTAATTTTTTAATCAATTTGAATCTTTGAAACTTATATTATTTCATAAAATATATTTCTTTTTCATAAAATATTGAATATCTAAGACAATCCCCTTTTAATTCTCCTCAAATTAAGAGTTAATTATATCATGTGATAAATATATGATCATGCATAATCATGTCAACATGTGGATATTATATTATCATAGTATATTATTTGGCATCATGGGATACATGGAACATATTTAATGTGATTCATATAAGTGTCATGTCTAAATAGATATAACAATGAGGCACATAGTAAAATATCTATTTATGAATAATACTATGTATTAAAAGTTCATCATATGGATCATGGAACCACTAATCAATCATAACACACACAATAAGTACAACACATAATCTCACACAATGTCATGAAATATCACACATAAGGCTAATGGACATATACAAATGACATGAATATGCCATAACAAAAAGGGCCAAGGTATTCATGCAAAGGATATAAATATGTCATAAATAAGGGGCATAAATATGTCACACACATAAGGTAGAGTGTGTATGCAATATAAACTAGATAGTTCTATAAATTATCCTACTTATTAATATTCAATCTTGGAGAAGGTAAACAAATAACAAGTATGCTTGGGGGTATGTTTAAATGAAGGTCATGACTAATATTATATTTGCTAAACCTACACTAAGGGATATATTATCACACTATGGTAAAGGAGAGGTTTCTAAGGACTCTAGGCAAATCCCATCTTGTGATAACCCTATCTAGGTCTTTATGTTTGTAATAATATCAAATAAATATAATTTACTAAACAACTCTGTAATCTAATCTAGTAAATACATATGTAATCTAATATAGTGCTCACTAAAGCTTGTGGCATAAATAGGGAAGATAATAACATGCAAAGACAAATCTATCTATAACATAGAGAATATCTAAGTAAGGAGAGATATAATCCAAAATATATTAACTCTAAAATATCTAATTATCAAAATATGCACTTAGGAATATACTTAACTTATTTGAAGTGAACACATCGTGCCTCAATATATCCCTTGGCCAATGGTGCTTTGCAAGAGGTTGTTGTGGGATTGTAAGGATGAAAAGGATAAATCAACTCTAGGCATAAGATCTCTCCTGTACATCTGAGATTTCCACAACACAAGTGTTACTCCTTCAATGGAAAGAACCTATGTAATAAAACCTTCTATTGATTTTATAATCATATTTTGAAATAGTAATGATGCATAATTTACTAATCCTCTAGTGGAAATCAAATGAAATGGGGTATATAGCCATGAATTGACCCTAAACCTTCCCAAAAATTAAGTTGATGGATCCATCCTGATCGACCTCATTAGGTATGAAATAGAGTTGTTAGGTCTCCAATTATGTAATGTGTAGTAAATCTAAGAATGGGTTTAACTTGGTTGACCAAATAAGATACATTGTAAAAGGGGGTTTTACTTAGTTGTGGGCTATTTTGGGAAATGAGTTGCTTAGGAAAGTGTATAAGTGGGGTTTAGAACCTATGAAAACATATAAGAGTATCTTTTATTGGTTTTAAGTGGTGGTATAAGGGCCAAAAATAATGTGAAACACCAAAGGTCTGTTAACCCCTTTTCAAGTGCACCCCATAAGGCATGCACTTAGAGAGATTGAGATTTGATGAAAAGATAAAACATCAGTAAATTATAAGATTTTGTAAATATTATGTGCATACAGAGTGGTAACAAAAAACAATCAATTGATGTCTAGCATATCATATAATAAATTTACAGAAGTGAAAACTAGTCTATAACATCCATATGTATCAATGTCACATCATAGAAAAGTAGCATATCTATGTAGGACAATGTAATATTTGAGTAACTAGAAAGATTATTATACTATACATAGAGATATACATGGTAAATATGTCACAAATAGATGAAACATGTAATAATTTAACCTATAGAATAATATATCCCCCAACATAGGCATTGCCACTAGGTAGAAGGGAGTCCAACATCTAAGAATCAATATATAATTAAATGTCTTGCATCACACTCATATACCTCATGAAATTCATATTTATGAAAATAAATATTGTGTCTAAAAAATGTGTGATAAATAACATATGTAAACAATTAAATTAACAACTCATGTCATGCTCGATTCCTAATCTTTAAAATTTCTAGAATATTTTGAATGTTTTTTAATTTTTGAAATATTTAATTTTTTTGTATTTTTAAAATATTTATTTTTTAATTTTTATATAATTTAATTTTTTATATTTTCTAAATATTTGAATGTGTGTAAAATTTAAAAGGTTCTAGCCTATGATCCCATCAATGGAAGGACCATAATGAGTTCTTATATCATAAAATGGGAGGGTGACTTTCTGTGAACATACATGTAGATGAATCAAAATTAGAAAAGGAATTGAGTTTCTTAGTGTAACATTTCTAATCAATTATCATATAATATTATGTAGGACTTGAAAATATAAAGGTTTTAATACTTGGTGGGTACATTATATATTAAGATAAGGTATTGATACCTTTTTTTGATTTTGGAACACATGAAACTGTTTATGATGCTACCTAAGGATGCACTTTATAATATGAAGATATATTTTAACTCTCAATAACTCTCCAATGTGAATATCACTATCTATAAGGGTGTATTAATCTCCTTTGAACAAAATATATAGAAAAATCCTACACAGGTGTAATAATTGACTTGACACTATGCTCTTGAATAGGTATAATAACTAACTATGGTGGTGGTGGGGGATGAGGAGGAGGTACCACTATATTTAAAGAGTATTCATATCAAATTCTTCAAGTCATGATGAATTAATTAAAATTTGTATATTTTATACATCAATGTATTATGGATGGAATCACATGGAGTTTCTATATCTAAGGGCATCTTAATAACATTTCAAATACCCCTATTTATGGTAAGAATAATAATGGAGTGTCCATTATCATTGAAGTGACTTGAATACGTAACATTATATTCAAAGAGCATTATTTATATGTCCATAAAATGTTTTAACTATTTTTATGTACCTTGTATATCATGATATACCTACCCAAGAGTGTAAATAAGTGACATTATATTTGTGTTTTCACTTGACCCATTATAAATCATGACATTATGTATGGGTTTTTTTATTGATATAAGCTTGAATAAGAGCATATGTATATATGAATCATCATCAACATTATCATGGTCATGAAATGTGATCATTAGATGTGATGTTATTGTGCTTGTAAGTGTGCTAATAATACCATCTATTATATGTCAATATGTTATACAAGGAGGATTTTCATTATATGCATGGTTTACCTCTAATTTATCCTTATTTTCTAATATTATAGGATTTGAAATGGATTACAACATATTTTTAAATTTTTATACTTTTTGTGATTTAGCCTCCTCTATGGGTGTGCTTAAATCAATAGTATTGTCATCAATAAGATCATGTATTTTATGCATTATCTTGTATTGATTATTTATACAATTTCTAATGATGTATGCTAGTCACAATACGTGTTATTTTTGAATAAAATATGTATATGTCTAATCATACCAACCTATAATGATGGAGGGAGAGATATTAAATTACACTCAAGTAACAATTGTAAAAATATATGAGGAGGTAATGGTACCTATGAAAATTTCCTCCCTGGTAGAGTTTTCCACTAAATACTATTCATTTTTTTATATTAAATTGATTATTAATTTTGATTCATTATTGATTTAATCATATATGACCTTGTATCATATTTTTTTTAACACTTAGTATTTGAATTAGTTGTATTATTTGGTGAATACTTCATTTTATTGAAAGCTATGAGCCTTAATTATTATTATTTCATTACATGGCATAAACCATCAAAATATTTGAATTTTTTAAACATGATACACTCATGCAGTGGTGATATAAATATTTGTGTGAATATATATTATAATTCATTATCTTTTATATAATCTTTTATTCAATAGGGTAAAATACCTAGTTTTACAAGGACTAAGAACCATAATAAAGAGTTATAGAAAAGAGTAGCAGGCCCTTAGGGCTGAAAAAACAAAAAAAATAAAGGTATTTAACCATACGAGAGGAAAAAAATCACAAAAATTAAATAGATCAAGAGGGGGGACCTCTAATGTATCCTTATCTTCTTCAATATTCTTTTTAGGTGCACCATGCTTGTTCTTAGAAAATTTGTCCCTTGTCCTATTATCAGGGCCTTTAGTATCATCTTTGGGAAGGATCATCCATGACCTTTTATGCCCCTATTCTTGTAGTGGGTTTTTATTGATGGGAGTAATGCTAGGGATCTTAATATTGGGGTCTCCATCACCTTCAAGTGTTGATTAACAAGATTCCTATCCATCTTATTATAGTGGGTGAAATATTAGACCATCATGTCTACCTATGTGTTCAAGGCATTCTATTCTTGTATGAGTCCCACTAGATTCATCTCTACCTCATGTAACTTGATATTGAAAATTTCCAATTTCTTTTATTGTATTTCATTTCTTCTAATAGGAGATTTTTTCCTTTCTTAGTGACCTCCATAGACCCTCATCTAGTATAATCTATTTCGGTTTGTTGACAATCATCTTTAGAGGGAGGTCATCAATAGATATTTTGGAAAGTCTAATTTTGGGGGTGTTATCGTAAGGATGGTAGGATCCTAAGGTAGGGTCTTCCTCAAGGGAGTTATCCTTAGTGGAGGATACCCCTAGAGGAACCTCTTTACCCCATAAGGTTTATCCATGGCTAACCAACAACAAGATGAGACCTTGGTATAATATAGGGTTTGATTCATTGACCTAATGTATGAGAGTGATGATCTCTAGAGACTTTAAGAGATATAAGGGGAGACTAATTTTATACCCCTAGAAGTAGTTTAATAGTAAAAAATTGTGGGAGAAAATTAAAGTGTTCTTACCTTCAAGTGTCAAGTATTTCATCACTTTTAGGCACACCTCAGGTCATTAACACAAGAGGTCAACATGGGAGAACCCCTTCTTGTCTATTTTGACAAAATCATTAGTGCAAAATAATATCCAAAAAAAATCTTACTTTTTAGTCTGGTCCTTATATACCTTTGCCCCATCACATGGCATGCCTATAGCCTCACTGATAAAGTCTTATATGACTATGATTTTAACTCCTCTCATCTCCACTAATCTATAATTTTAGTTAGTAACAACATCCCTTGTAACATCAACATCATGTTAGGTTATCCTCAGCATCAATTCAGTGAGTCGACCTTGTTGGAGCTTCTTCTAGACTTTATTTAAGCCCTACATTTTGAAACAAGAGGTTGATTCCAACTGCTCCCTATCTCCACCCATTTTCATAGTACCTATGGACTTAAGGATGAATTTTAGCAGGTTTTAGAAAATACACATTTGAACAGTTTAAAATATACATGAAAAGCCTATTTCCTCCCTCCTTAAGCAATAAATTTGCTTCTATTTTTCATAATGATGATTCAAAATATTAGAAACCCACATCATGATGAGAGATGTTCACACATGTGTCAACTTGATTATCATCTTATCCTAGTGTACTTTCATTACGTATAGATGATGAGATGTTTTTGGGTATGTGGCATCCTATATGCTAGTTGGTTAAAATATGGAGGTCTAATCTTATGTTTACAAGCAGATCCACCACCTCGTTCCCTTCGTGATAAGTGTGGATAATTTAAAATTGTGTTATACCCTCAAATTTTGATTAGCATCATGAATAATATATTTTATTATGTGGGAGGGGGATGGTTTGCCTTTTAGTGAATTTAGAATATTTAGGGAGTCCCCTTTCATAATTATTCTTTATATCTTAAGGTTAGAGGCAAGATGGATTCCCCAAAATGTTGACTTAGCTTCAACAAGATGATTTGTCTATTTTCCTAAAGGGCCTACATAAGCATCAATCAACATTATCTTCGAATCCCTTATGGCTCATCCCTCACCAGTAGGTCCTAGGTTTCCTTTTGATGCTCCATCAAAATTCAATTTAACCTAACCTTTAGGTGAAGTCTTCCATTTTATGTGTTTTCAAATTAGATCTTCGGAGGGGGATCTTATTTTCTAAACCATATCCTAGTTGCTGAAGATCAATTGTGTTGAGGCAAGTCCTGGGTTTTTGTCTTATATATAATTATTCGTCTTAGCTAGCATATTTTTTTGTCAAATAAAATATTCATTGATTAGCTCATTGGACCCTTGATTGAGATTATAAGTTTGGGTATAATATATTTTTTCACCAATGTTAATAGAGAAGTGTGATATAAATTATTTTTCAAAAGGGTTAAATGATTTAACTAATTGTAGTAGAAAATCATCACTAATATATTTTATTGTGTGGTATTTTTGCCTTCCAGGGCATTTAAGATATTTAGGGATTCCCCCTCCACAATTATTCATTCTATCTTAAGGTGGGAGGAAAGCTAGATGCCCCAAAATACCACATTAGCTTTAGTAAGATGATTTGTCTATATTCCCAAAGGACCCATGGAGGCAGAAATCAACATTCCCTTAAAATCCCTTATGGCTCCTCCCCCACCAATAGGTCTTGGGTTTCATTTTTATGCTCTATCAAAGTTCAATTTAACCCAACTGTCACGTGGAGTCTTTCATTATATGTGTTTACAAATTAGATCTTTAGAGGGGATCTTATTTTATGAACAACATCACAATTGCTAAAGATAAATTATGTTGAGGTAGGTCTTAGATCTTATCTTATATTTAATTGTTTGTCTTAGCTAGCATATTTTTTTATCTAAGAACATATTTATTGATTTTCTCATTGGACCTGTGCTTGAGATTATAAGTTTGTGTATAATATATTCTTTTACCAATATTAATAGATAAGTGTGATATAAATTATTTTTCAAAAGGGTTAAATGATTTAATTGATTGGAGTGGAAGATCATAAAACCATCACAAATCATATTATTTGAGGCTTCATGGAAAAATATTGGATATTAAATTTTCATTGTATGCATATTCCAAACATGTTGCATAAAATGATTGAATAATTTATTAGGGATCACCTTTACCTTCATAGAGTAGAAGCTTAAGATATACAAATATTGTTGATAAAGGACAAGTTACTATCTCAAATACCAAAGTGTTACGAAGTGAGTTATGATAATCTATTAAATGAATATATCTATAGACACCTTTCTCTAATTATAACCCCTTAACATGCATGGTTATAATAATTTTCTCAAGGGAACATGTATTAGGCAAGATTGGTGGTGGACCATGCATAGTAATCAAAGGATGTGGGTATGTTTCTTTTGTATAAATAGGAATATTAATATATTTTAATCCTAGTGATGTCCCCATGATTAGGGATGATGTCATATATGTAACTAGAGGTGTTGATATAAGAATAAAAGTAATAGTATAAATTGGAACATATAAACTAGTATTAGTTTTAAATGGGTGATTAAGATTATGGAAGGGATCATATTTTTCTCCTAATGTAGAATCTTGAGCCATTTTATTTTTATCTTCTCTTGCAATGTATATTTATTTGTCAATCCTATATGGATTGGTCTTAAGATATTCAGTGAATTATTTTTTATCAATTTCATTAAATTATTTTGTATCAACTTTATTGTTATAAATAGTCATCATAAGTATTATATTCCACAATTTTAACCTCTTCAAGTTGGTAAGTTTCTTGCAAAGTGAGTCCAGATGGGTGGCTTCATATTAATTTTATAGGTTGATATAGTATTATTCTTAAAGACATTCAACATCCTAGCAAGAGGGCCTTAAGGAATCGAACTAGAAGATATCTATGTTCAAGTCCCTAGTGAAACCATGTTTGTCATATTACTTTAAAACATTGATAATGGATAACATGATTAAAACTATAACAAGTTCATCTTGGACACTAAAAATTATTGTGAAGGTTGGGTGTACTTGTCAAATTGGGAATCATGAAGACTTACTTTTATTAAGTTAAAATAATAAAATAATTGAATAAAAATACATATACATGATTATAATTGTAAAAATAATTTCATTTTGACTTAATCAACCCTTCCTTGCATGGAATGCCACTAGGGTTTTTACATGGATAAAAGAGCCACTATTTCACCACCTAGGGGTAAAAGTGGAAGGATATAAATCATGTCTACAAGGGAAGATCTATAGCACCCAGAAATAAGAATGGTTTTCTTTACATTTTGTCTATGCCCAACATTTTTACTCGTTTCATATACATTAGGGTAGGATACTTTTTCCACATTTGGTTAGTATTTGATAGTTGTCCATCCCATTTTTGTCAAAGATATCATGCATTTAATGAAATATGGGAAGGGTAAATGCAAAAGGAAATATATGGAACATTAACAAGAAAGTCACCCTCCTTTGTTTATACATTCTAATTTTTAAAATAGTAGGATAATTATTTAGTTTTTATTTGGATATATACATAGACGTGCCTATATAGACAAGCATATATGAGCCTATATCCCAATATGAGTCAATTTATTTTGGGTATGCAATTAGAATGTTTTATAGTTTGGGTTGTGATAGAATGGATTAAATTATTGATCTAGTAATTGAAAATGTTGAAAGGGTTATTAGTTTGATTGTGTAAATTGGTTAAAGTGATTTCTCTTTCTAGGACATTATTAAGTGCCTAGATTTTACCTATTATCTCCTTGTTGGGATATGCCAAACAATTGGTTTTGATGCTTATGAAATATTAGAAGGATTTTATTGAGCTAATAGTATTATATAGTATCATTTATCCTTCATTAACATGGTTGTGGTTATTCTTGACATAAGGATTTATGGGTTTTTTCCAAATAAAATGTTTTTGCATCTGTTTGCATTTGATTTGTTCTATGGAAATGAAATTAAGAATTTTTCTTATGAGTAGTTTTTTAGATTTCTTGATGAAAATTATGGATTTTATTAAATGATTTTATTATATTAGGACCCTATAGAGGCATTTTTAAATTTGTTAGTTCTCAAAAAGGGGGTAACAGAATGGTAGTTTTATGGTTGATTTCCTAAATAAAGGTGATAAAAAGACTATCATTAAACAATAATAGTTACATGTTAATTTATATGGGTTATTTTATTTCAATCAACCTATTTCATTTATGGCATGATGGTTTCATTTTTACCTTACTAAGAAGGGTGTGAATAGTTGTGATTTTTTTTATGTTAGGACTCCCCTTACAGCTTCTCGAAGTAATATAATGCTTAAATTAAACTTATCCATGATGGTTTTGGAAATAGAATGTATGCATAAATCTATAATATTGATTCATGATTGATTTTTATGTTGGGGTGTGGTGTTTCAATCCCTTGTGATAATTATGTGTTCATGATTATTTTTAAGTAATGTACAACTGCCCATAAGATTTAGGGTTCTATTGTAAAAGATATAGAAGTTGATTTTTGGATGTACATATCCATTTGTATGCTTAAGTTATATCCTTATGTCATTGATTTTATTTGGAGTTAAAAGTAAACATTATTAAGAAATAATGAATTGAATTTCTCTTTGCCTTGGTGATTTTTATTGGATGTAATTAATCTTCTATATATTACGAACTATGCTCAATATTGATTCAATCCCTTGGATGTATGACAGAATAAAAGAGTGTGTTAAAAATTGTTTGAATGGTTTGATTTAACTATATTATCATTAGCTAACCACTATAAAAGTTCCTTAAATTAAACAAAATACTTAGGATGTTTTTCAAGTAAAATAATTCTAAAATTTGTTGTTTTTAGATTTATTATTTGTTTCATTGAATCTTGGATTATAACTCTAATGTTTCTTGAAAACTTGCTGACTCATTGGGTGCATGCATGCTCATTAGATTTGAAGGGCAATTGCCTCTTTTTTCTGGTTAAATATAAAAGTTTATTTTCAAATGGGTTGTTTTAGATTAAGGTAAAAGCAGGTTTTGAAGGGGCCCCAAAAAAAAGGAAAGAAAGAAAGATCATATAGGCAAAGCCTAAAAATACAACAAGGAAGTAAAAAAATAGTTTTTAATGGACCTTACTGGTTGATTTAACACCAAAGGCATAAGATACAAAAAGGAATAGGACCAGTTTCATAACCAACAAGAGGAACTAGATTATTCATCTAATTCCAATTCATTTTCATAGTTTCTTTTCAATAACAGTATCCTGGGTAGTGGTTAGCATGCTCCTTTTTGTGTAACCTTCTTTTTGAACTTAGTCTTGTCCTTTTGCTAGGTTCCAAGCTTTGGTCTCCTCATTGGCTCTTTTTCCAATATTGACAGCAGCAGCACAAATATTGGATGTAACTTCCTCCATTTTCATTCTGTTTTCCTTTACCTTACTAAGAAGGGTGTGAATAGTTGTGATTTTTTTTTATGTTAGGACTCCCCTTACAGCTTCTTGAAGTAATATAATGCATCATGACCTGTAGTTTCCTTTTCATTTTTTGAAGCTAGGTCCTCAACAGGGCCATCCTGGACAAATTCATCCTCTGACACTTTCTGATTTTCCTCCATATCTTCAATTCTGTTTGCAAATCCTCCTCTGTGTTGACATCATTTTTTTCATTCTTCTCAAGACATTCTTCATCCTCATTAGAGTTTGTATCCCAGCTTTATCCATGATGGTTTTCGAAATAGAATGTATGCATAAATCTATAATATTGATTCATGATTGATTTTTATGTTGGGGTGTGGTGTTCAAGCCCTTGAAGAGAAAGTGGAATTTGTGCACTCGCTTACTTCTTCCGTCCAGGATGAAGTACTCCCTTATGTGTTCATGATTACTTTTAAGTAATGCACAACTGCCCATAAGATTTAGGGTTCTATTGTAAAAGATATAGAAGTTGATTTTTGGATGTACATATCCATTTGCTATGTCTTTACATTGATCCCGTTTGGAAAGTCGGCTTTGTTTGTGCTTATTCAGGATCCACTTCTCACTCTTATTTCATTGCATTTTATTTGGAGTTAAAAGTAAACATTATTAAGAAATAATGAATTGAATTTCTCTTTGCCTTGGTGATTTTTATTGTTAAGATGTAATTAATCTTCTATATATTACGAGCTTCGGCAATGTGGTAATTCGATTTACCAATGGGGATTACAATAGCATCAATTACCTTTCCCATATGGTTTCTCAAAACTCCACCACAACCTATGCTCAGTATTGATTCAATCCCTTGGATGTATGATAGAATAAAAGAGTGTGTTAAAAATTGTTTGAATGGTTTGATTTAACTATATTATCATTAGTTAACCACTATAAAAGTTCCTTAAATTGAATCTCCTTCCAAACTAGTTGAGTGAAGGAACAATTCATGAACAGATGATGTCTATCTTCAAGGTCTTTTTTACAAAGAATACACCTTCTACAATATTAATGTATGTGTTTCTGTAAATTATAGTCAATATTTTGTTTTTCCAGAAAAAGAATGATTTTTCTTAATCCAGGCTCTCATCCATAATGGTTTGCTACCATTTCCCTTAGAAGTGAAAATCTTTAAACTATCCACTTGGCTCATTTGCCAAACAATTTTATCTTCATGGTTAGGATATTATAGCACTTAGGGATATTGAATATCCTTGTTTCATAGTTGTTTACCCAAAGTTGTTCTGCCAGTATTGGTTAACCGTTATTCCCACTCTTTGCTTTCACTCTATAACATCTTTATCTTGGATTTCTTCCTGTAACGGTTTTCCTCTTAACCAAATATCTTCCCAGAACTTCACCTTTTTACCATTGCCAACTTTCCATGAGCTTCCTTCTTCTAAAACATGTTTTGTTCCCTGGACTGCCCCCCATATGGCAGAAGGTGAGAAATGTCCGGTGTAGTAAAGAATTCAGGGATGACTTTGCTTTGAATAAGTACTTGTGCTTCCATATTACTCATTCTTTATTTTCCTGATAAACCCTCCACCCCTGGCTCAAAGGGCTTGTTCATACTTCTAATTTTCCTTATACCAAGTCCACCATCCCTGACAGGTTTACTGTTATCCCATGCTTAAAATTCTCCTTTTCTCCTCAGTGCCTGACCAAAAAAGTTTCTCTGGATTTTTTCTATAGCTTTAGCTGAAAAGACTCAAAGTGTGTAGGTATGGGACTTGCTTTGAGGAGTTAGCTTTCCACCTTGGCTTAGAAGACTGCCTTTTTTATTTCTTACTAAATTTGTTAATAAGTCCTTCCCAAAAAGCTTCAGGAGCTTTCGACCCTAAAGGGAGACCAAGGTAAGAGGAGGGGAACCTATGGAGCATTCTGTGCTATTTTGTTATGGGTTGTTATTATCATTTTGGTTTACTACTATAAAAAAAAACTTGTGTTGGGATATGTGTTAAGAATAAGAATTCACAATTTGGATTTTAAGTAATAAGGTGATTGTGAGTTTGAGGCAATGACAAGGAATCCTTGTAAATTGTATATTTCCTTATGAATGCTAGTTCTTTGTATTGTGTAAATTTAGGAGTATGGGTTGACTGGTGTATTTTAGTATTGAACTTACTGTTGATTGATTGAATCTATCTTTTTCTCCATGTATGTAAATTGGTCCAAAATCAACCTTGAATGGTTCTTAATATATATCATAGTGTTCATGATATCTAAGATGTTTCCTTGAATGGATGGAATTTAATTCCTACTGTTAAAGGGATATTATGTAGATATCAATATATTGATGATCATTAATTCACTTTTGTTCATATTTATGATATATGCTTGTTCTAATTTATGTTTATGTTACATTGGAATTATATTATAAGTGAATAAGAGCATGAAAATTAATCTTTGATAAATATATATATATCAAAGTTAATTTATCAAGTTGGAGATAAATTAATGCACATTATATTGCAAATAGCAATGAATGTGGTATAAAATTAATGTTAAGTAAAAGGGTTGATGGCCCTAATTATAAGTTTTGATAATTGAATGATTATAGGTAAGGTTATAATTTATGGTAAAATAATAAGAGGGATAATCATAACATTTGTATGAGGTAAAATTGAAATTGTATGTGAATTATTAATAGTTGTATAATATTAAATATTTAAAGGTTTCTAGAATCACATTTTGTCATAAGGATGGATGATAGAATTATTAGTATAGAAGTAATAAGTCTACCCTATACCTATAAAGTAGAATAACTTTAATTACCCTAATTTTTTAATTTAAATAATTGTCATGTTGTTTAAATTAGTATTTTAAGAGGAAGATGACTTTCCAATCTTGTGATGATGTGTGTCTTAACATGTTTTGTTGTAGGAAAAGACTTGTCCTAATTAACCAATAGGTGATCATTTTGTGAAGTTGGTATTTTTTTGGATCTTTTATGTGTTCACACTTGAGTGAATAATATCCTTATTCTATGATTCCAATCAATAGTGTAAAGGATATATGTCTCAAATGAATTTAGGATTTGAATAGTTCTCTAATCATTCGTGACTACTATATGTCATTTATATTATTGTATGGTCCATTCACATTTGAACCAGATGGGTATTTGAATTTGAAATGAATGATGAAAATGTCTTTAGTCTTCAAGGAAATATTGTATTACCTAGATGTTGGAATGTAAAAAGAAATAAATTTCATGATTATGACAATGTATTTTTGCCAGTGGTCTTGTTTAGGTGCTCATAGTTCTCTCTTTTTATTAACCTTTGTTATGTTATTTAATATACCTATGTTTTCCAAATAAATTAAGGGTATATTCATGCATGTGAACATTTATGGATTATTGAGCTAGTATGAAATTTGTCTAGTCATAGTAAGAGGCTTCATCATTAGCTAGTATAGATATTTTAGATATAAAAGTGTCCATGGTTCAAAATAATGTTTGCTCATTTACTCTTCAAATTAATATGGAGTATTGTTGAGTTAATCATTTCATATTTGATATGTTATGGTTGAAACTTATGTTTGGAAAGGAAGTCTTTCATGTTATAACTACTCCTTTTCCATAATAAGTCATAATGACTTAAAACCATTAAGGGAATATTATCCTCAATTATAAGTTAATCATCTAATGTTACATCCCAATTCCTCATCAAGCAAATTTGTTAGATTACCCTTAGATATCTACAACTAACAAATTCAGATTTGGTTATATTTTTTACTAAGATTGAGATTTATGTTATTATGGGATAGTAGAATGTTTCTTAGTTATATGATGATGCAAAATTGCTTATTATGAGTTGGATTAATATATGTGTTTATGTTTTCAATATATTAACATATTGTTTTAGTTATATTGCTACTTTATGTTTATCATGTGATATGATCTAATTACCTACATGTTATGAGGTGGATGAAAGAGAATTCATCCCTTAAGCATGTCAGTGGGAGAGCATCATTAGAGAGGGTGATGTAAATGGAGACATCAAAGGTCGACAAATCACTGACAAAACCTTACACACACCACAATAGTTAGTCATGGTAGAAATGCATTTAAAAATTATTACTTTTAATGTTTGTTTGAAGTGTTTTCTTTGTGATTCCCTGAGTAGGTAAAATTTTAAAAGTATGTTCCTTTGTGTGTTTTTAAAAATATGCCATTAATACATGTAAAAGAAAATTTAAAGGTAAAATTAATATACAGGTTATTATTTATGAATTTTGGAGTTTATCATTAAAATTGCTTAAATGTAGTTAACGCTAGTTTGATTAAAAATATGAAATCAAGAATTTAGTATTAAATTATTAAAAAAGGAATTATTTTGAAAAAAGGAAAAAAATAATGAAATTAAGAAAAAAGAGAATTAGAAGTTTTAAAATTAGAAAATAAAAGAAAATAAAAACCAAAAATCTAGAAAAAGAATTATCATATATTTTATATTAAAGGGAAAGAATTGAAGAGGATTTTTTAGTTTTATGCAATAGAGAAGAGGAATGGCATGGATTTGAGAAGAGATCAAACAAGGAATTCATCTGAATCAAGTAAATTTCATCAACATTTGAGAGGTAAGTAGCACATTCAATTTTTAGGAATGATCTAAGCAAATTATGTATAATAATGTGTGCTCTATATATGGTGTCAAGTTTTATAACAAACACTAGTTGAAACTACATATTGAGTAAACAAAACATACCCAAAATATAGATTGTAAACTTGTAGTGATTCTAGATTATATAATTTACCATGAGAGAGGATGAATTTATATCTCTCTTTCCACCTTATGTACATACTTAATAAATCAACTTGAAATGTATAAAGCAATAATCTTGGTAAAAGGATATCCTTTTTCTCTTTGTAGTCATAAAATGGTTAAAATAGGATAATTTGTTATTTTATAACAAATAGTTAAAAAAAGGAAAACTACTATGACAATGCACTTATCTCTAGGTATCTGAGTAACTTGTTTTTAAAAATTAGAATTTAGTTTGTGGGAAGAGGCATCGACTTATACTTTCAGTTCTTGTAAATTATTTTGTTGTTTAGCCATATGGTTACCCAATGAGGTATCGCCCTTCTCTAGCCATGTCAAGAATTCCAAATAAATTTATGTATAAATCCATTATGATTACATTGCTTGTCCTTATCTATACTTTCATTACAAAATTTGACTCTAGCATTACATTTATCCCTATTGTGTTACTATTTCAGATTTTAACTTTTTAAATTTGTTTTGGAATTTGTAGTCTTTTTAATCGGCATTACAAATATAATTAATTTTATTTGAGGTGTCAACTTACCCATCAATCTAATTTGTATTCTATTACTATTGAAAAAAATCCACTTGGGTGATTTGGGTTGGTCATACAATTTTGAGTTAATAGAAAATCCTTTATTTAATCTAGCATTGTCAACATGGGCTAAAGGACTTTGTTGAGAATATGCTAAAAATAAAATGAATTTAGGCATGTTATTTGAGAAGTCACTTTAAAAGAGGAAATATATTTAGCTATGCTAAAAAAAGTTATTATAATTGCTAAACTAAGGGCGTATGGATGCAAAGCCATAACATTTAGTATCTCTAGGAACGAGATGAACTCTTTAGTGCCATATTAACATGAAATGGCTATAATATGAATTTTATCAGGGATATGATATTATTGTATCATTTACAAAGATATAATAAAATATTGTTTAGAAGTGTCCAGACTTCAATTAAATAGGTGATGTTATTATATTTACCTAAAAACATATAAAATTGTTTCACTTATCGAGTCATTAATGGATGGTTTATGCTTGTGTGAAAATAATAGACATTGATTTATAAACCTTCTTATTCAGGATAACAAGTAATTTAGATAAATAAATCAAACCTAGTAACCTAAATTAAACCTTGTGAAATATCAAGATCACTTGTTATATGAAAACCATGACATAGAATTTGACGATTGTAACAAGTTATGTGGTTGTGTCTATTGGTAGAATGATTATTTTGAAAAAATAGGGGTAAACAAGCCTAATACCCTGTTTATAAACTTGGATTATATTATGTATGTTATAATTCTTGAGAGGAATATTAACTAAAAATTGGTAGGATTACTCATAGATAACTTAGCAAATGATTGCTTATAAACCCCTAAAAGTAAATTGATTATTAGACTAAATTCATTACATTTTATGGAAATAAAGTTATAAGTGTTATAGATGTTGTATTAAATGTGTGCTTCCATGTATTTATGACTAATTCATTAGCTTGGTTTTAAGGATTAGTATTTTTGCTTAAAAACACTAAATCGGGGTTTAGAAATTACATAGCATTCGAGTAGTACATGGGGTGCATATTGGGATGTATAAGTGATTATATATAGTGATTATAAATGTAGTTAAATAAATGAATTGAATAAGTCATTAAGTTTTTTAGGAATCAAGAAACATAACCCTTTGGAATAGTCTCTTAGAAGTAAATGAGTCATTAGAATGAAAAGTCATAATGGGTTTATGAATTATCTGACTCTATTAATAATATATGTTGTAGAAAAGTTTCTTCATTTAGCTCATGTGCTTAGAAATCAATCCAATTTAGTTTTTCACTTGATATAGCTAGGTGTAATTATAGTAAAAGTTTATGATACACAACATTAAAATACACTACTAGGTTGTCATCAATTTCACATAAGGCGTAAGCCTTGTGTGCTCATACGAAGTGTAGTAGTGAAGGGACTAAGGCTCACATTGGGATAGTTGAAACATGGCACAACCTTAGTCTCAATGGTACTTAGTCATTTATGAAATGGGATTACATGGTATATCAATGCATGCCATTATAGATAATATCAAGAACAAGCCTATTTAAGGGAACTAGTCCCAGTCATGGTGGCACAAGTTTGTATTGGACTAGTTACACAACTTTCAAGGGAGTAAGTTTTTTGGTGTAAGTTCATGTCTAGATAGTTATAGCTATTAATAGCACAATTTTGTAAGGATAGTAAGTTAAGTGTCATTTAGGTGCTTAGTCAAATCAATGGAATGGATTATGCTCAGGTGCTCATTCTTTAAGTTAGAACTCTAGACATGGTTATTAAGGCTTCAATTAATGTTGGTTTCAACACTTGGTTGATTTTACAAGCATACCAAAGTTTTTATATGGAACAATGACACCATTAGTGACCTATAATAGACCTTTATGTCATAATACATAAAAAAATAAAAAGTATGCCATTATTCATATAGAAATTAAGTCACAATCATATAATAGTGCTAAATTATATGAAATGGATCAAAAATCAAGTAAATATGCAATGTCATTTCCATTAAATAAAAGTTCATATGTAGAGTATAGTTCATAACATAAACAGAGCATCAACTCATTTCTTACTTATTCATGCCCAATAGCTCACAGATGAGTTTGTTGCTATAATTTATATTCTTCTTAGTATCAATACTAACTCAAACTATATCAATGCCATTCTAAATTTTTATAGAGCTTCACTGAGTTAATTCATCTCCCTCTCTTCTTTGGGTTCAAGATTGTTTTTATAGGCAAGGGAGAATATTTGAGTTAGGTCAAATGGGTGCATCCCAGGTGTTGATTTATCATTGGGGTTCTTTATTCCACTAGCTCCACTATGTTAGCACCTACACTCTCTAAATTCTATGTCTAGTAATCAAAGGGATGTCCCTTAAAACCCAAGTACTAAGTAACTACCTACCAAATGGCACATGATCTTTGAAGATTCTTCCAATTGGTGTCAAAATTACCAAAAGAGTAACTATCTACAATGATTTACTTGCACTAAGATGTGTTGAGTTGGCATGGGTCCACTAGTTAGCATAAAAAGGAGCCCAACATTACCCCATACAAAATTTGTAGTCTACCCGTAGACTATTCTTTCAATGCCTTTGTTGTGAAAAATTTGGGTGTGCCTACTACAATTCTTCCTTGAAGTATTTAAAGTCTTGAATGGTGAAATTGATTTCTTTGATGGTTCCTTATGCTTATATTGATGTAACCTTAAGTGTGAGCATGTCTAAATTCTCTAATTCCTTCTTGAAAGATTCTAGCCTCTCATTTTCCCTTCTTACCCTACCATCTAATATGAGCCCTTACTCACTTTATTTTATCTAAGAGGCATGGAAGAGTACTTCAATGTCTTGCTCTTAAGTTTTTAGTTAGGTTTTTAAGGTGTTGACATGCACCATAACCTAGGTGCACTCGGTCCTACTCATATTGAAAGCATGCTTCATCAAAGAATCCTTCTTCTCTTTCACCTTTTGAAGGCACATGTCAATGACTGATGCTTGAGTGGATAAGTTTTAAAAGATGTCATCCACTTATTATATGCCCTCTTCTATTCTAGTGAACAGGTCCTCTACCACATCAAGGTTTTTGTTTAGCTCTCTTTTGATGGCTTCAAATGGGGTTTCTTATTCATATAGTACCATCTTCATCTAGGGTAGCATTTGTTCTACTAGTGCATAAACCTTATCAACATCTTTAATTTTTGAAGTATCAACACCATCCAAAAGGGATGGATCTAATTTTTAGAGCACTCAATCAGTTGCTAGATTTTTAGCTTAATTTAGTGTATTTCTTCCTTTGCCTCTTACACTATCTATTTCTAATTGTTGGCATGAACATCATTGATGATGTTCTTGCATGCTACCATTGAGACCATCTTAAGGAGGGTGTTATCCAACCTTATAGGGTTCATATCCCTTGCATTTATAAGTTGGTATTCATGCCCTCTTTTAATCTCTTGGAGCTTTGGATTTCTTTCTTTAGCTCAACTTTAGCCCAAGAAACTTTATGAGACATTAAGTTGTGGTATTTTTTGGGTGCATGTACACCAACATGTAAAAGTGATCATCTTTGGTGAAATCCTTCTACAATTTTTCCCTATAGCTTAGATCATACTCCTACTCAGTTAACTCCTCTTCTCCATTGGCACTGGTGCTTTCCCTAATGCCTTGTTCTTCTCTTTCTTCTTATTTTTATACTAGGGGTTCTTTATCAGACTTCTCCCCTTGGTCCACCTCTTTTCTTTCCTCAGTGCTTATTTCACCATCTTATTTCTATAGGGGTTCCTCATTGGACTTTTCCCCTTTGTCTTCTTCTTCTTCTTCTTCTTGAGGCTCTTTTGCATGAACCTCTATAGGTCCCTTATCCATGCCAACCTTCTCTTCCCTTTCTTTCTCTATTTGTCCCTTTGAGGTGCCAACATCACCTTATTTATCCTTAGGTGACCCTTTAGTACTTGGGCATGCCTTTTTTGTAGCTTCTTTTGTTGGGATAGTGTGGGCACTAGGCACCTCTACTATCTTGGTTTTAATAGGTTTCACACCTACAACAACCCTCTCTCATTTTTCCTTTATGGCCTTCTCCTTCTATGTCCTTTTAATTTTTTATTTTCTTTTCTTAATGATTCCAATGTTCTTCTCCTCATTATCCCTTATCTCCTTGGCCTCTATTTTATAAATTTCATTTTGGATCATGCCCTTAAACCTCATGGCCTCTCACTTGTGGTACAAATCTATCACCACATCAATGTGATCTTTGTCTAGGCCCATGACCTTCCATTTTCTCTTAAACTCTTCTTTAGTTGGTGCACCTAAGGATCTTACTTTTCCTAGTGTTTCTACCTTATTAGGCTCTTCATTTATTCCTCTTTCTTTCCTTTATTCTTTCCTCCCTTTTATCTCTCACATTTTGCATTTCTCCCCTTCTCTCTAGTGCTCCTAAGCCTCAACCATCTTAATGGCTTCTTTTGGCATCCCAACCTTCATCATTTCTTATCTTCTTTCCTCTAAATCATGTGGTTTCTAGATAGTGGCATCACTCAGTCCAAATTTCTTCCATCTCCTCATCTTCTTCTCTAATTCACTTTGAGGGGGTGGAGAGGAGGTCCTTTCATTTAATGAGGATTCATTTTCCTTAGGCATGATGTATATACCCATCCCAAATGTTTATTCCTCTATCTCTTCTTATATGTAAAATAGGGTTACTATCAGTAGCATAATAGGAACCTTCCTCTTTTTCTTCTCCTTAGCACTAGGGGAAGCCTTTGGTATAAATATCATGCACTTATTTATGGGGGCTAAAGGAGAGTCTTCTTCTTCTAAGGTGATCTTGAGCCTTATTCACTCCTCTATCTCTTCCAAAGTCTCCCTTTCTTCTTGTTGGGAGACTTTTTCTTCTCTACTAGTGTCGAGGTCCCTTCATCATCGATCCTAATAGGGGGATCATCACTCTACTCTATACTTGGGCCCTTCTTCTTTAGCTTCATCTCATAGTAGAGCCTATGGATCTGCCTATATATGGTTTATTCCTAAAGGGGGTGGATATATAGGTGATTTTATTCATCCTCTTCATCTTTGTTGGCCTTACCATCTATGAAAACAAATTAGCACCTCATCATGTGCCTCTACATATCTAGTTCCTTTACTATAATGTCTAACTTTTGTGTATTGGGGATCCATCACAGCACATCCTTAAAGTATCTTTCCAAGAAGGTGTAGGAGATATTTATCCACCCCAACCTATTTCCATCAACTATCACTAATCACACTATAACATAGTGCTAAATTATAGCAAAGGTTTTCATTCCACACATGCTCTAAGGGATCTGTTGAGGGATGCACCACTCTATCTTGAAGGCCTTTATGTACCTATCACACTATCCCATGATGCAAGTCTTATATTTGGCACTAAAATAGAGGGGGCTTGTGAAGTATTTTTAATTTTGTGCCAAGGAGTAATTATGCTATATAAAGACCCAGAGGTCACCCTCATCCCCATTTGGAATTCTAATCTCTTCCATGAAAATGAGAATGAGAATGGATCCCCACCTGAATGTCCTTTTTACCTTATGGCACTCCTTTACATTAGTCATAACTTCATTGATGATGAATTTGGAAATATTTAATTACACACCCTATGCCATGTGATAGATAATGTAAAGGTATGCCTTAATCACATTGATCCATAGATTGCCTAGGCATAATTTGGAGCTTATGAGGCACATCACTACCCTCACTCTAGGGTCTTTACAATCCTTGATGGAGAATTTGAAACTCCCTTTAAATACTTTAGAAACTAGGATATGTGATTCACCTCTTAATCATCATCCATCATCTGATGGATGTCTTTACTAGTATCTATAATCTTAGTTAGTCTCTTTATTAGTTATGATTAGATCTTCATGCACCTCCCTATGAAGTAAATTTGGTCCTCATGAATGCATGAGAGTAGGAATTATACAGGATATTCTAGCTTCCCAAAGCATTTAAACTCATAAATTTGAGTTGCATTGGAAACCATCAATTTTTATCAGATTGAGATGTCAAATAGGGCATCACCTTATGTCATCTTCCACCTTGTGTCTACCATCCAATCTTATATGAGGTTTTACAAATGATTGGATGTGCGATGGTTATATTATTTTAACTAGTAGGTTTGCATAAAAGAGTGTTGATCCTCCCTTATCATGACCACTAAACGGAACTGCATTACTTGGTAGGGTATTTTGGTGAGCATCTTAGTGTCTACCTATGCCACACTCACTGCTTCCACTCACTATGCCACTATTTTTAAAGTGCCCACTTCAAGTGATGTATGTGCCCATTTTGGGTCTTATTGTGATTTCTAAAAGTTTAATCCATTCTATTTATTCACCATCCTATACCTATTAGTGTTTAAGCATGGTAGGAGCAGTTTACAAAATCCTTGAATGGTTATGACACTTCTATAGTCATAGGAACTATGACTATTCCCTTGGCTCTTGAGCTTTGCTAGCCTTTAATGGTGGCCTAAGCAAAAATTTAGTTGTATAACTATATGATTCTTATATAATCATCTTTCCACACTTCTCCAAATCAATCTTACTATGAATGTAATCCTTCTTAGTATGTAATCATTCACTCTTAGTGCTTGAAAGTGCTCAAATTCTCATTGGTATAGGGTTTTTGCACCTCAACTCTTTGGTTTTCACTTAGGTTCACTCTATGTATTATGTTATTATTAAATTTATAACCTAATCAAGTTTATTTATTGTTATTTTATACCCTTTCATTATCTATCATCATTAATGTATGTGCTTTATGGTGTAACAATGCCTACATTTCTTGGAAAACACAAAATTTTACAAATTCCATGAAATCCTTTGTCATAAATGAATTAAATACATATATCTATGCGTTTACCATCACTTAATTGAATGCTCTCTAATGGTAATTTGGTGAAGTGATGTTTATTTCAAATGGTCACTTCTTACTCAATTCTAGGCAGATGCCAACTATCATAGATGATTTGTCTCTTGTGATTTTTCACTTGGCACGACCTTCACCTTCCTTATGATAACCTGGGTAGTCCCTCACATGCACATGATTCAACCTCCTCTATCCCATTTTATCTTCTAGTTGTGCTTCCATTTCAAGTGTGGTTCTCTATTTTGGTTAGTTTCTTGCACTTCATCTTGCCTTGGCCTATCCTACCTATATAAATCGCTTATGCTGACCCTCTAGCAATTCATTTTCTCTTTTGGTTCTCTTACACATGGTCATATTGTGCATATTATCTTTATTTATTTTGTACAACTATGTTGAGTATCTTCACCTTCTTCTTTAGTCTCTGGTACATGATCAATTGATGTACCTCTTTCTAGATTTGGTGCAAAGTTTACCTTTTTTCTTATGTACTTTGTCATTTTATTCTCAAATATTCAAATTTTGGTAGCTCCCTTATACCCAAAAACTTAGGTGTCTAGCTTTAGCTGATTATAAATTAAATAAGATCAACTCACACAAATGGTATTATGCATGGAAGTGCTAGGGTAGTTCATTCTTAGGTTTCTAAAAGCCCTGAAATGTTCACCTTACACACATGGATCTTGTGCATCTTCTACTTACATTTGGTGAGTTTCATGTGCCCATCACTTAGATGTCTAGCCTCATGAACTTATAAGGCATAAGTACTTGACTCAACCAATTAGAATTATGCATGAAAGGCTAGACTAATTCACTTGTGGGCTTAAAATCACCATTCAATTAGAACCTTGCACACAGGGTTCTGTGCACCTTTTTTCTAAGTCTGACAAGTCTCACGTGCCCACCATTTATATGTCTAGCCTTAGGTACTTAGAAAGTGAAAGTGCTCAACTCACCTATTTGGAATTATGCATGAGAGGCTAGATAAATTCACTAAATCTATATTAGGTTCAGGTGCCCATAACTTAGGTATCATGGCCTTATGTACTAAAAAAGTGCAAGTGTTTGATTCACCTGACTAGAATTAAGCATGAAGTGCCAATAGATAAGTCCTTATAGCCTCTATACACCACTTATTACCTATTAACACTATATAAAGAACAAAAACAAAATAAAAGAGTGGTTTGGCTTGCACCAAACTATATTCTAGTTAGCTCAAATCAAACCAACTAGTGACCAAAAATTTAGTGTTATTATGGCAAGGGCACCATCCTATTATCAATACGGCTTTAGTTGGTTGCCATTGAAATACCCTAGGAGCATTTTTTATATAAAAAATATGTAACTTTCATGTGCCTATATCCAATATGTGGTGGATGATAAAGGGGCCCATCTACCTTGTTTACAATTTGCCTAGGTGCTTAAGCTACTTGGAATCATAGAGTAGGACCAATACTCCTTCAGTCAACTCCTTGTGATTGATATTCTTATCATGATATATATTATGGCATGCCTTTTTTATTTATTTAATCCATATTTATTAGGCATTCTTTTCATCCAATCACTCTAAGTCTTCCAACCTTGTGCTTAAAGATTTTTGGTCGTCTAAGTGACCAATCTGTGTAATGCATAAGGATGGCACCATGAATTCCATGGAGATAATTGATTCAACACTAAACACTATTTGAAATGGTTTAGCCTTTTTCATGAACTTATATGTCATGTGGTGTGCCCATATTACTAGTCAAACATGATCATCCTAATCCTTGCAACTAACATCACATATCTTTGTCAAGCACATTCCCAAGATCTTGTTGAATGCTTTAGCTATGTTATTTGCCTATGGATGATATGAGGTGGTCTTGTGGTGTGCTACCATATATTTAGTTACATACCATCTCATTGATTAAATGAGTTTCCCTATCTCTATTTGGACTTAATAGGCACCCATATCAACTGTGGCTATCATAGTTGTGTAGTCTTTTATCAGTGTGGCCTCAACCCACTTAGTGAAATAGTTAATGGCTACCAAAATATACCTTACACCTATGCATTATTCTACATAAGTTATTTATCTAGTAAAATCAATGGCCTATTTCTCAAATGGAATATATGAAATAATGGGGATAAGAGGCATATCATCCTGGTGGTTGGTCTTTTTGGTGTGCTCACATATATCGCATGCCTTGGTACACTCATTTATGTCTTAGAAAAATCTTGGCCACCATAAACCTAAATGTAATATCTTGCACATTATTTCATCTCTAGTGCAATGTCCTCCTATTATTCCCTTATGCACTTCTTGTAAGATGGAGTCCCTTTTAGTTTCTATAACACATCAGTGCAGGACTTCATCTTTATTTAGTTTGTATAGCTCCCCCTCATTGAACTAGAAGGGGGAAGCACAAATAACAAGTTGCTTCTTTTCCTTATTTGACATGGTCTTAGGTATAAACCCAAACATTAATAAATAAAATATATCTACCAAGTCTTTAGAGACTCACTAAATTCTATATAGTTACACATCTAACATGTTATTCTTAATTGGCACAACCGCATTGCCAAAATTTATGCAAGATAAATGGTCTAGCACCAAGTTCTACTTTCTAGGTTTAACAATAATGAAGAAATAGAACTCCTAGAATAGAAATATCTATATACATATGTGCCTATGTAAAATATGCTTATTAATAAGGTATCTGAACACCTCATGATTAGTGAAAAATATGAATGGGGTCACCAATAGATATTGCCTAAATTTTTTTAAGGCATAAACCATTTATAGCACCTAATGCTCAATCATGGTTTAACTATGTTCTTATGTCAATTTTCTGCTTGCAAAGGAGATGGGGTGGTCCATCTTGTCCTCACTTGGTTGTACCAATATGGCACCAATTTTGGAGCTTGAAGCATTGACATGGATGTGGAAAGTAGTCCAGTCTAGAAATTACATAAATGACATGCTAGCTAATTTTAGCTTCAATTTTTCAAAAGCCTCCTCTTACATGCCACCTCAATAGAAAGGGCCATTTTTATAGAATAGATCCTATATAGGCCCTACAATATTCACATAACTCTATATAAACTTTTTTTAGTAGCCATAATGGCTTAGAAAGGCATGAACATCTCTCTATATTGAAGGAGTCTAGAGCTAAATTATGATGGCTATCTTCACAAGGTAAATAAGGAAACCATCATTACAGTTGATGTGCTTGAGTAATGTTTTAAAGGGGGTTATAAAAATTCACTTCTTTAGGTTTAAATATATTTTAAACTACCTACACCACTTAAACATGGGGTAAAAATTATCATAATGGTCCCTTACAAGGCCATATGCAATCCAATCATTGACATAGACTTGGAAGAACCTATGGATGAAGTCCTTGAAAGTAGTGATCACCACTTTGAAGAATAAAACTAGTGCATTATTGAGACCAAAGGTCATCACATTATAGGAAAAATAACCCCAATTAGTTGTAACTGTTATTTTGGTCTTATCCTCCTCTTATATCTACGCTTAATGGTAGCTTTAGAAACCATCAATGAATCTATAGATTTCATAGCTTGTGATGCCATCCAAGACTTCATTGGTAAATAGGGTCAAGAATGGGTCAATGATGCAAGCACCATTCAATAGTGGGTAGTCAATACAGATATAGATGCACCCATCCTTTTTTATGCTTATGACCGTCAAGCTCACCCATTTAAAATATTTTATAGGGTAAATGATGCCTAAAACCAACATTCCATCAATCTCCATTTTCACCTTGGCATGTATATTAGGATTCATCCTATACAGGTGCTTCTTGATAGGCCTCATGTCATCCACCAACTTGATGCTCATTTTTCCAAGGGAAGGGTGGGTTCCCTTCATGTCTTAGTAGTTACATGGGAACAAGTCTTGAAAATATTTTAGGAGGTCTATTATTTGCATCATTTTTACCTCAAACAGGTATGTGCCTATAGTAGCAATCTTAGGCTCACCTTCTGCACTGATGTCCACTTTAGTAGTTTTAAGGGGCATATGGTAAGGTTCATTCCTCTCCTAATGAGAGTCTTCCACTTACCTTATCCCCTCAATTATTTCAATTTAAAGATGTGTCAGATCTTCTTCATCTAGGTTGCTATCATTTATGTGGAACATGATTTTTTTCTTCCTGTTAAAGCCTTCCAATTGTACTCTTTCTAGGTTTTGTCATCCTCCTTTGTAGATTCACTATTGAGTGCATTTTCTTCAAAGAATTTTAGAAGCACTATTATTTTCTCCCCAAACATATTTCTAAGTCATTATTATAGGATGTAAATGTCTTAAATAACTACCCTAAAAATGACTTGCACTAGCTCTAATAGCTTTAAGCTCTATGGAGAGAAGGAGAAGGTGTGCAAGAACTTCTCCTTGAGTACCTCCTAGTCTCCTATCTCTCAATGTATATCATTTATAATGTACCATGTTCATGCCCATGTTTTCAAAGTCCTATATAAATCACACACCCATAGGATTTTGGGTGCATTCTCACCATAGATAGTCCAAGTTTATTCACACAAGTCCACATGCATGATTGGGTCAAAATCACCAGAGTAAGTAGGTATGTCTAAGTCCTCATTACTCTTTCCAAACCTAGTGCATATAGATGCCTTAACATATTGATAAGTTGGTAAGCTAGGCCTTTGAACTACCCACCAATGAGTAGTATTCATCTTTAGGGTATGCACTAGTGCACCCATTCTATCTACTTCCTTGGGGACACATGCTTCAATGTCATGGACATAGTTCTCTATAGGTAGTCTCCCTCTATATTTTGGTGATGCAGGGGCATCCTATATGGACTTAAAAATTATTCAAATTTTGTCTTAAGTTGGTTTTTATATGTTTTATTGGTTATATTGGTCTTATGTAGTCCATTTATGGAGTATAGGTAGCCTTGTAGTGTATGAAATTCAAATTCTACTTTTTTCTACCGAAGGGTCCTTTTTGAAAATTTTAATATTGCAAACCTTCCTAAAGATTTTTGTGCAATGTGTAAAGATGAAAATATGTGTCAAGAATGTGTAAGGGTCTAGGTATTGTATGAGGTCTTAAAAAAATGATTATTTAAGATATGGTTATGGTTCATATGTCATATTGTGTGAAAAACAAGAAATGTAATGTAACCTATAAGAGCTCTACGTAGAAAAAGGTGGCAAGAAGAAGTTATGCACGTTTTTAGGAGTCTAGAAGTAATTTTTATATAAAATATGGTATTACCATTCAAACATTGGAATGTAATATGTAATGACAAGTATTTTAATGAAGATAGAAAGAATGTTTTTATGTAAAAAAAATTTGTCGCTAAATAAAAGGAGATAAACCCCTATTTAGGAGGTTATGGTTTATTGTTTAGAATACATGTGTGATCTTTGATGAGATAATGATGTTGGAATTTTATCCAAGTATGATTGAAATTTATAACTTTTTTGTTTGATTCAATATTTGATAGGAATGGAAAGTGAGAGACCCCTGGTCTTGAGGGATTAAAGTGTAGACTCAGACTTGGTGTGTAATCTACTTATTATAGATTGATAGTTCAAAGTTGGATAATATTGTAGCAATGGTGATTTTTTTTATAGGTATTTTATTGAAGAATTATTGTTTTGATATTATGAGATGCATGATTAATATTAAAGCATTAGGTGTGTATATATATATATATATATATATATTCTAACTAGACCCCTATTATAGGGTCATTCTTTGTGCAAACTATTAGTGTGCTTATTCAAATGAAGGAATGGTTATTGAATAAAATGGTATTGTATTCTCAATGTGTATATAGGTGTTTAATATTTTTTTAAGAGTAAAAGTATGAATGACTGATCAAAATAAGAGTTTAGTGTTTGGGAACTATAATAGACCATGTTCCTTATGAGAAAGACTATAGATTGGACTATAAGTGTTTTCCCTGTATAGAAGGGAACTTGATTCAATGGAAAATAGTTTGAAGATGTTAAGGTAAGTGAGTGTGTATCTATTAAAAGTTATTATAATTTTTTTTTTGTAGAGGAATGTAGTAACAGTTTTTAAAAGTTGACATGGAACTATAGAAGGTTAATTTACTTGCATAGTCAAGAGGATTTTGGAGTGAAAAAATATTAAAATAGATTGAACATGATATCTAAGGATTGGATAAGTTTAATGGAGTGAATACAAACCTAAATAACTTAATTTGGGTTTTTGAAACCACACAAAACACCCACAATGGAATTTAGTTTTCTCTCAACTAAGATAGAGCATTGGAAAACACTAAACTAGTTCTAACCATGCAAATACCCTAAAAATTGGTCATTGGAAAGGTTGAAAAGTGTTTCAATGATTTTGAGGATTTTATTTTTGTCATGTACATTTCCATACATCTATAATGGACTGAGTGCATACTAGACCCTAACATGCCTAATCAGAGGTACAAATTGAGTTTAAAGAGGGTCATATGGAATAGTTAGAAGACAAAATTTCATGGATAAATGTCAAAGCATAAGGAGTATATACAAATATTTATTTTTTATTTTGAAGCATTTTACTTTTTGTATACAACTTAAAAATAGGAAAGAGAGGGATACAAGGACTATGAGAGTTGAGTGGTAAAGTTGGGTACAAGATGTATAAAAGTTGAAAGAGTGTGTAGAATGGGTTAAGAGGACCATTTTGATTATAAATAACTTTTCCAAAGTGTTTATAACCTCAAATTGATCATATGAACTTGAGAACTATGCATTAAGGTGAATTAATAGACCATAGTCAAGGTAAGTTGAGTTAAGTAAACAAGGTTAAGTGAGAAAAGAAGCAAATATTAGGTATATGCTTTGAATTATTTTGGTATCAAAGCTTGTTAAAGATTCTTGTGGATTATTGATAGATTTGACAACATGTGATTTGAATTACATTATAGGAAATGTGATCAAGGATAGTGCTCCATGGAGAGAGCTAATATGAATGAAAATGATTTGGTCAAGACAATGACCTAGATGATTACTTGATTGGTTATGAGAATGGACGACATTAAAGAAATTCTCAAGGAGAGAGAACAAAGAGTATAAAGAGTAGGTGATGATAGATATCAAGGTGAAATAGTACCTTTATAAGAAAGGATTAAGGAGAGAGATAATAGAGAGGTGATACAATGAAGACCACAAGTACATGTAATAGTTCAAGAGGGCATGGAAAAATACCATGAAAGAGAGATCAGACCATTGGCAGATGGTAGAATGAGAAGGAATGAGGGTCCATTGAGATAAGGACCAAGATAAAGATTTAAAGGGCAGTGTTGGAATTGCTAAAGATAAGGACATAATGTAGTAGAGTGTCCAAGGAATGTGAGCATAAGTATGCAACATTAGAGAGTAATAAAGGTGAATGAGGAGAGAAGGCATGACATGAATGAGTCATTACTCATGAGGAGAGCATTATTATAACAAAATCAAGATAAGGAACCAGTCCAACGGAGAAGCTTGTTCAAAATTAGATGTAAGGCCCATGATAAGGTATCTAATTTTGTAATTGATGGTGGTAGTACTAAAAATATAGTTTCTTTAGAGATGGTGTAGAAGTTGAGATTGAAGAGGATGCCACATCTAGAACCATACAAATTTTCATCAGTGTAGAAAGGTCATCAAATATTGTTAAGTGAACAAAGTTGGGTTGAGTTTTAGATAGGAAGGTATAAAGATAAAGTGTTATGTGATATTTTTCCTATAGATGTGTGTCATTTGTTATCAAGGAGACCATTGTAGTTTGATAATAATTCCATACATGATGGTTAAGAAAAAACATATACCATTAAGTAGGATGGAAAGACATATAAACTTATCCCATTAAAAGGTGAAGAAGATAAGAGAGATGAGAGAATCATGATGATGATGATGATGATGATGATGATGATGATGATGATGATGATGATGATGATGATGATGATGATGATAAGGCAGTATTAGAGTTAAGCAATGGAGAGTTTGTGTTTGATAAAAGCACCTAATAAAGAAGAAGAAGTGAGTTATGTTGAGTTGGTTTATGTGAGGAGTTGTGAGTCCACAAAGATGGACATGAGAGAGATAGTTCAAGGTTTAAATGTGTCAAAAAGAATTTTTAAAGAGAAGGAAGAAATCATAGCACTAATGAGAGTGCTTAAGATAGAAAAAATCCAAAGGAAGTTGGGCAACCAATCATGTGAGTGAAAATATAGTAGTATAATGATTGACATAACAACTAAGACGGATGATAAATGGCTTGGGATTGATACCAAGTAAGTGAAGAGGAAGTTGGAGGTTGAAATGTGTGAGAAGTTAGCCCATGAGGAAGCCATGAAGGCTTCAAATATTGTTTCTAATATGTTATTTTTTAATGAAAGTGCAGGTAAAACAAATAGCCCAAGAAGTGGTGGTAGATAAATATAAAATTTTGAAAAAGATTATTAAAAAAGAAGAGGATGTTGATGAGGTGGGTAATATACAACATGCACATGTCCAAGGTGAACATGTAGAAGTGATAAATCAATAATATGAGGTATTAAAAGAAATCATGTAACCCTTGAATGTGCAAGAGAAAGAGGGTAGTAAATATGTTGATATATAGAAGCAAGATAAGAATATATACAATAGTGAGGTATGCAAGGATAAATCACAAGTTATACATGAAGTGGAATGGGTATAAAAATAAGCATTGGTGAAGAAAGAAGAGTGAAGACTTGCAGAAGTGATTGAAGATGGAGATAAGGAGAAGGAAAAGCAATAAGTAGAAGATAAAGAGGGGAATACACCATCAAGTCAAGCTAAAGATAATAGTAGACATGTTTTAGTTAATAACTTTGTTTTGTGTGCAAGTATGTTATTGAAGGTGATGAAGAAAAGGAGGCCTAAGTGTGGGTCCTATGAGCATGTACACATATATGAGAGGAAAGTGTAAGTATAAAAATTTAAAGAGGAATTTTAATGCATTTAGGTAGTAGCATATACTAAGTACAACATTTAACACATGTGGCAAAGATTCTTTCAACTTGGTAGTATGATATAGGAGAATCCTATATACACTTCAAAATTATTCAATTTTTTTCTTAAGTTGGTTTATTAGATGTTTTATAGGTTCTAATGGTCCTATGTAGTCCATTTTTGGAGTATAGGTAGAATTTTAGTGCATGAAATTCAAATTCTACTTTTTCCCACCAAAAGTTCCTTTTTGAAAATTAGAATATTGTGAGCCTTCCTAAGGACTTTTGTGTAATGATTAAAGGATAAAATATATGTCGAGAATGTATAAGGGTCTAGTAATTGTATGAGGCAAAATAAAAATGATTATTTAACCTATGGTTATGGTTCATATGTCATATTATGTGGAAAATAAGAAATGCAATGTAACCTACAAGAGCTCTACCTAGAAAAAGGTGGCAAGAAGTAGTTATGCACATTTGTAGGAGTCTAGGAGTCAGTTTTAGACAAAATATGGTATTATCATTTGAATAGTGGAATGGAAGATGTAATGAAATTTTTTTGAGTGAAGATAGAAAGAATGTTTTTCTATAAAAATTATGTTGCTAAATGAAAGGAGATAGACCCCTATTGAGGAGGTCATGGTTTTTTGTTTAGAATACATGTGTGATGTTTGATGAGATGATGATATTGGAATTTGATAAAATTATGATTTAAATCTATGACTTGTTTATTTTATTCAATATTTGATAGGAATGGAGAGTGAGAGACCCCTAGTCTTGAGGGATTAAAGTGCAGACTCAGACTTGGTGTGTAATCTGCTTGTTATAGATTAATAGTTCAAAGTTGGATATTATTATAGAAATGGTGATTTGTTTTCTAGGTTTTTGATTGAAGGCTGATTTTGTTAATATTATGAGATACATGTTTAATATTCAAGCATTGGGTATTCTATATATAGATTCTAATCAAACCCCTATTGTAGGGTCATTCACTGTGCAAATTATTAGTGCGTTTCTTCTAATGAAGGCATGGTTATTGAATCAAATGGTATTATATTATAAATGTGTATACATGCATTTTAATTTGATTTTAAGAGTGAAATTATGAATGACTGATCAAAATAAGAGTTTGGTGTTTGGGAACTAAAATAGACCATGTTCTCTATGAGAAAAACTATTGATTGGATAGTAAGTATTTTCCTTGAAAAGAAGGGATCTTGATTCAATGGAAAAGAGTTTGAATAAGTTAAATTGAGTGTGTATCTATTGTATTTTTTTATAATCTTTGGTTTTTAGATTAAAGTAGTAAGATTTTTTAAAATTTGATACAGACCTGGAGATGGTCAATTTACTTACACATTCAAGAGGATTTTGAAGTGAAAAAGCATGATAGTGGATTGAACCATGATGGAAAAAAATTAGATAATATAATGGATTGAATACAAACATAAATAACCTAATTTGGGATTTTAAACCACACAAAATACCCATAGTGAAATTTAGTATGCTCTTGATTAAAACAGAGCATTAAAAAACCCTAAATTAGGGTTTTTAAAATTTAACTATGAAAATGCCCTAAAAATTTATAATTAGAAAGGATAAAAAGTTTTTAAATATATTTTTAGGCATTTATTGTTTTCCTATACGTTTTTGTATGTCTATAGTGGATTGAGTGCAAACTAGACCTTAGCAGGCCTAGCATGCCTAATTAGAGGTATAAATTGAGTTTAAAATAGGGTCATATAGAAGAGATAGAAGACAAATTTTCATGGATATATGTAAAATAATAAAGGTTATATAAAAATATTTATTTTTTATTTTTAAGCATTGTATTTTTTCCATACAACTTAAAAAATAGGAAAGAGAGGTTTACACAAACTATGAGAGTTAAGTGGTAAAGTTGGTTACAAGATGGACATATGTTAAAAGAGTGTGTAGAATGGGTTGATAAGACCATTTTTATTATGAATTAATTTTACAAATATTTTATAACCTCATATTTATCATATTAATTTAATATATTTTCATAAAGGTGATTTAAGAGACTGTAGTCAAGGTAAGTTGAGTTAACCAAACAAGGTTAAGCGAGATAAGAAGTAGAGATCAGGTATATGCTCTACATAATTTGGAAGAATTTAAAGCTTACATTTACTCAATTTAAACACACTTTTAATTACCTTTTTGTCATGGGGAGCCCATTTATTTTGAGTTTGATCAATCCTAATCAATCCCATTCTAGCTAGCCTTGGCTCAATTGCCCACACTAGGTAACACCTTCGTTCAGTCACTTCATAAGCATCTTTAACCCATCAATCATAGGTTAAATAATTTGTATTAGATGATTTTATATAATCCCATTTTATCACTCCTTGGTCACTTATGTTAATCTTATTGACACCCCATACTGTGATGTTATAAATATGGTTGATCTCATCTTTGAGATCAACACTTTCCACATATGGAGGCCCTTGATCACTTGATAGGGGGATCACCACCATCTCTCTACCATTATTTAAAGTCATGTAATGCTTATTTAATCACATGTCCATATTATTGGCATAGTACCATGGCCTACCTAATAATTATAGATAGTTATCATGCTCTGCCATCTCAATTACTGAAGTTGGCTAGGAATTTGGTGCCCATAATATCTACAATGATGCCCTTCAGGATCTTGATAGGTTGCACTTGAATTTATTTGGCCATAAAAACATATGAGGGGAATAATTTAAGGTTGAGCATCCCATATTCTTCTAAGATATTTTATTTAGAATGTTAACCTCAATGCTTGTGTCCATAAAGACCTCACAAATAGACCATCCATCGATGGTGGCATTTATTAGTAGTTCTTGGTCATACTTTGCATTCTGAGTATGTCTTAATTTATGCACCTACTCCAAATGCAATGTAGTAGCTTCAATCATTTGAGGCATGGCATCTTATTTTGGTCTCTTCTTTGCATGCCCTAAAATCAAGTTTTTTAATAAAGACAACATCCCTTCAATTTCTAGGAGGTGTAAGATCTTAATCAACTCCTATACTTAAACCTCTTGATTTTCTTGCTTCTTATTTGAGATGGTAGCCTATGCTTTTAGATCTCTAGATAGATATATCTCTCATTGAAAAATTTGTATTACACTCATGGGTTGTTTTAGGTTACCCTTTGTCATGTAGGGTTAGGGTAGGGTACAACTTTTAGCTCAGGTCATGATATGCACTCAGCATGGATTGACTCACCATATTTCAAGCATAGTTATTTTATCAATGTAGTAGGTAGCTTTATGGTGAACCCACTCCAATTTGTGTCCTATACCTTATGTGGGTCCTTATGAGTCTTTTATGGTTTGGGAGTCCATTTTTCCTCCTTTGGCTCATGCCTAACCATTTTAACACTCTTATCTACACCAAGATGACCTTGAGTCAACTTTTTATACAAGTCTAAGCAAAACTCAATCGCATGTAGTCCCAAATAATACCTACATATTGGGTTCATGGGGTATTCATGATAGTAATACTCAGTTAACCCACATTTGTAACATTATCAAAGTGTGAATCTTCCTCTATCACATCTTCCACCTTGCCCATGTGTGCCTCATTGATTCCTATAGCTAGTATTTTGCTAGCCATATCCTTCATTTCTTTATCCTACCTATCCATCAGCTATGGTCATTGATTTCCACATGCATCTCTCCATATTTTGGTGCATCTCATCAATGACTCAACAATATACTATTAAATGAGTATAGGTGTCACACATCTTACAATAGATAGTAGTGTTTGCTTGACTAGGACACTACAATAGGGAAAAATTTTGAGTCTCATGTGACCCATGATAAACTTCATAGCTAAGAAGTAAGATACAAACATTTCTTTATGGGAAATTATTCTTTTTATGCCCCTCTATATTATAGTTAGTACACCATAATACACTATGAGTATCATGTGTCAAACCAACATTTATCTTGTATAGTTGGGAGGCCATTGACATGATCTATACCTCCATAATTGGGTTGATCTCAGTGTCAACATTGCTTATTACCTCAGCCTATAGTGTGGATTTAAGTGATTCATGGGGGTATATAAAGGTATTCATGGATAACACTCTTCTAAAAGGCACTAACAGGCCCCCAACAAACTATTTTGAATCTTGGGATGGGTGGATATCATATGAAAGCTTGGAAAAGAGGTTCTTAAATTGCATGTCATATAAGCACATGTTCTTGGATAGCCCTTGGATGATTTATTTTAGCATCATGATGCTCTATTGTTCAAACTCAAGAATATCAAATTCCTTTAAAAAATCCTCCTTTAGTATATCATAATCAACCATAGCCTAGTTCAAATCAAATTTTTGATACCAGGTATAGGCACGATCAGTAGGGTAGTCACAAACTAAGTTGCCTTGTGCTCTAACCGTTTAATACCCTGAGTGTGCTATTGAAGTTCATACTTAAGCACATGATTTATAACATTCTCCATGGCATAATACTTGGTCAAGTGCATTACCATTTCATAATTAATCTATTGAGGGCATGGTGTTGGAATTTGAGGTACTTTCCCCCTAGTGTATGTGTTTGAGGTGGTCTTTTAATGCCTCTAATTATAGGGTTGAGTTTTGATCCTATTTTATTATGTTTCACCATCAAGATCAATAATAAAGTACTACTCACTTGTGTTACCAAGCCACTTCATGTGGGTTGTTGCCTAATCAGCATAGTTAACATCCTCTCAATGGGAATGCTTATACTTATGTTATAGATTCTTGGGTTAGTGCTCATTGGTTTCATGGTATTATTATTCAATCCTTCATAAGGAATCACTTTTTTGATCAAAAATTCTTGGTTCAAATTTTGAAGCATGTCAATGTCTATAATAGGGTCAATTATCATTCTTCTATTTTTTGGTGGAGAATCTAGTGCATTAGCTTGTACTTCAAGATCAAAGGAGGTAGGTGATTCTAGTGCATTCTCATTCACCACATCTTATAGGAACCTAAAGAATTATACACCCAAATTTTGAGCTCAAACCATTGCTTCTTCCTCTCTTTCCTCACACTATTATAGTTCAATGGATCCTTCTTCATGCCCTTCCTACTCATTATGGGTCCTCTCAACACTTCCAAGTTCAATATCCTCTATCATTCTACACTTTTCTTGTATAGTTCTACCTTTAAATCTCTTGGGTGTTAGGTTGCTCATCCCTTTCCATTACACCTCACCTACACTTCCCCTTCTCACCTTATGCACTTGCTCATACATGCAAGGATTTTAGCCTCCATTCTTATGGTTTCAATATTGTAATCCACCAATAATTTCTTCAATTTGGTGATGATCCTTTTTATGAACATGCCCATTGGTTCATGAAAAAAATCATACTCTACTTCTTCAAGGCAAGAGAAGGTTGACACTATGAATTCTAACACATAGTAGTTCAACACGCCACTTCACTACTTGTCTATAACATGCATCCAAACATCATCTAGGCTCTCAATCCTCTCTAAGTTCTCTTTTGTCCACTCAAAGTGTTGGTCATAGATTTATATTATAGAGTTTGTATAGGCAACTAACTAATGGTAAACATGTTTAAATAGTTTTCAAAAGAAAACCTTATGCAAAGCATCATATAAGTTGGTTTTTACCCATTCTCTTGAATTCTACTCATGGCATGTCAGACGCTTCTATGAAAAACTATATTCCACTTGTTCTATCCAATGCTTGATGTTCTTAATTAGAAGTTAGAGAATCATTATATTTCACCATTATAGCAACAAAATTCAACATGGGTCTTGTCAACATAACCAAAATATTGTAGAAAAGATTCTTCATTTAGCTCATGTACTTAGTCACATGAGTAGAAATCAATCCAAGTCAGTTATGTACTTGATATAGATAGTCACAATAATATTAAAAGTGTATGGTGCATAAAATTTAAATGTACTACTACATTGGATTCAATTTCACATAAGGCACAAGCCTTGTGCATTCACCTGAATTACAACAGTGACAGGACTAGGGCTCACATTGGGCTAGTTGAAACATGGTACAACCTTAGTCTCAATAGGACTTAGTCAATTACAAAATGGGTTTAGGTAGTCTATCATTGCATGTCAGATAAGATCAAGAGGTGCAAGACTATTCAAGGGAACTAGTCCTAATCATGGTGTCACAAGTCTATATTGGACTAGTTACATAACTTTTGAGGGCAAAAATCTTTTGTTGCAAGTTCATATTTGGATAATTATAGCTCTTAATGGCATAATACATAGGGATAGAAATTTAAGTGTCATTCAGGCACTTAGTCAAATCAATGGAATGGCTTATGCTTAGGTGCTCATTTTTTAATTAGCGCTCTAGGCATGGTTACTAGGGCTTTGATGTATGCTAGTTTCAACACTTATTCAATTTTATAAGTATACTAAAGTCTATATATGAAAAAATGATACCATTAATGACCTATAATAGACATTTAAATCACAATACATTCAAAAATGAAAATTATGCCATTATTCATATAAAAATTAAGTTGAAATCATCAAACATTACTAAACTATATGAAATGTATGAACAATTAAGTAGATATGCAATGTCATTTCCATTAAATAAAAGTCCATCAGTAGAGTATAGTTCATATCATAAATAGAGCCTCAACTCATTTCCTACTTACTCATGCCTAGTGGGTCACAGATGAGCTTAGGTGCTACAATGCATATTCTTCTTAGTATCCATACTAACTCAAACTATATCAATGGTGTTCTCAAAATTTATAGAGCTTCACTAAGTTAATTTATCTCCCTCTCTTGTTCAAGTTCAAGCTTGTTTTTATAGGTAGGGGAACATCTTTGAGCCAGGTTAGATGGGTGCATGTTGGGTGTTGATCTATCATTGGGGTTCATTATTCTACCAGCTCCACTATTCTAACACCCATGCTCTCTAACCACCACATGTAGTACTCAAAGGGATGTCCCTTAAAAACTAGGTGCTAAACATCTACCTACCAACTGGTGCAATATATTTAAAGATTCTTTTACATGGCACCAAAATTACCAAAAGAGTAATCATATGTAATTATTACCTTGCACTAAAATGTGTTGAGTTGGCACAAGTCCATTAGTTAGCACAAAAAGGGACCCAACAATATGAATGACTGTTAGTCATATGTATTCAGTATGGAATTCTTGTGTGCATTACATTCTATGAGTGTGTTAATATGTATTAATATTTAGCTATACTTAGTGCATAATGATGTACCATGATGCATTTTTATATGGTGTGATACTTTAGTATGCTTGTATGTAGTTTATTATAGGGTATACCTAGGTGGTAAAATTATAAATTGTTTGTTTGATATTATCTACATAGATTGGTTGAGTCTTAAAAATCATAAGTTTATATTATGTGTTGTTATGTAATTGTGAACCTATGCTAGTATGGGATATCATGCGGTATTATAGTATAAAAATATGTTTTACCTGGGTGGTGCATCCTATAATTATTATGCCTAAATGCATATCTATATTTGAATATTTTACTATATACATGCTAGTTATTGTTGTGGATAACATGCATTATTATAGTTGGTAATATTTGTGTATACATGCATGTAAACTTTGAGAGTTTAAATTTTTTTATATTGATATGTTATTGTGTTCCATGGTAATGATGAATTTATTTGTTACATATAGTTACTTGTGTAATTGCTTATGTTTTCATGATTTTAAGACTACTTTATATGATTATTTTTGGTAAAATTAGTAATGTCTTAGAATACTAGACTATGGTAATATGGGTTTTCATAGATGTAGTGTGTTTAGAAACAAATTATGGTAGTTGAAATCTATAGTTATGTATATTTTATTTGGTGGTATAGACTGTATTCATTATTTATATTATGGAATAGAAATTAATGTAAGATTTATTCATATGTTTGACAAAAGAAATGTATCATTTAATTACTCCTATGATTGGAATGTTATATGTTATGTTTTTAAATTGTATGTAAACTAAATTAATCTTGTGGTTGAATTATATTGGACTAATCTACATTACCAATATGGAGTAAGGAGTGATATGGACTTCACTAGCTTACTATTATCGCAATGATAGATGAAGGCAATCCGATCAAGTGGGGTGTATGAATTTGATTTATCTAGTTATTATTATTTATTATTTATAAAAATTTGGGCCAAAGTATGTTTAGTGAGACATTATCATTTCATTAGTGTGATTCACATGTTTGTGTGATATCTTTCAATATAATGGATTTCTATGATACACTACATGTTTAGTTTAGAATCATATAACACATGGGTACTTTCTTGTCTCTTTGGGTTCCCACACCACCATTATCTACTCATCCATGTATGTAGGACCATTTCATGATGGGATTAGTGTGGGGGATTTTTAGTCTATGGCTAGTGTGGAAAATCACTTAGATGATACTCTCCCTCCCCACAATAGTATTACTTATCAAGATGACACTTGATATTGCCATAAATACTTGAGTTCAGGAACTATGCTCCAAGAAATCGATGTATCTTATATGTACATTGTATTGTATTATATTGTGCTTATTATTTAATATTGTCATGATGAGTTTTAATTACTTATTATTATACTTGAATAGTGGTGTCTATAGTTCTATTATAATTATAGTAGAGTTAATGTGATTAATTTCTTTATTCACATTGTGATGTGTACTCTCATGATATTAGGGATCAGTATTATGTGATGTATTATGCTTAATGATATTATCACCCTATTTATTTCTTATGGTCTCTATATATTCTCATGGTGTAATCTATATTTGGTATATATGTTTAATTAAAAAAGGAAAATCATGTATTTATTTACCTAACCTAGTGAGGTTGTTACATGTGGTATTAGAGCCGTGTCTCAAACTCTCGAACATAATGAGCCCATTAACATTTTCATGTCTTTTTATTCACTAGTGTGAACCTATTTACATGAAGTATTGCACTGGTATTTGGAGTTGTGGCTCCTTAGTGTGAAACCATGTTATACCATGATTGAAGTGTTTTGTCATTCATAGAATGTGTGTGGAACATTGAGTGTGTACCCTTACAAGCACTCATACCCCTTTTATTTGTTTATGGGATTGGTTTATTGAGTGTCCCAATGGTGATTGTTATATTCAAGGCTTGGGTAGATGGGTATATAACATAGTTCATGAGTTATGAACAAAAGATTTCTACCATAGTTGATCACTTAGATCAAACACCTCGAGTGTGATTACATCCTTCTTGGTATCAAGTCACCTTTGCCATTTCGGTTGTGTTTTGAGTGTTTATGAGTATTGGATGATTTTATATATATATATTATATATATATAGATATATATATATATATGAATTGCATTTTGTTTTTTTTCACTAATACTAGGAATGGAAAATCTTATAAGACCAATTTTGTTTTGGTACCACCTAGTGTGGTGAGAATTTTCTTATAGTAGAGTGTTGTTGTTCTGGTTGAGAGTTCCTATGCGATTAGAGATTGTTTAGGGTTGGAACCCTTTAAGTTATGTGGTTTAAGAAGTGTCATATCCCTTAGTTAGCATAGAGATGAGTCATTATTATCTCATTATCCTATGACATCATTATGATGTTACTGAGAGGAATCTTATTTACATGATGTTGATTTTAATTTTCTCTTAAATGATAGTTTGTTTTTTTATGTTACTTGACCATACTCCCTTTAAGTTGGTGGGATAATGTTTTCTAATATTGTTGAGAGAGAAATTTTTAGAATGAATGGATGGATACATCTTTGTGGTTAGTAATTTATTCTTTTGGTTAAGGAAATAGATTGAGATACCCTACTTACGAAATTGATAGTAGGAAAGTGTTTTGGTAACATTGAGTTGTGGTGTTTTTCCTTTATCTGGTGAAGGTATGTAGGAGTTTTTGAGATGATAGTTCTCTACTTTCACTTATTACTCTTTAGAGACACTACTTTATCTAACTTTTGATTTTAAACCGCATGAGGTGGTAAACCTTGATTGGTATTTTAAATTTTATATAAAATAATTATAATTACTACGTTATTATTCATCCTTGACTAGATTGATATTGTTCTCTTTTACTTAATGCATGTTATTTTTTAAAGATATTTTTATACCTTTCATTAGAAGTGAGTAGGGTATAGGAGGTGTGGAACATTTTTTCAATATAGGGGTTGGAATAAACTTGTATCTTGTTGTGTGCTAGTTGAGTAAGCAAGGGATATTGATTCATTTATGCCCTTTTAATGTTGAAATACTAGTGTGATTCTTGGTCTAAGTATGTTATGTTAATTATAAGATTATTTCCTCTTAATCATGAGCATAATAGAATAGTTAAGCTACAAAATACGATACTAGTATGTTTAATTAGTTATAAATTAATATAATTATAGATTGATTATATGATCTCTTTTGTATGTATGCTGATACATCTAAAAACATTTAGCATGTAATAATTCTTTATGTGATCTATTAGTATAGATTTGTGGTCCATTGAACCTTGTACACTTTATGGAGATCATTAGATCATGGAGACCTAAGGGAAGAATGGTGAATTAGGAATCTAAGTTCTAAATGTTAAGATGGTATCCTTATTATCCTCACATTAACTCAGTTGCTACTAAGTTGAATCCAATAGATGGACTTGTTGAATCCAATATTTGATGGGTAGAACTTATCAAATTTAGTCATATGACCATACGCATGTATATTATGGATGGGTAATCCATGATTTTATATACATTGGAAATGTAGTATTTCCAATTCCTATTCATCGTCATACTTGTCAGGAACTCTGTGGAGCAGTGACAATATTAACACATTACACTTATCTGGAGCTATGTGGGGAAGCAATAGTATTAACTTAATTCACATCATTCTTACCAGGATCCTTAAATACTTTTCTCTGAAATAAGAAAAAACTCTTTCTAGACTAGAGAAATGTGTAGAGGTAATGAAATATTTTGTGGAACTCTCTTTGGTCATTTATTTTGGCTTATATGATGATCTTGTGTGCTCTTAGCAAGTCAGTAAAAATTTCATTAAGATACGTGGGAGCCTTCATGGTAATAGAAGTGGTTATTCATATGGTATATAGGCTTGTATTAATGGTTTTAAAGCCTGGGGTGGTCAGGATGAGAAAAAACCTTGTTTGCATATAAGTGAAATGTCATAGAGTAGGGTCTTATGGGACCAATACTCCTAGAATAGTGCAACTTGAGGGAACTATGATAAGTTTTATAGGTAATTTTCCATTTATTTGCTTAATTAGATATTATATATCATATTATTGCATTGATAAATATTATTTTAATTTAGAACTTATGTTTGAGTAAGATTCATCAAGGATGATAACTAGCTTTAGAGGGAAAGATGTTACATCCCAATTCCTTGCCAAGCAAACTTGCTAGATTAACTATGGATATCTACAGCTAACAAATTTAGATTTGGTTATATTTTTGACTAATATTGAGATTTATGATATTATGGGATATTAAAACATTTCTTAGTTAGATGATGATATATAATTTCTTATTATGAGTTAGATTAATATATGTATTTACATTTTGAGCATATTAATGTATTATTTTAGTTATATTATTACTTTATGTTTATCATGTGATATGATCTAATTACCTATGTGTTTTGAGGTGGGTGTAGGAGAATTCATCCCTCAAACATACCAGAGAGAGAATCATTAGAGAGGATGATGCATATGGAGACATTGAAGGTCGATAAAGAGCTGGCAAAACCTTGCACACACCACAATAGTTAGTCATGGTAAAAATGCATTTTAGAATGATTGCTTTTGGTATTTTTTTGAAATGTTGTTTTTTGTGATTGCTTGAGTAAGTAAAATTTTAAAAGTATATTCCTTTTTGTGTTTATAAATATATTCCATTAATACATGTAGAAGCAAATTTAAATGTAAAATTAATATATGGGTTATTATTTATGAATTTTTGGAGTTTATCATTAAATTTTCTTAAATGTAGTTAATATTAATTTGATTAAAAATATGAAATCAATAATTTAATATTAAATTAAAAAAATGAATTATTTTGAAAAAAAGGAAAAAATAATGAAATTAAAAAACAAGGAGAATTAGAATTTTTTAAATTACCAAAAAAGAAAACAAAAACCAAAAATATAGAAAAAGCATTAATGCCTATTTTCTATTTAAGGGAAAGCATTGAAGAGGAGTTTTAAATTTTATGCATTAGAGAAGAGGAGGGGCATAACTTTGAGAAGAGATCAAAGAAGGAATCCATCTGAATCAAGTAAATTTCATCAGCATTTGAGAGGTAAGTAGCACATTCAATTTTTTAGGAATGATCTGAGTAAATTATGTATAATAATATGTGGTTTATGAACCTCCATAACTCCCTCACTTTTAAGTAGAGTGAATGAAGAGTTAGAGTGTGATGGATGGGCACTCTTTCAGAATTTGAATTAGCTGGTTCGTAGGCAAGTGGGAAACTGGTTGGGGAGAATTTGGCAAGAGGTACAGACCCTGGAGGAACTGTAGGAGTGTTGAGAAGAATGTTGGGTCAGAATCTTTGGCTAATGTGGATAATGGAAAGCCATCATGCGTACTTGATCCTTTTTGTGGGGTCCATGTCCTCCCATTGGATTCCCCTTCTACTTTTCATGTGTTGGGGCAAAAACTCGAAAAGGAGAAAGATAATGTTGATTATAACAAGGAAAAGTCCTCAGAAGGGCTGAAGGTAGGGTTCTTAGAATGAAGCACTTGGTCATCTCTATTTGGCAAGAAATGTACTGGAAAATCTCCTTTCCCATCGGTGACTGCTAAGTCTTGCTGGGAGAAAGGTGAGTTTCAAGTTTTTATTCCAGATCCTTTAGTCAATTTTTTTGTGTCCTCCATGGATTTCACCCTAGTGGGTAAATTTTTAGGAGCAAGACCAGATCTAGAATCTCTTAGAAAAATGGTTAAAAGGAAATGGGTTATTTGAGGAGAGATAGATATTGCACCAATGTCAAATGGTTTCTTCTTGTTTATCTTCAACTGTAAGGACGACATGAATATGGTTCTTTGTGGAGGACCCTGGTCTTTTGGTAAGTGTTCTCTCACTATTAAAAAATGGGAGCCTAACATGGATCTCTCAGATTCTTTTTTCTTAACCACTCCCATTTGGGCTAGACTTCCTAGTTTCCCTTTAGAATTTTGGCATGAAGACATTTTTAAAGGTATTGCCAGTTCTTTTGGTGAACTTGTGGCATTGGATAATGCTACAGCTTCTAGAACCAAACTTCAATGTGCCAGACTTTATGTTAAAGTGGCAGACTTGAATCATCTCCTAGAAAAGGTGGAACTAATATCCAAGCTTGGTAAAAAAAATCAATAATTTTTTTTTGAAGATTTGTCCAACTCTTGCTATGCTTTTAAGAAACAGGGGCATCTCGTTAAAAATTGTCCCTCCAAAAGTAAACCTAGTAGTGTTTTGAATGGGAAAAAGACCAAGGTCCAACAAAAGAAATTTTGGAAACCCAAAGAAGATCATTGCCAAGAACAAAAGAATAATGAATATTCTAAAGCTCCACATGTTGAGGTGAATAAAGAGACTTCTTTTGAAGATTCTAATGCTCTATATGCTGAGGTGGATAAAGAGCTTTTTTTTTAGAAAGTAAACTCTGAGAAAGAAGGACATGGTTTGCAATTAGAGATCATAATACCTGAACAAAGAATAGATGATCTGATAGATTTATCAAAACAAATCATTATCTATCAAAGGATAGAAGATTGATGGAGGGATGTAGATGAAAAAATTATGCTAGAGGAAGGTGAATTCTTGGCTGAAGCTAGAAATAAATCAGAGGAGGGAGATCTTTTTTTCTCAGTCTAGGGAGATCCAGGTGTTATCTCATGTTGATAATGACTTTCCTTTAGATGAGCCTCCTCCCCTAGAAGTTGTGAAAGATAATGGAGAAAACTCAAAGCATAAACTAAACCAAAGAAAAAGGGCTGGAAAAAAGATCAATACTAAGGGGGTAGAAAACTAGAAGTATCAAAATAGATTAGTAAACTAAGGCGAAACCTCTTGCTTCTACTCTGAATAAATTTGGAAAAAGAGTTGAACAACATTCTAAGGTGAAACTGGATGTTGGTTCCCCGAACAAACCTGGAAGAAGATGCACTAAGAAAACCAGAGAGTTAGAAAGTATGCAGAATATTGTTGATGGTAGGCAGGCAACTATTCTGGATTTTACCCCTAAAAAATAGATATGAAAATCATTACTTGGAATATTAGGGGGTTGAATAGTATTCATAAACTGGATATTGTTATGAATTTTGTTAGAGAATAAAAGCCTAATTTTCTCTTGCTACAAGAAACTAAGATGAATAAAGAGAAAGTGAAACAGATTAAAGATTTTAAAAATTATTCTATAAATGCCAGTAGTTCAGAAGGTGCATTAGGGGGAACTCTGATGTTATGGAAGAAGAATTATTATTTTGGAACTATTATGATTGCTAGTAAATATCTTATGATAGCCAAAATTACTAGTGTTGACTAGAAGGAGGGTTGGTATATTGTGAATATTTACGCTCCTAACATTAAACACCTAAGGAAAAAGGTCTGGGAGTCTGTTTCCAATTTTAAAAGTAAGGATTATTCTAGACGATGGATTATAATGGGAGACTTCAATATGCCTCTCTATGATCATGAGAAAATGGGAGGTAATGCTACCCAGTTGGAAGGGAGAATGAATTTACTGGAGTTTATAAATAAAGAGGGTTTGATGGATATGGACCTCCAAGGAATTTAGTTTACTTGGAGTAACAAGAGATTTGGTAATGAATGTATTCAAGCTAGGTTTGATCGTGCTCTTATTTCTCCTGATTGGACCAAAGAATTCATTTGTAAGTTGGAAGCCTGCTAGAAAATTGGATCAGATCATTTTCCCCTCATTTTCACTGTTGTAAAGATTAATCTTAAGAAGAATTTTCCTTTTAGATTTGAGAAGATGTGGATGCAACACCCACAATTTGAAAGTAAATTGGAAGAATGGTGGAGTATTGATATTGAAGGCATGACCCTCTTTAGAGTTGCTTCTAAGCTCAAAAATGTTAAAAGGGAAGTTAAAAATATGGAATAAGAATAGTTTTGGGAATATCTTTGAGAACAAAAATGCTATTAAGGAGGATATTCTAAAAACACAGGAAAAAATTTAGAAGGAAGGATATACTCCTAACCTCCTCATTAAAGAAAATAAAAAGTTGGCTCAATCTCATGACATCATCACTAAAGAAGAAATCTACTGGAGACAAAGATCAAGGTTGTTATGGTTGAGTGAAGGAGATAAAAACACAAAAAATTTCCATGTTTCCACTCTTAAGCATAGAGCCAAAATTCACATATCACACCTAAAAAAGGGAGACTTGAAGATTATAGAGGATAAGGCCATCATGGATGAAATGGTGACTTTTTTCTCTTCTCTAATAAAGGCTAATCCTAACATCAATTTGGATAGTCAGGCTAAAATCCTTAGAGTGATTCCTTCTTTGGTTTCGAAGGAACAGAATAAAATGTTGAGCTCAATTCCTAAGGATGATGAAATTTTCAAAGTTGTTTGTTCTCTGGGAGGAGATAAAGCTCCTGGTCCTGATGGCTTCCCCATGTTTTTATTCTAAAAACTTTGGAAATTTATTGGTAAAGATGTATGTGATGCTGTGAACGAATTCTATGGAGCTAAAAAGATGCTTAAGGAAGTCAACTTCACCTTTCTGTGCCTAATTCCTAAGAAAATTGGTGTTGATTCTCTTGATCAGTTTAAACCGATCAGCCTTTGTAATTCTTTCTATAAAATTATTTCCAAAGTTATTACTTCCAAACTTATCCAAATGATTCCTTTGATTATTTCTAATCAACAAAATGGCTTCATCCCAGGTAGACAAATCCTTAACTCTATCATCTCTGCTCATGAGAATATTCACTCCTTGTCTTGTTCTAATAATCAGGGGTTCATTATGAAAGTTGACATTGCTAAGGCTTATGATAGATTTGATTGGTCATTCCTCTCAAACATTCTATTAGCTTTTGGCTTTGACCAAAAGGTTGTTGGTCTTATTCATCAATTGATTTCTACCTCCTTTATTGTTGTTCTGGTTAATGGAAGCTCATCTCATTTCTTTTATCCCTCTAGGGGATTGAGACAAGGTGATCCTTTATCCCCCATCCTTTTTGTTATTATAGCTAATTGCTTGGGGAGATATATTGGGGACTTGGTCCATAGAGGTTTCTTTAAGGGATTACAACCTTCTTCCCATCCTCTAATTTGTTCTCATGGACAATTTGTTGATGACACCATCTTTATGGGTAAGGCCAAAGTCAAGGAAGCTAGAAATTTGAAGCAAGCTATTAACATATATTCTTCTGCCTCTAGTCAATTGGTTAACTGGAATAAAAGTGTGGTGTTCTTTATCAACACTCCTAGCTAGAGACAAAACAAAATTTCTAAAATCCTTGGATGTTCTATAGGATCTCTCCCCTCTTCTTACTTGGGTCTTCCTCTTGGCCTAAAGGTCCCTGATGCCTTCTGGGAAGATCTTATTAACAAATTCAGCAAGAAACTTGCGGGATGGAAAGGAAATATTTTAAGCCAGGCAGGTAAGTTAACTCTTCTCAAAGCTTATCTTCAAAGCATACCTACTTATGCTTTAAGTCTCTTTAGAATTCCTATTAAATTTACTCAGTCTATTGAAAAAATTCAAAGAAATTTTCGATGGACTGGCACTGAGGAAAAAAGGAGAATGCCTTTAATTGCTTGGGATCATGTTTGCAAACCTCTCAGTGAAGCGGGATTGGGAATTAAGAAAATCAGAAGTATGAACAAAGCTCTTTTAGCCAAACTAGGTTGGAGAGTTTACCATGACAACAAAGAGTGCAGTACCATATGGAAACATAAGTACCTCTTCAATGCTAAATCCCTTCCTGATTTCTTCTCTTCTCCTGATGTTATTCATCCTTCTTCTATATGGGGGGCTATTTAGGGGACCAAGAAAACTCTAGGAAAAGGATGTTCCTGGAAAGTTTGTAATGGGCTTAAGGTGAATTTTTGGGAAGATGTCTAGTTAAAGGATCATCCCTTGATTGGATATTTTCATGACAAGGATTTAGTTGACTGATGGAAGCAGAGATATGGCATATTAGTTAGTCATTATTGGCAAAATTATTCCTGAGTGAATTTAACTAATGTTGATCAAGGCTTCAGTAACATCCAATTATCTCTCAATGCTGTCTCTCTTTATCCTTATCTTGAGGATGAGATTATTTGGCATGCTAACCCTAGTGGCCAATTTAAAGTCTCTACTATCTTTGCTTCAAAGGAAAAGGGTAATCAACCTTTTTGGTCTCATGCCTGGATTAAGGGGCTCACCCCCAAAATTAATATCTTCTTTTGGACTCTGCTTCAAAATAAAATTCTAACCCTTGACAATTTGCAAAAAAGAGGTATAAATGTGGTTAATAGGTGTACTTTATGCAAAAATGGACTTGAAGATAGAGACCATATGTTTTTGAATTTCTCTTACACCCAGCAAGTTTGGACTGAGATTCTTAATTTTTGGGGTATAACATGGGTCGATCAAAACAATGTGGAACTCTCTTTTAAAAGCTGGTGCTACCCCTCTAAGGATCCTGATGCTCATTTTCTTTGGAAACTAACTCTCCCTCATCTCTGGTGGGGTATCTGGAAAGAAAGAAACAATAGAATATTTAGGTTTAAAGAACTTCTAAGATGGGTGCTAAGTCAGAATATCATTAGAGCCATCAAGGAGAACTTTAAATCCCAGAGGGATTCTGATAAAACCTTCCAATTTGATAACCCTTTACGATCTAAAGGGTCTAATTTGAAAATTGATAATCCAAGATCGATCATAAAATGGTATGTTCCTCCTAATGGATGGATCAAAGGGAACTTTGATGGAGTAGCTAAGGGAAATCCAGGAAGAGTGGGATGTGGAGGGGTCTTGAGAGATCATGTGGGAAATGTAATTGATGTTATTGCTATCCCAATTGGTAATTTGAATAGCCATATTGCTGAAGCTACTGCAGTCCTCTACACTATTAAATTTGCTGTTGATTTGGGGTATTCCAAATTATGGTTGTAAGGTCATTCTTTGAATATTATTAACACCCTAAATAATAAAAATTCAATCTCATGGTCTATTGAGGCTACGATTATAGAAATCAAAGACTTAATTCAAAAATTTGAAAAAGTGGCCATATCCCATACATATCGAGAGGCCAATGGGATCGCTGACTGGATAGCCAATCATGATGTTCAAATAGGGTATAAGGTGAGGTGGTTTGATGAATTAAATAATCATGTTGATCTTAAAGTGATTATTAATTATGATGCCATTCATTCCAAAGTGGGAAAGATCTGCTTGGATTCACAATTTAATGATTTGGTGGAGTGGCCTTATGGCTGTCAGATTACCTTCCCTAAGGAGGTACATTCATGAGAATGTAATGTGGTCACTACATGTATCATCAAAAAGGCAAACTCCATTTCAAGTAACAAATAACTGGTTCCATTTCAACCTTATTGCCTTCTGTGTTTGGGTGCTTCTATTTTTTCATCTGCTCTGTAATATGGGGGATGAACTAAGGAAGTAAGAGCCCAAGAAATGTGATGAATGGAAGGCTAGATAGGATGTATGGAATATTATACATAAAGGGAAGGTGGTTAGTTATCTAGAGCGGTCACATGGCTTTAAACCCCATGTCACTACCACCTTTAAAAATTAGGCTGATGACAGAGTTACTCTCTACGGAGTCATTGTGAAGCGTACTGAGGACTTCATTACCGAGGTCATGGGGCTTCCCATGGGTGGTATTAAGTTATCAAAATAGACTAGTATCTCCAATGTGGCCTACAAAAAATTTCTAAAGATGGATGCAGAGGAGAAGCAACTAGAAAAGAATGGAGACTTCTTTGACATGGAACAGATAAAAGGAATTTGGCGAGATGTGTTATGTTGTATCCGTGAGTACTTTATCCTTGATGGTAGGAATAAAAGAGTTAAAAATTTTCATTTTGTTTTTCTCAACCACTTCAGGCACAAGGATAGAATTTGTTTCCCTTTCTATCTGCATTTTTCATTGCTTCAAAGCTTGTATGCCCATAGGAAGAAGGAGTCTCACCCCATTTTACATGAAGGTCTGATACTTCTCATAGAGGGTTTTTGTAAAAATAAATCCATAGCTTCAACTCCTTCTTCTAAAAAACATAAGGGTTCTCAATCCAAAAAGTGTAAGAAGGATGAGAATGTTAAAGGGATAGAAAAGGCAAAACCAAAACCCTCTAGTTCTCAAAAATAAATTGTAGAAGAGGATTTTGAGTTGGAGAGTACTAAAAGTTCTGAGAAGGATGTCCTGGAGGAAGAGGAAGGGATGGATGTTGGGGATTTCAACTCCAATTTTGATGGATATCTGGAAACTAAAGGAAAATTTGAGAAAGGGAATGAAGAGGATACAATTGAGGGAAACTCAAAACAGAGCAATTCTGACAATGAGGGTAATCAGACTATGTTCGGGGGAGGTGTTAAAGACAAAGATAACTTAATTGATGATCCAATTTTTATGAGAGAGAAGGATCACATGGTTTTGGCTTCTACTCCTACTACAGATACTGGGGGACAAGAAAAAGAGGACCCTATTCAACATGATAACTCTGTTGAGACTAGAAAGGAGGAACTGATGGATAAGGAGGAACAACTTGAAAAGGTTGATTCCCCTCCACATGAGATTGTAGAAGACATTTGTGACTCTCTGTAAATGGAAACCAAGTTTTCCTTCCTACATTCTACCATGTTCAAGGCTGACACTATTCTCCAAGTTGATTCTTAGATTTATAATGAAATAATGGGGCTGAAGAAGAAAGTGGAAATAATGCAACACAATCAGGATGTTGATCAGGCCATAATCAACCACTTAGAGGTGCAAAAGGGAGATATCCCAAAAAAACTTAAAGATTATGAGCATAATCTTAGAATGCTCATTAAGGAAAGTGGAACAAAGATGGAGCAGGTAACATCAATCATTTATGTTGTTACAACTAGCCTTGGTAAAAGAGAAAATGAAGAAATAATATCCTCAGAGGGTCCAAGTAAGAGGACAAGGCAGAGTTCAAGGAAGAAAACCTTGCAAGCTGCTGCTACTTCGGCTGCTAATTCCATCCAGGATACTACTATGATTGGGAAGGAGGCTGTCAAGATGATCATGGAACTGCAATAGAAGCTTAGGGTCTTCTTTGTTGGTTTTGTTCTTGTTTAGGTCCTTATTGCTGGTTGTTGTAACTAGTTCTTGTTTTTGGTCCTATTTCTTGGTTTTTGGTCTTAAACTTTATTTGAGGTTCCAAGCCCTTGTAAAACATGGGTACTTTTATTAGACTATGTTTGTGGTTTTAGGTCCCTATAAAACCTAATTTTGATGTTGTTTTTCAGTAGGTTTCAGGACTGCTTTTCCTAGTGGTTGTTAATGCTTTATCTTTTTTGATTATGTTAAAGGGTTTTGGGGTCCCTTCAAAACCTACTTTTATCGTAATCTAAAAATAATATGTGCTCTGTATGTGGTGTCATGTTTTATAACAACCACTAGTTGAAACTAGATATATAGTAAAAAAAACATACCCTTAGTATAGATTGTAAACATGTAGCCATTTTGGAACATAGAATTTACCAAAAGAGAGGATAAATTTATAGTGCTCTTTCAACCTTATGTGCATACTTAATAGATCAAATTAAAATGTATAAATCAATAATCTTGGTAAGGGCATTTTTTTTATCTCTCTAGTCCCAAAATGGTTAAAATAGGGTAATTCATTATTTTATAACAAATAGTTAAAAAAAGGAAAACTACTATGACAATGCACTTATGTCTAGGTATTTGAGTCATTTGCTTTTAAAAACCAGAATTGGGTTTGTGGGAAGAGGTATTGAATTATCCTTTCATTCCTTGTAATTTATTTTACTATTTAGAAATATGGTTACCCAATGAAGTGTTGCCCTTCTCCAACCAAGCTAAGTATTCCATAAATATTGTATATATATCCATTATGATTGCATTACTTATTTTGATCTATAAGTTCATTTTAGAATTTGACTCTAGCATGACATTTATCCCTATTACATCATTGTTTCAGCTTTTAACTTTTTAAATCTGTTTGGACTTTGTAGTATTTTTAATTGGCATCACTTCATCAATCTAATATGCTCTTAATTTAGGAATTGAAGTCAATATAATGACTGGGTTGGTTATAAATTGCTTCTGAACATAATTAATTTTATTTAAGAGGTGTCAACTTACCTCTGGACCCCTATATATTTTATTAAATTTCTATTGTAGTGAGACCATTTTGGGATTTTGAGATAGGTCATACGATGGTATAAGGAAAGGAATGTTTTTTCTTAGCCAATAGTTATCAAAAGGGAATCACTCAATTTACTTTCTATTCAATTGAGTCTCTAGAACAATTATATTTAAATATTTATCCTTATAGTGATGCTCAAGTATGAGTAGAAAATTATTTAAGCATAACTATGTTAAAATAGCATCATTGAATTAGTATTTGGTTAAATGGGTTCCTCAAATCCATTTAAGGATTGGTTGTTTTGTTTTGACAAATAGAATCAATTTTCTTTGAGGCATAAACTTACCCATCAATCTAATTTTTATCTTATTGTTGTTGAAGAAAAGACACTTGGGCAATTTGGGTTGGTCATACAATTTTGAGTGAATAGAAATTCATTTATCTAATCTAGCATTTTCAACATAAGCTAAAGGAATTAGTTAATAATATGATAAAAATAAAATAACTTTAAGAGTGTGATTTGAGAAGTCACTTTAAAGAGGAAATATATTTAGCTGTGCTAAAAAAAAGTTATTATAATTGCTAAACTAAGGGCATATAGATGCCAATCCATAACACTTAGTATCCTTGGGCACAATATGGACTCTTTAGTGCCATATTAACATGAAATGGATATAATAAAAAATTTAGCAAGGATATGATGTTGTTGTATCAGTTGTAAAGATATAAGAAACTTTTATTTAGAAGTTTCCAAACTTCAATTAAATAGGTGATGTTATTATATTTACCTAAAACCATAACAAATTATTTCACTTATGGAGTCATTAATGGATGATTTAAACCTATGTTAAAATAATATACATTGATTTATAAACCTTCTTCTTTGAGATAACAAGTATTTTAGGTAAATAAAACAAACCTAGTAATGTAAAGTAAACCTTATGAAATATCAAGATCACTTGCTATATGAAAACCATGACATAGAATTTGATGATTGTAACAAGTTACGTGTTCATGTCTATTAGTATAATGTTTATTTTAGAAAAATAGGGGTAAAGAAGCCTAATATTCTATTTAGAAACATGGCATATATTTTACTAAAAATTGGAAGAATTACTCATGGATAACTTAGCAAATGATTGCTTATAAACCCCTAAAAGTAAATTGATTATTAGATTATATTTCTTGAATTTTAGGGAAAAAAAGTTCTAGGTGTTCTAGTTTTTGTATGCAATGTGTGTTTCCATGTATTTATGACTACTTCATTAGCTTAGTTTCAAGGCTTAGTAGTTTTACTTAAAAACACTAATCCAGGGTTTAGAAATTGCATATCATTAGAGTACCTAAATGTGGTGTACATTAGGATGTATAAGTGCTCTTATATAAGGATTATACCTGTAGTTTAATATATGAATTGAATAAGTCATCAATTTTTTTTATAATTAGGAACTATAACCCTTAATAACAGTCTCCTGGCAGTAAATGAGTCGTTAGAATGAAAATTCATAATGGGTTTATGAATTATCTAACTCGTTATCAATAATATGAATGACTATTAGTCATATGTATTTAGTATGGAATCTTTGTGTGCATTTCATTCTATGAGTGTGTTAATATGTATAAATGTTTATCTATACTTAGTGCATAATGGTACATTATGATGCATGTTTATATGTTATGATACTTTTTAATGATTGTATGAAATTTAATTTAGGGTATACCCAAGTGTTATAATTCCATATTATTTTCTTGATATTATCTACATGTATTAGTTGAGTCTTGAAAATCATAAATTTAGATTATGTGTTGTTATGTAGTTGGGGTCCTATGATAGTATGGGATATCATAGGGTACTACGGTATAAAATTATGTTATGATGTGGTGGTGCATACTGTAATTATTATGCCTAAACTCATATCTACATTTGACTATTTTACTATATACATGTCGGTTATTGTTGTGGATAGCATGTGTTATTACAGTTGGTAAGATTTGTGTATGCACGCATGTGAACTTTGTGAGTTTAATGAGTGCTATGTTGGTATGTTATTATTTTCCATGGGAATGATTATTTTATTCTTTTTATATAGTTACTTGTGTGATTTCTTATGTTTCCATGATTTTAAGACTATTTTATATGACTATTTTTGGAAAAACTAGTAGTTATGTCTTATAATACTAGACTATGGTAATATGGGTTATCATAGATGTAGTATGTCTGGAAACAAATTGTGGTAGTTAAAATATAGACTTTAATCATTATTTATAGTATGGGATAGAAATTAATGTAAGATTCAATCATACGTTTGATGGAATAAATGTATGCTTTAATTACTCCTATGATTGACATGTTATATGTTGTGTTTGTAAATAAGATGTAAACTAAATTAATATTTTGGTTGAATTTTATTTGACCAATTTATATTACCAATACAGAGTAAGGAGTGAGATGGATTTCATTGGCTTACTGGTATCACAATGATAGATGAAGGGAGTTCGATCAAGTGGTGTGTATGAATTTGATTGATCTAGATTGTTATTATTTATTATTTTTAAAACTTTGGGCCAAAGTATGTTTAGTGAGACATTATAATTTTATGAGTGTGATTCAAATTTTTATGTGATATCTTGTAATAGAATGGATTTTTATGATACACTACATGTTTAATTTATAATCATACAACACATGGGCACTTGGTTGTCTCTCTGGATTTCTGTGCCACCACTATCTAGTTATCCGTGAAGGTGGGGCCATTTCCTAATGGGATTAGTTTGGGGGAAAATTGGGTTGTGGTTGGTATGGAAAATTTCTTGGATGATTCTCTCCCTCCCCATAATATTACTACTTATCGAGATGACACTTGATATTTTCATAGATACTTCAGTTCAGCAACTATACTCTGAGAAAGCCATGTATCTTATATGTACATTGTATTATATTATACTTATTATTGAATATTCTCATGAAGAGTTGTAATTACTTATTATTTTACTTGAATAGTGGTGGCTATAGTCTTGTTACAATTTTAGTAGATTTGATGTGATTACTTTCTTTATTTTCATTGTGATGTGTACTATCATGATATTAGGGATCAATATTATGTGATGTATTATGCTTGTTGCTATTGTCACATTGTGTATTTCTTTTGGTCTCTATAAATTCTAATAGTGTAATCTATATTTGGTATATATGTTTAATTAAAAACAATCATGTATTTATTTGCCTAACCCAGTAGGTTGTTACATCTAAGCTTATGTTAGAAAGGTTTCCTTGATGGGAGTTGAACTTCTAAGTCTCAATGGTTTCATATACTCCATTATGATTAAGGATTAATGTGTTTTAACATGTTTTATTAAATTACCATTTAACAACTTGATAAAGTTGGTCTAGATAACCAATCCAATAAGGATTATGATTCTAATTCAATAACCTTCCTTACATCTAATAAACAGTTAATCTATACAAATTGGGGTTGAATTATCTTGTCACTCTTAAAGCATAATTCAAACCTTGAAGGAAATAAAGGACCTAATTTTTTTTGGCAAAGTAATGGTTAGGTTAATACCTTAAAATTGGGTCTTCATGTTGGTTAAGCTATTATTCACCCTTATCATGGCTCATAATGTCTATGAATGTCTTGGTACATCTCCAACATGGAAGTTACATTTTACGCACTTATAATAGCATGGTAATTAGAACCCAATATATTCATGTTGTAGTTAAGTATTGGAATTTGAATCAATTTTGGAATTTTTTCCATTTGTTCATGTAATCAAATTATGAATTTTATTAGGAGGTCAAGTAAATCCTAGAAATTATATTATTCCTTACAAACATGTTGGGTGTAAATCAATAACAAATAGTATTCCTAAATCATTGCTTTCTCTAGGTTAAGTGAAGCATTATATCAAATAATTTTATAATGCTCAATGAAACTTTCATAATAATAATTTTAATTGTGATTTAAATCTTGTTATAGTAAGGAATAAAGAGCTAAACTATGTCTCATTGTAGTCTATAAAATCTCCTTGAAAATTTGGTAAGGATTACCTTAATGCTATTCTTAAAGATTGGGATCCTTAAAGCTCTAAAGTTATTTATAATAATTTAATAACAATGATTTCTCCTTGATAAGTTGAAAGTTCAAAATAATCATTTTAGAATGGTTGTTAACCACACTCTCAAGACTTATGAGATTAAAAATAAGTTTCTAAATAAAACTCTTCTCATTAAATTGTCCAAAAAAAATTAGTGTGAACCAGTTGGGTTATTTAATTTAGTATTAGAGCTTATTTTCTAAGTATTTTCTAGAATATGCTGATATCTATGGCCTTATATAATATCATCCCTATCAAAAGTTAGGTTACATAAGGTATATTTTGCTTGACATACAGTTGACCTATATGGGTGGTTCAATAGGAATCAATGCGATAAAAGTCCATATTTATAATTAAGGTGAATACTCATTATTTGTTGATGATTTACGGAAGTAAGTCATCATAAAATTCTTACAAAAATAAATCATTAAAAGGGATAAGGGTGTGACCTTAGGTTGGAAAGGCTGATTAAGGGGAGAGTAGTTTATTTACATGGGTAAATCAATTGATTTCAAAATTTTCATTGGTAAAGGACCAGATTTAGCTTTGGATGCTAGGCATAAATGGTTGACTTCACTACACATGCATACATTCCATATAGTCTTGAGTATGATACAATGAGTGATGATTGTAACCTCTATTTTCCTTAGAGATATGAACACTAGAGCTTATTGGATAAGTTTAATAGCATGTTCTTGTGGTGGCACTAATGATCTGGATAGGTATGAGACTTAAGGTAATTTTCCTAATAATATATTGTTGACTATTAATGAAGTGTTGAATTTTGAATTAAGCAATCAAATATGGTTTATAGATGGATTATGATTAAATGGGATGATTATTTTTGTATCTTGAATGATTCAAGAGGTAAAATCTTATAAAAAAAGATGAGTTAAATAATTGATTTTATGTAGATGTGTTTTATTAATAGCTATAACAGCAGCTATAGGTTTTTCTTGGCTAATGTGTCACTATAGGTGATTGGTATTGGCATAATTTTAGTGTTATTATTTTATGATGAATTGAATATTCAAGTTTGATATGATCTAAAATTCAAGGATTATTGTGTTGATATATCTCTCTTGTGATTAGTGGATTTATGTTGGGTAAAACATCTCAACATATACACATTTCCCTAGTTGGTTAAGGTTTTTCCAAGGTTGGTTCACCCTTAGGAGGCATGAAATCAAGACAAGGTGAGAATAGTAGTTGTTCATTTCATGAATATTATTATATATTCTTATTTTATATATATGTAAGTTTAGTTGACTAGTTTTTAGCCATGATGTAATTTGAAAGTGAACATGTGCCCTGTTTTATAATGTTGAGGTACTAGAGTCTATGAATTTTATCTAAAATTCATGACTATGGGAAACTATAATTTCCATGAGGATAATATGATATTCACCCTAAGTTTTAGTTGATTCCATACTTCCCAATACCATACTACATAGAACAAGAAACACTAGTTAGCCATTGGCTTATTTGGGAAGGCCAATTGAGGGACTAGTGATAAAATATTGTTATTAGAAATAAATCAATGAATGTATGGTGTCTATTTATGGCTTATTAGATGAGACATAATTTGATAATTGAAGTATGAAAATCTTGGGAGGATTGAGGGTGTGAATTAAGCTTGAAGGGGCAAGTGGAGGTGAATGTGACTGACTTATCTAGGTAAGTTAGATAACTATATGTATTCTTATTATTGACATCTAATCCATGATGTGTGAACTTGTGGATCATTGTCTGAATCTCATGGATATTTGATATCAACTAGAATGGAATCTAAGAATCAAGTAGATTGATGATATTTTTGGACCCTTTACTTCCCATATAATTATGTTTGTGTTTTAATGTGAGAATACCTTGGCATGAGTTAATAAAAGCACTTGAGTCAAGTATGCACATTCTATTTCATATGGTTCTTATTGACCAAGTTTGAATTTAGATCAAACTTGGACCACTATAGGTAAAAAAAAATATTTTTTAGATGTTTAAGGGTCTAAATATTTTTCATAGTGCTATATTATAGTTCATTTGATGTTATCTAATGCATTTTTAGCCTTAGTCATTGTCTAATAAGTTCATTTGTCATTTTGAGTCTTTTAGTGGGATTCTAAGGGTCATTAATGTAAGTGGCATGGTTTCCAAGGTTCCCATGTGTCAAATTTTACTTTAAACCATCCATTAGGTTAGTTTAACTATTAGGGATGTTAGTTACATCAGAATATTATAGGTTGTCTAATTGAAATCCAAGAAACCAACTAAAAAAGGGAGAAAATGGCACTTGTATGGGGAAGTGTGACATAGGGGATAAGATAATGGAATGCGTATTAACCTTAATAAAACTAATATAGATGTTTTTTATTTTAAATTTCCATGTTAAATCTAAAACCATTCTACTCTTTTTTTGTTTTTCTAGACATACAGAAGTGACCTATAGGTTTGTGCTTAGTACAAATAGATCAAGAAGTTTTAGGACAAATAATTTTGGGAGGTGATATTAAACTCAAAAAAATTAATTTAAATATCAATATTTTAAGTATTTATTATATTTTCTTTATGAATCATCCTTGACAAGATGACTATACTTTTTTGCTAGCTATTTCATGCACCCTATAGGTTTTGAACCATTTTGGTTCAATCCATATGAACCAATTAGGGATGTTGACTCCAGAGGATGTTGGATACCATTTTAGATGGTATAAATTCTTATTTTCATGTTTCATAATGTTTTTATGAGAAATTTAGTCCATGATACAAGGTGACATCATATGCAATCTCAGTCAAAGTTCTTGTTTATAGAATATTATTTTCTTGTAGATGTCTCATTTAGTTGGAAAATGATGTTACATAGTTTTTAGGGTCATATTACTACATTTTTCATGTTTTTTTTTCACCATATCATCTTTTGGGAAACTTGCAACCTTGCCATATCTCATAGTCAACTCCGTGCCTAACTTCACTTACAATCACATGTACGAGCTTGTCCATCTTGTTCATGGAGTTGTAATCATGGTGTATTAGTTATCCAAAAAATTAGAAGATTTTTAGACTTAATTTTATTTTAAATAAGAGACAATTGTGTTCATAAGCTAATTCACCATTATAATTAGTCATTCTAGAGACCTCTACCTGTTTTATTACAGATATGTGCAAGTTATTTTCACATTAGAGAAGATGTGTTGGAGCTTATTTCAAGGTTTTATTGGTGTAAATCATGTGATTAAAGGTTAAATTTGATTTTATATACCCATAAGGCCTTTTTTCCATCCTTGTTACTTTATTCTAAATACTCACTACCCATATACTGCTCTATACACACCTACAAGGCCTTTGTTGACATCATGTTGAGAGGGGAGGATTGACATAGGTATCAACCTTATAATATTGATAAATGTGCATTAGTAAATTTATTGGAAACATTATAATGACCATAAATATACCAATTTATCATATTACCCATAGCTCTACACTTGCATCTTATGCATGCTCATGACCACCTATAGGTGGTACCTCAAGATTATGAAGGATTTTGTATGGGAGATTTGAGTCATGTTAAAGACCTTTACAATTTTTATTATGTGAAGGAGTTATGAAAAAAAATTAGGAGTTTTTAAAAGGATAAAATGAGTAAGATAGGTGGTTTTGGATGAAGATTGAATTCTAGGAAAGTTTCCCCAAAAGGTCAAAATAGAGGTCCAAGGGGTTTTCATAGGCCTCTTTCAACATGCTTACAAGGTGTTCCAAGGAATTTAAATAGGTGAAGATGATAGCATCTTGTATTTTCAAGGGATATTCCAATAATGGAGGTAAAAAATTAAGTGTAAAGAGGTTGTTTGAGGCCTCAAATATGCCTCCAAAAACATTGAAATCATGCACCAATGTCTGCAGGTCTGAAGTTGTAAATGGTCTTTTGACATTTTAAGAAGCAAATAGAAATAAAAATTATGACTAGGATGGCTCAAATAGTTAAATTATATGAAAAATTGCATGGATATGATCACTATAAGGTTAATTCATACCTTTTCAAGCTTATGAGTGCCTACAAGTGCCCATCTATAGGAAAAAAGGAAACATATAATAGGGTAAAGGATAGTGATTCAAATTTGATGCCCAGGTGGTGTTTTAAGACTCTCAAGCTGAGTGAAAGTAAAATAATTTATTTTATGATTAAATTGTATTTAATGTAGTCTCTAAAAAATCATAACCAAGATCAATTGGATCCATATACACCTACAAGAATAAATATCTAGGGGTGTCTCAGTCATGGCAAGAAGAAACCCAATTATGAACCCAAAGAGCCTACAAGATGAATACAGTATATAATAATTTATCAAATGGTTCTCATGGTTTAATTGATATTCTATCCATATAATTACCAAGTCAAAATGAGATACACACACACACACACACACACACACACACACCTATAGGTAGAGTTTCAAAGAGTAGTCACAGTCAAATAGGAAACATAATCAATAGTTCATCAAGTTGAAAAGCAAGGCCTATGTGAGGTGTTTGGAAAAATTAGAGTGATAAGTGAGTTTGAGGTAATTTAATTATAATATTAATATTATAATTATACCCTCACACATCATTAATAAGGTCTAAATGAGCTAATATGTACCTACATTAGTAAAAAAGTAGATTTTCTCAATCAAGTAAGAAAGGACTCAGTTTTGAGGCTCAAAGTGGATATACAGGGTTAAAGAGAAATTGGACCTAATTAAATAACATATGAAAATATCCAATAGGATATTTATGGAACTAATAAGCTCCAAAAATGATGAAATAAACCTACAAAGGTCTCTTAAACCCCTATATGCACCTACAACTATGTGTAGTCATGATAAAGTTTGAGATGAACTTGTCTAGGGAGAAGAAGAGGGCCAAAATAAAATAAATATGTCTCATGATGTATAAAAAAAAGCCCAAAGCTATCAGTTTGTACAAAGAGCTAGGAAACCTCTTTGCTCAATAGATGAATATGAGGAATTCAAAGAAGAGGAATGTTTTTGGGTGAATAACAAGCTTCAGTAACATGAATTAGATATGGGTAACATGTTTATTAATCATATGATCATTTTTTTATCATGAAGAGGTCACCTTTAGGTGGATTTGATGAAAATTCAAGAAAACAAGCTTTTTAGAGGCCTTTTTTGGGCATTTTGAGATGATTACGCACATAAATCAAGGAATACAGCGTAAAAAATTATTAAAAATTATCATTATTACCTTTCACAACTCAAAAATTATTTACTTTACCTTGGGGAAGAGGGATATACCTCACTATTTTGTCTTAGAGGTTAGCTAGTCAAGGAAAATTAGGTTTTAGTAAAGCAAGCTAATGAGGCCAAAAAGGGCTAAAGAACTTGATAAAAGATTTGGGAAACCTCTAGAATCATGTTTTGAGGTGTATGAAAGGAAAATAGGTGATAAGGAACACTAGACTAGGCTCAGAACTCTTAATATGACCAAAATACCCCTGCACACAGTCCAACTAGGCAAGTTTTCACTAGGTCTAGTTGGTGAATGATAGAAAAGGAAGAAGAGGAGTGCTTGGGAAGTTGTGTGGTGATCTTATAAGCTTTAATATGTGTTAACATGAATAAGACACCAAACCAACCATTTAAAATCAACCCAAGTCACCAAATCTATCTATATGACCATGAAATCTATCCAAATGACATAGTTTGACCATGAAAGCTATTAGACATTGCAAAGGACTCACTCAAGCTCCCTCTCGTACTTTTAAATTATACATACATGGTGTAAAATATTGTAATTTTGACTATTTTATGTGTTTATTAGTTTATAATAGGTTATAAGAGATGAAATCAAGTTTGGACGAAATACATAGACTTGTTCTAACTGCTTATGGTCATTTGATTCTAAGAAAAAACTCTTAAGTGTCCAAACTAGAGCTCTCATCTCAGCCAGTCAAAATTGGCATAGTGAACACAATATTGAGAAGGGTGAAAAATTCAAGTATGATCCTTTTCAAGGTGTAATTGAGTAGTATAAGGAAATGGAAATTCTTTCCTAGTGTCATTCACTCCCTCCCATGTATTTTCATGGATAATATAAGCCAATTTTGAGGCCAAGTGGGAGGGGTTACTGAAAATAGAGTTTTTTAGATAACAGGTAGTGATGGCTTCCTTCTAGGAGTTTCCAAATGATTAGGACTAAAAAAAATGCATAGATATGTATGTCTCAAATCTTTACCTATAATCTCAATCATTAGACCTATCCCTAGTTAGTCGTGGGATGTTCAAACAAGTCCAAATTATGAAGGTAGTTTTCTAAGCTAAGACAAGGAGTTTTATGACACTTTTCATAAGTTTCATGACTTGTATGGACACTTTGGCCTCCTAAAATTACATGGTTCATTTCACACCTATTTTTCATGCATTCTTAACCTCTTTTATTAGATTGACAAGTGTCGAAGTGACCTTTGGACTTACCTTATCTTGCTCTTCTCCCAAAGGCTATAAATATTGACTCTTTTGGCTCTTTTTACAAACCTTCATTGGCTGATGGTGAAACCTTGGCTAATTTTGTACTTGAATTTATCTTGAACAAATAAAACAAGTGAATTTTCCTACTTATATATTGTATAATTGATGTTTGTTTTAATCGTGTTGGTCTTGTCTAGTAGAAGATGATCTTTTATAGCATGTTATTCTTGATTGTTCACCAAGTGTGCAAAAGTGTAACTATTAAAGGTCTTTATTAGTGTTCTCTTTCAAGTGTATAAGTGTCTTAGAAGTGTTTCATGATTTTATTCTCCCAAGGAATCATTCATTCCCCTCCTAAGTATCAAAATACCTTTTGAACCTAGCTTTTGAAACATTGATGTAACAATATGTCTTGTGTTGTGAGCTTTATGTGAAGAAGGCTTTATTTTGCTTTAAGCAGTATAGTTTCAGTCATTAGGAAGAAATTCAATATTGGTGCATCACCTTTTATTTCTCTTAGTTTTTCTTCTTAATCCTTTTCATACCAAGTTGATAAATAAGAGAGTTTCTCAAAGAGTGCATCAAGGGAACTAGCCCTTCTAGAGATTCATCTCACCAAATTATTACCCTTAACAAGAGAGATGTTTCCATTATACCACTTAGATGAGGAGATTTATGCATCTCATCAAGGGCTGAAAATATAAGTGACAATAGTTCTTTCATTATATGTAAAACTATAATACATTTTATATGATTATACTAAGTATGTAAACATTGTAACTTCTCCATGATATGTGGATATAATCAACCCTGTAAACTTATATTTATTCCCTATTAACAACCTTTTGGTGTAGGTATCTCATATATGTATGACATGGAATAAGTATGATTTGGTATTGTTAAAACCATGTAATTTGTGAACTTAAATGTGGTCATAAATTCTTATGATGTAAATATCCCTCTCAAAATTAACCTCTATAAATTAAAATATGCCAATGTATAGTGTTGTATTGTGTGGTGTAACCCCACATCATTGGTATAATAATGATAATTGATGCAAGTGTGATGTAGAGGGTAAATAGTCACTAATATGCATTGATATAAATTGGGTGTGGGCTAGGGAATGGAGCCTCTTGTAGGTTAATAACCCACTTCTCCCATTTGTATGAGGTGGCCACCTATTCATTTAGGTGTGTACACTATGAGTGTCATAAGTTGTCTATGGGATAGTTTCCTTTTGGATTAATTTTTCCTAACCTACCTATTAAAGGTGGTTATGAAAACAACCCTTATGGAATTTATGTTTATGTAACCTTGTCAAATGTTAATGGATCCTGTAAGTTGGTTTTTATGCAAAAACAAATTAGCAAGGTTGTACTTGCTAAAGTGTAGGTAAGTATTAGTTTGTAATTAAATCATGTTGTGAATGAGGTAATTCTTGTTTTACCTATGTAATTATGATAGAATAAATATTTTGATTTGTTTAAATCATGAGTATAATGTATACTTATTCTTATAAGGAGCAATATAAATTATGGATCAAGCAGTTTATGAATTTTAGGATGCTACCAAGAGTTAAGTGCAGAACAATGATGGGTATGACATCCTAAAACCATCATGTGAGATTTTTTTAATTTAAATCATGATTAAAAATAGAAGGGTTACATGTGAATTCCTAGGATAACTTCTCTGGTGTTCGATGTGGTTGTTGTGGGATGTTGCACTAACCCATAAATAATGTAATTTTGATAATCATAATAATATGGTTTAGTATTGTTGATATTGTTCAAGGATGAATGATAAAAAAATATGCATAAATAATAATCAAAATTGATGGGAACATCACTTAATATAATTGTTACTATAATAATCCACATTCTATGGTAAATGTTAGAAGGAAAAGTGTAAGATATGACTGATTTATTTTATAAAAAATACCACATTCAAATATGTAATATGATTTGATTTATTTATTTTTAGATAAATCAACTATTGTTACAAAATTAATGTTTAGTAACTAACATTGAGGTGATCAATCTATTTTACATTTTTGGAAGAACTACCATAAAAGTCTAATTCAATTGATCACATATCTGTGTCATGATGAAAATTGAGCATGATACCACTATAGTTTTAGGTATTCTATTTCTAATTTCTAAACCTTTTTTGGTAATTTAGACTTATAAGGGTGTTTAAATAATTTAACTAGAATATGAATACACACACACACACACACACATACATATATATATAGATATATATATATACATATATATATACATATATATGTATATACATATATATATATATATGTATATATATATATATGTATATATATATATATACATATATATATATATATACATATATATATATATATATATATATATACATATATACATGTGTGTGTGTGTGTGTGTGTGCGCGTGCGTGTGTGTGTTGTGTGTGTGTGTGTGTGTGTGTGTGTGTGTGTGTGTGTGTGTGTGTGTGTGTGTGTGTGTGTGTGTGTGTGTGTGTGTGTGTGTGTACATATATGTATGTATGTATGTATATATATATGTATGTATATATATATATATATATATATATATATATATATATATATATATATATAAATATATATATAAATATATATATGTATACATATATATATACATATATATATATATATACATACATATATATATATATATATATACATATGTATGTATATATATATATATATGTATATATATATATATATATATATATATATATATATATATATATATATATATGTATGTATGTATATATATATATGTATGTATATATATATATATACATATATATGTATATATATATATGTATACATATGTATATATATATATATATACATATATATATATATATATATATATATATAATTTCAACTTTACCTTTGAGGCATCAAGACTATACCTTTTTATAAAAGGGAGGATGTTACATTCCCTAATTTTAACCTCTTATAATTGGTAAATTTATTTCAAAGTGAGTCTATATGGGTGGCTTTAGAGTTAATTTCTAGCTTGATAAAGTATTATTCTTCAAAGCATTTAACATACTTGGTAAGAGGGATTAAAGGACTTGAACTAGAATATATCTATGTTCAAATCCCTGGTAAAACCGTGTTTGTCATTTTGCTTAAAATAATTGATAGTGGATAACTTGATTTAAACTATAATAATTTCCTCTTAGACATGAAAAAGTCTTGTGAAGGCTGGGTACACATGTCAAATCATGAATCATGATGACTTACTTTTATTAATTCAAAATTATAAAATGATTGAATAAAAATCCATAGACATGATTATAATTGTAAAAATCATTTCATTTTGACTAAATCGACCCTTCCTTGTATGGAACACCACTAGGGTTTATGCATGGCTACAAGATCCACTATCGCACGACCTAGGGGCAGAGGTGGAAGGATGAAAGTCATGGTTTCTAGAGGAGAGCTATCACACCCATTAATAAGAATGGTTTTATTTGAATTTTTTCTATGCCTAGTATGCTCACTCATTTCATATACATCAAGGTAGGATATTTTTGCCACATTTGGTTAATGTTTGAAGGTTTTCCATACCATTTTTTTATAAATATCTCATGCATTTGGTGCAGGTCAGGAAGGAATGACCCCAAAGTAAAGCTATGGCACATTAATAGTTAAGTCACCCTCCTCTATTTATACATTCTAATTTTTACATTAGTAGGGTGATTATTTATTTGTTATTGGGATATATGCCCAGACATGCTTACATAGACAAGCATATTTGAGCCTATACCCCAATATGGGTCAATGTATTTTAGGTATGTAAGTAAGTTGTTGTATATTTTGGGTTATGATGGAATGAATTAAATTCTTGATCTAGTAATTAAAAATGTTGAAAGGGTTATCAGTTTGATTTTACAAATTGGTTAAAATGATTTCCTTTTTTAAGACATTATTAAATGCCTAGCTTTTTCTTATTATCTCCTTATTGGGTTATGCCAAATAATTGGTGTTGTTATTTATGAATTGTTAGAAGGATTTTATTAAGGTAATAATAGTATATAGTATCAATTATCCTTCATTAACATTGTTGTGGCTATTCTTGACATAAGGATTTATGGGTTTTTGGTAAATAAAATGTTTTTGCATCTATATGGGTTCGAATTGTTCTATGGAAAAGAAATCAAGAATTTTTCTTGTGAGTAGTTTTAGAGATTTCTTGATGAAAATTATGGAATTTATTAAATTATTTTATCATATTAAGACTTGGTTATAGATGCATTTTTAAATTTACTAATTCCTAAAAAAAAGGGTAGTGTAATGTTAGTTTTATAGTTGATTTCCTAAAAAAGGGTGATAAAAACACTATCATAAATTAATAACAAATTTATGTTGAGTTGTATGGGTTATTTTATTTCATTCAATCTATTTCCTTTATGGCACAATGATCTCATTTCTACCTTGTTAGGCATGGTGCAAATAATTTTAATTTTTGTTGTTTTCTATTTGGATTCCCCTTGCATCTTCTTTAAGAAATTGAATTCTTAAATTAAACTTAGCCATAATGGTAACATGAATATTATGTATTAATGACTCTATTATATTGATGTATGATTTATTTATTGTTGGGGTATGATTTTCAAGCACTTGTGATAATGATGTGTTTATGATTGTTTTTAAATTATGCACATCTACCCACAGGATTTGGGGATATATTGAGAAATATCTAGAAGTCAATTATTGGATGTACATAACATTTTGTATGTTTAAGTTGTACCCTTGTTTCATTGGATTTTCTTAGGATTTGAAGGTAAACATTCTTAATAATTAATTAACTTAGTTTATCTTTACCTTGGTGATTTTTATTGGTTGCAAATATTCTTCTAGCTATTATGGACTATTCTCCTTTTTGATTCAATCCCCTAGATGTATGATAGAATAGAAGAGTGTGTTAAAGATTTTTGGAATGGTTTGATTTAACTATATGAGAATTCTCTAAATTCTGGAAAAATTCCTTAAACTAAACAAAATACTTGGGATGTTCTCTATGTAACATAATTCTAAATTTTGTTGTTTTGAGATTTATTATTTGTTTCATTAAAAATTGAATTATACCTTGAATGTTTCTTGAAAACTTGTTAAATCATTAGGTGAATGCATGCTCCTTTAATTTGAAGGTAAATTGCCTCTTTTTCATGGTTGGATGGAAAAGGTTATGTTCTTGTTCCTTGTTGTGGGTTGTTATTAACATTTTGGTTGACTACTATAAAAAAACCTATGTTTGGATAGGTCTTAATAATAAGATTTTTAAATTCATATTTTAAGTAAGAGGGTGCATGTGATTTGGATGAAATGAAAATGAACCTTTGGAACATTTTATATTTCCTTGTGAATGCTATTCCTTTGTATTGTGTAAATTTTTGAGTATGGGTTAATTAGTGTATTTATTGATGTAATTTAGTATTGAACTGGGTAATTGATTGAATCTATCTTTTTATACATCTATGTAAATTAGTCAAAAATCAACCTTGAGTGGTTATTAACATGTAGCATAGTGTTCATGCTATCTAAGATTGTTCCTTGAATAGATGGAATTTAATTCTTATTGTTAAAAGGATACTACGCAAATATCAATATATTGATGATCATTAATTAACTTTTGTTAAGATCTATGATAGATGCTTATTCTAATTTATGTTTATGCTACATTGGCATTGGATTATAAGTGAAGAAGAGTATGAAAATTAATCTTTGAAAAATATATATATCCAAGTGAATTTATCAAGTTAGAGTCAAATGAATGCACATTTTATTGTAAATAACAACAAATGTGGTATAAAATAAATGTCAAGTAAAATGGTTAATGGCCCTAATTTTTTGATGTGATAATTTAATGATTATAGGTAAGGTTACACTTTATGATACAAAAATAAGAGGTATATTCATAGAATATGTATGAGCTAAAATTAAATGTGCATGTGAATTATTAACATTTGTACCATATTAAATATTTATTGGCTTTTGAAATCACATTTCATCATAAGGATGGATGATATAAGTATTAGTATATTAGTAATAACTCTACTTTATACATCTAAAGTAGAATCACTTTTATTACCTTGTTTTTTCAATTAAAATAATTATCATGTTGTTGTTTAAAATAGTATTTTATAAGGAAGATGGCTTGTAAGTCTTGTGATGATGAGAGTCTTAACATGTTTTGTTACAAGAAAAGACTTGTCCTAATTAACCATTAGGTGATCATTTTTTGAAGTTGGTATTTTATTTTTATATTGTATGTGTTCACACTTGAGTGAATAATCTCCTTATTCTATGATTTTAATTGGCTGTGTAATGGATAAAAGTCTTGAATGAATTTAGGAGTTGAATACTTATACAATCATTTGTGTCTACTATATATGTCATTTCCATTATCATATGGTCCATTCAGAATTGAACTAGATGTGTATTTGAATTTTAAATTAATTTTAAAAATGTCTTTATTATTTAAGTAAATTATTTATTATCTAGAACTTGGAATGGAAAAAGAAATAAATTTCATGATTATGAGAATGTATATTTGCTAATGGTCTTATTTGGGTGTTCATAGTTTTCTCTTTTTCTTAAGCTTGGTTGTTCTATTTAATATACCTATGTTTTAAAAACAAATTAAGGGTATATTAATGCATCAACATTTGTGGATTCTTCAGCTAATATGAAATTCTTCTAGTCATAGTAATAGGGTTCATTATTGGCTAGTATAGCTATTTTAGATCTGAAAATATCCATGGTGTAAAAGAATGTTTGTTCATTTACTCTTTGAAGTAATATGGAATATTGTTGAGTTAATCATATCTACTTGATATATTATATTCAAAACTTATGTTTGGAAAGTAAGTCTTGCATGTTATAACTACTCATTTTCCATAATGAGTCATAGTGACTTAAAAACATTAAGGGAATATTATCTTCAATTATAATTTCATCATCTAAACTTATGTTAGAAAGATTTCCTAGATGGGAGATGAACTTGTAAGTCTAAATGGTTCCCTTTAATCCATTATGATTAAGGATTAATGTGTTGTAACATGTTGATTCTTTCTTAAAAGACCATTTAAAAACTTGGTAAAGCTAGTCTAGATAACAAATCTAATAAGGATTGTGAGTCTAATTCAATAACCTTCCTACATATAATAAATATTTGATCCACGAAAATTGAGTTTGAACTATAATGGCACTCTCAAATCATAATTCATAACTTTAAGGAAATAAAAGACCTAAACTTTGTTGGCAAAGGAATGGCTAGGTGAATACCTTAACCTTGGGTCCTCATGTTGGTTAAGTTATTATTCACCCTCCTCATGGCTCATAATGTCTATGAATGTATTCATACATATCCAACATAGAAGTTATATTTTACCCAATTTTAATAACATGGTAATTGGAACCCAATCTATTTGGTTTGTGATTAAATGGTGGAATTTGAATTAATTTTGGAATTTTGTCCATTTTTTCATGTAATGAATTTATAAATTATAGCACATGGTCAAGTAAATTCTATAAATTGGATTATTCCTTACAAACATGTTGGGTGTAATCAATAACATGTAGAATTTTTAAATGATTGTCTTTTCTTGGTTAAGTGAAGTATTATATCAAATAATTTTCTAATGCTTAGTGGAACTTGAATAATAATAATACTTGTAATTTTTATGGAAATATTGTTCTAATAAGTAATAAAGAGGTAAATTATGTCTTATTATAGTCTATAAATCCTCCTTGACATTTTGGTAAGGATTACTTTAACACTATTCTTAAAGATTGGGATCCTTAGAGCTCTAAATTTATTTAAAAAAATTTAATAGTAATGTTTACTCCTTGATGAGTTTTAAATTGGAAATAATCCTTTCGGAATGGACATTATGCGTACTTTGAAGACTTGTGAGATTCAAAATATGTTTATAAATAAAACTCTTCTCATGAAATTGTCAAAAAAAAGTGTGAACCAGTTGGGTTATTTTAATATGTCCATCAATAGGGTGCATAGTATGTGTTATAAAAGCCATAAAGAGACTATGGGGACTGAATGGATTCATTCCTACCCTTTATTATCTAGTGGTAATACATAGTAGCTCATAATGGATATTTTAAAAATATGAATTGAGGAAGGCTTAATATAGAACATTATTCATTTTATCCCTTTTTATTATATTTGAATTTTATCCATGGAAATATATAGTGAATTCAAATAATTCCTCAAAAAATAATAAAAATATGATAATTAACCTCATGAGATGGATAAAAATATATAAGAAATTTTCATTTTTTATATCTATTATTTTATTTTGAAGCTTTGAATTTTCAAAATGCTTTAGGGGTGTACTAGTCAAGGTGTGCTTGATTTTAGACTCCTTGATATATTGATCCCAGTCATAAATAACTAATAAGGATTAAACCCCAAAGGAGAATCGATTACAGAAGATTACACCATCATGCAACTAAATTATCTCATCTCCAAATTATGTTGAGAGTAACTTCCTGGGGCTAACCATTTATCTGTGCACTATAGAACCAAATAGATAAAAGGATTCATGTGGCTAAAAATAAAAACCCTATGTACTTTTGATATCATTTTTATGTATGTTGAAGATAAATTTTCTATATAGTGTTGTTTAATGTTTTATTAGTGGATCACTACCCCTCACACCATAATTCAAGTAAAATTGATGACTATTTTACTCAAAATGATAAATCCTATGAGTTTTATAACTTATAGAACATAATTATAGAAAGCAAAAAATAAAAAGAAAATAAATTCAAAAAAATAAATAATTAATTAAAATTATTCATGTAAATTAGGAATTCAATACAAAACCCCTAGTTCAAATAGAACTCATAAAATATCACTCGATCAAATTCTAAAAAGGATAATTAGATTTATATTGAGTGTATATAAATCATGAATTTAGTTGAAATACTAGGATAAAAAATGGAAAAATAATACTCAAGAGATAAATAGGTTCACCAATGTGTTTTAATCTATTTTTTGTTTAGTAATATTTAACATGCATAAAAATTTGAAAGATGATTCAGATTTTTATATATGGCATTCACACATAAATATGAATGCAAAGTATAATTAATTGAAATTGATTGACAAGTGGTATATGATACATATAGTAAATAAAAGTACTAATATGATACTTATATTTTTTTGGTATCTATTTTATTATATTATGTTATCATAATAGAAAATAAGATAAAATGGGCTTGTAATATTTTAGGTTTAGGAATAAAATTAATGACTATACTTGGATATATACGCACACCTTGGACAACCATATAGTGTGTCCTTGTCTATTGATTATAAATTTGTCTAATATGAAAATGGTGATACTATAATATATATGCCACCAACATGTGTTTATATTAAGATTATTGAGATACTTTTATTCTATTAATGTTGTGCAAAAATGTTTGTTTTCCTTCTCCTTGCCTTGAAAACCCTAGGTGTACTTGTGAGAGCTAAAAACCTAAAAAGAAGGGGAGGTGTAATGTAATGAGCTAACCAAAATAAACCAATTAATACTTATATATAATATAATTATGGAATAAATACACATGTATATCTCCCACTTATTGTGATTATATTATTGTGTTCCTTCATTATATGCATGCAACTAGTAATGTGTATTTGATACTTGACAATGTTCACTTTTGACTTGATTTATAATATTTTAGAATTGGATTTTGACTAATCCTAGTGATATTATATATATATATATATATATATATATATATATATATATATATATATATATACATACATATATATATTTGAAAGGTAATATTTTATCAATATATAGTAGTGTATAAGTGCTCAATAAATAGTGCCAAGATCTAGCGAAATCTAGTGTAGTAATGAATGAACTTTGATTTTTATTTATAGGGTTCAAATTTAATAATTTCCTTTAGCTGACTTGAAAAGAATAAGAGATGAAACATATGATGTTTAAAATTTTAAATATTATCCATTAAATGATGTAGGGACAAATTCATGCTAAGTTAACATGTTTGCAATAGTGGACCTATGTGTAAAATGTGGACCTGTCCCAAAAGAGCACGAAAAATTGGTCTAAGGTAAGGATTAGTATAAGAGTGATATAAAGTGGTTTTTATAAATTAATTTGGAATTATTTTATAGTAGTGATAGTGAACATAAGTTTCAACTCTACATATGGATAAATGACTAGAGGATTGTCAAATTAGAGTCCTATATTTGAGCATAAGTCAAGTGGTTTAAGATATGTCAATAATTAATATTATCAAGTATCTATGACCATTTTTAAGATTTAAAAAATATAATATAAAATTAAGATATATTTATGGATTCAAATGGAAGATAAATTTTTCTATCTAATTCCATATTTAACATGCAAATTATTGTGTTTTCATATCTATAATTTTTTAATGCAACTACAAAAAACTATATGATTTTAAATGTAAAGAGTATGAAGTATGAATTATTTTTGATATTTTATATATATATATATATATATATATATATATATATAAATTAGTATAATTAAAATAATAATATAATATAATAAATAAACTAATAACAATAAATAAAATTAGATACCCTAACATGATTAAAGTATATGGAAGTTAGAGAATAAGAGATTGATCAATATTTAAATTAGTTAACCTTCAAGTTGATGAATCCATGTTTTTTATCAATAATGAATCCAAAATTATCCATTAAGAGTGAACACAAATTATTATAAATACATAATCAAAAATTCAATAAGAATATATTTGAATGGTGTTTAGTTTCTCTTGAAGAAGAGAATGTTATGTTGCAAGCTCATGGTTTTCTTCCTCCAATTAATGTGGATGACCAAAATATTACTATAGAAACTTGGGTTGAGTTATTAAAAAATATATATAAGGTTTAATACAACTCTCTAAAAAAATTATGTTCAAATGTAAATCTAATTTTTAGATTTAAAAATCATGGAAAAAAAAGTTGTTTGTAATGAAAGAGAAGAGGTTGCATGTAGGAGTTAACTAAAGTTTAACTGAGAAATTGTTGAAGTTAACTTAGAGGTATCTATAATAATATTATACAAGACATTAACTTAATTGTAACATTATGAAGTCAAGTTAAATATAATATGATAAAAAATATGAGCTAAATATGCAATAACATATCAAAACATGTGTCCCTGAAGTGAGTTGTAAAAGACATAAAATGGTGGAAAAAATGTAAATTTATCTAGGTAGAAGTTATACAAACACCATGGTAGTTCCATAAATTTTAGATTAATTTTCAAATCCATCATGGTGGTGGTGAAAAATTCCAAGGTTGTTACATAAAGCATCACAACAATGTCATCATGCCACACCATAACTCAAGTTTTGAAAGAGATGAACTTAATAAATGCAAGTTAGACACTAAGATAGGACATGAAAGGAGAGAAATGATATAAAAAGGGGATAATATTAGATATGATCATATTTTATTTATGGATGTACTTGTATCATCATTGAATATTGTGAAATTTTACATTGTGCAAATTTGGGTGTGTAACAAAACCACATGTGAAACATTAGTATTCTTAGGTATGTAATGTTTATGGACTTCATTCTTAGGAATATTTCTTAAGAAAGTCTTCTTTTGGTAACTCTCATTTTTTTTATTTTCACTTTGGGAGATGGAACCACAATTTGAGTGAGTTACTCAATATTAGAAGGCATGGTTTATTTTATTGGTGTTTTAATATATTTATCTAATGTAAGGTAAACATTTTTAACAAGATATTTTATTATATTCTTGAAATAATGATACCTATCTTTAGCTTGCCCATAAATTCTATGATAAGTACAAGAGCACTTGGGCCTTTATATAGTCTGAATAGGAATTAATATGATCAATTTATTTTTAAGTATTTTTTTTAGACTTTCACAAGGAGAGGTTTTTATATTATTCCAACTTTGTGATTTATTAGTAATAAATTCTTTTTTGTTTCTTAACCATGTCGAAGATGAAATTAGTTGAGACACAAGTTTTTAATGGGGATCTATAGGTGAAAATTTTTAGTATCAAGTTAAGTATTATTGGCATGTGCAATATTATCTTTAAGTGACTTAACCTTTAGATATAAAGTTTGTACTTGATTTTATAACTTATCAATGGAATACATCAAAGTATGAATTTGATGTGCAGGAATGGTGGTACTCTAAAAAATTCATTCAAGGGTAAAGTATTATTATTAATGGTAGCACTAATTACACTACTTATCATCTAATAAAAGATATGGATTTATAATCACAAACCATAGACATTTCAAAATTGATATTCGTGGAAAAATCTATAGGATTATACACCCTACCTATTCATGTTATGATAATATGGACCTTTATGTTCAGTTTAATCCTAGTGAGAATATTAAGGGTTGTATTTTAGCTATAATTATCATTAGATATTTGGGGAAGAGGAATGAAAGGATTGGTGCATACCCTTTTTCTTTGAGTAGTAAGCATAAGCATCTCATATTCAATATTCATGCAATATGTGTTGTTAAATAAACCTAACAGTTCATCATTATTAATATCATCATTCTATTATAAATAATTTTAACTAATTTAATTTCACAATATAATAATACATCACATAATATATTAAATTATGACAACCATAACTTTAATTATAAAATATGAAGAATTGGCATCCATTTTAGCTATGTTAGGGATTTCATTATGGATATAAGTATCATATCCCCATCAATAAGAATTATTCTATGTAATAATAAGTGTTAAGAGGCATAAGGATTGTATTAATAACATTATTTGATGATTGTTATGATTTTATTTGACTACTATGTTCATTTATGATTATTTTTTAAGACATTAATTTGTATTTAGTTCAACATTTATTTTTGATGAATTTTATTATTATTTATGTTTTCAAATAATATTAGTTATTTTTTCTTAGCAATTATCATTATGAATTTATTTTTAAATTATTATTTTTGGACTAGATAATACTAATGTTATCTAGTTGTTTTACAAGTGCCTAGATAATACGTTAGAGCTCGGCTTGGATGAGAGAAAACATGGTGGAAAAAGTAAGATAAACTATATAGATAAATTAAGCACCCCATTTGCCCATTGATCTCATTTATTTCATACATATGTATATTACTTTAATTACTCTAATTCTATGTAATAATGTTAAATAAATATTACATGTTTTAGTTTCAATAAATAATAATTGATTCACTAAGATTGAAAGACTATGTTAAACATAAGTGTTAAAGTGAAAAATATATTCAAGGCAAAGTCTATAAGTTTAACTCTATTAGAATTTTATTATCAATAAAATTTGTTAATATAACTAGACTTGATAAGGGATCATATTCACTTAGCACCAACTTGTGATGGGAACTTTTATAAACATTGGATAATGTCTAAAATCATAATTTCATATGTGAGGTACATTACATAATGTTATCACATAGATTTTACACATGTCTTGATGTTTGTATCATGTTGTGTAGAAATCAAATGATACAATGAGATCACCTCCAAGTTATATTACCTTGCAAGTTGAGGTGAACCTCTAGAGAAGGCCAACTTCCTTTCACTAAATTTAGTGCAAGTTATAAACTACCAATTTATGTGTGAATTTTTCTTCTTAGTGATCTTAATTCTAAACTAGGGTTTGACTATGAGAAAAGAGTTTCAAAAATGATTTTTTCAAAATTGGAAATGGTGATTACACAAAATATTTGTATTGGATTTTAATTCTTTATTTGAATGAGCACAGTAGAACAATAAATATATTGAAATTTATTAGATCACAAACTCATGCAAATGTGAAACCAAAGGTACTTTTGGGTATTTTTCATATAAGGAACAAGAATCTTTATTTTTTATCAAACAATCTTTCAAAATGGAAAAATAATACCAAAATTAAATTTTATGATAGAAATAAGAATAAAATCATCCACAAATTTGATAAATAAACTTGCATACACAAAGATAACACATACAAGAAAGGAAATTCTTCAATCTATTCTCATTATTCAAGTTAAAACTTGTAGATAACTTATTCAAAATGTGAAATAATTTATTTAATAGTAAAATGATAAATGGGTTATGCCATATTACTCATATTTATACAAACTATTCTCTTGGAAGAATTGTATTTATCAAAAAATCCATTCCTAGTTCAAAAGCATGTAAAATCTGAAAACTCCATGTAAAGAGGGCATGATCTTTAGCTAGAATGGCATCCTTGGAAAATTAAATGGATAAAAAAAGGAATCATGAAACTATTGGGCATTCAAAAAAAATATTATAGGCATGGGATAACTTATTGAATATTCATACAATGCATTCATCTTCTTCAATTGAACTATTATAGCTTCTCCATGCAATGAGGTGCCAAAATGAAATTCATACTCAAAATAATAGATAGCTTTTAGATATCTTAGGTTACTTTTAAAAAACCCAGCTTGTAATTTTCAATTGAGACTTTGACAACTTTTTAAGTCATCTAATTTTGACAAAACTAGAAATTTAATTTACAATATGAGTCTTTGCAAGTTAAATAACTTAGACTTATCAAAAAGGAAAGCATAATTTACAAGTTTGCTTTTTTCAACTTTTTAATCTGTCAAAAAGTTACATGGAAATTAAAAGTGGATCTTTCTCAAAAAGATACTTCAAAAGGATAGTTTTAATTTATAATTTTAACTTTAAAATATTTTTCACAACAAATAAATATAATATACAAAATATATTTGATTGAATGAATTAATCTAGAACCATAACCTCTAAATACCCTTTGTCCTTCTTTGACTATGTCTTCTCAATATATGCATAAAATCTTTTGAATATATTTAGGATTCAATCTTCATCAAAACCAAATCAGTATAGGTTTCTTATTTCACATTTTGTAAGTGTATCACAGAGTTTCCTTTGTATAATCCTGTATACCTGAGTATCTTTCCCCATTTGATCAAGTGTATTATGGTACCTGATAAAACAATGGATGGAGCTCAAGCTAAATGTTGTATCTCATGTTGACTCTCCTTTGACCACTCCTTAAACTTGTCTTAAACTTCTTGTACTGAAAGGATTTGGTTTTGATGATTTATTGCTTGAGATGATAATTTATCAAGAAAATCTTCAATGTTAAAGAGTATATCTATGACCTTGTCATGTGTATCCTTAGCTTTATTAATACTCACTATGACTATTCTTATTCTGAAATTAGCTGATCTATCCAATTCCTCATGCTCTACCTCATTTTTCAATATATTTTCTATAATGAGGGTATCATTTTCAATCATGTCCACAACTTGAAAATTTGGGTAAAATAGGTTCAACATTTTTATCTCTTTTTGATATTTGTTTATTTTTTCCTATAAAGTTGCATGTCCATCTTCCAAAGCTTTATAGTAGTCCATTACTAAATTAACGACTTTATTTACCTTTGAAATGAACTCCTCTTCTTGGTCATTTGTATCCCTTCCCATGCTACCAATCTCTATTATTGCATCAAGTATTTCTCTATCTATGATTTGAGTAATAGATTATGTTGGTTGGGCAACAGCCTCATTAAACTTCTTGAGTGTAGTCATCAATTGTTTAGCCTTATTCTTTATTTGTATTTTGTGACCTTATCACTATTCATTTTCTCAAAAATAGAGTTAATGCTTGATTGAAAATCATGTTTCAATCCCTCTCTTGTAGGATAACCAAGGTGAACTTTTCATATTTGGTAATCCCCCCCCCACTAGATCTTATTTTTGTTTATTTGGTGGGGGGGACTATAATATCTACATACTTATCCCCTACTAAATCATATAGTATTCTTGATATGGTTCTAGGAGATATCTTTTATTTCTTAAATATATCTACACATCCAAAATCAAGTGTGCTTGGGGACACCATCATCTTCCCCATTGATTGTGCTATCCAACATAGAGTGGAAACTTGTTATCCTAACATTACCAACTATGAATATGATGGTAAAGTTATTGAATTGGTGGTTATGGTGACAAGTGTTGAGTCTATTATTGGTATGGCCATTGAATTTTGGGTTGATGTTTTAGAAACCTCTTCCCCATCTATGGGTTGAGTGGCCACATTTTTATTAATGATTTGATCTATCTCTACCTCCTTTATGGGGGTTATGGTTATTTTTGAAATGGAATAAATGGGTGCAGTGGAAATAGATGTGCTTACCAGGGGTGTGGGAGATAGAAGTGACACCAATAGAGGGGAAAGCATAGGGAGTTAAAAAAAGGGAACCTATGAGAGTGTGGAATCTAGAGCCAGGAATGAATCAATAAAATTTATGGGGATACTTAGGGTTAATGAAATGGGGAAGGTGATAGGAGATGAAAATGTGGTAGTTATCTCATTGGTTGGGATATCTAGTGAGATTGTAGTCAAGATGATTAAATCCATAACTATATACTATTATATAGTGTTAGTGATTCACAAGATGGTAGTGGTGATTAGGGATGATATGAAAGGAATTATATAAGAGGGGAGTGAAATTGTGGAAGAAGGATAAATTGTGGAAGAGGGGAGTGGAAGTGAAACTTGAGTGTCCAAGTGAGTTTATTGAACTATCAACAATGGAGTTACTAACACATGTGAGCTAGTGGAAATAGAGGACATAATTGTTTTATGTGATGGTAGTGTGGAGATAGGATGAGGAGGTGTTGAAAATGATGAAATAATAGAGATAGGGGTAGAAACTATGATAGAGATATGAGTATAAACTATTGGTGTTTCAATGGCAATTGTATCTTCAGAAGAAATTACTATCACTAATTTATTATTACTCCTTAGCCACTAGATTTCCCTATTTTAGCCTTTGTATTTTGATTCCTCTTATGACATACCATTGGATTATCTTCATATTATATGAGGGTTCCACTGATGGAACCTTCTACTATTGGTGGCACTCAATTTTTCTTGAGCTCTCTTAGATTTTCACTTATGCTCATTATTTCCTTGGTCACTTTGACCCCTTTACTTCTCAACTAGTTGATTATTATATTTATTATGTTGGTGGTTATATCATAGTATACATTTCCTACTAAATAATCATCATATATTAAGTCCTCAAGGATTGGTGCCATGTTAATGGCCTTTATATGATCTAGGGTCATCCTAGAATAATCTTTTAGCCTCACTTCTTCTTCATCTTGCATATCCTCCTAAAAGTCTTCATAGTAAGGAACATGGGAATATGTTATGATCCCCAATGTACTAATAATGTTTCCATTTACATCATAAAATGGCCCCAAATATAGGTCCCTTAAGGTTATCTAATTTATTTTAGCATCTATATAATTGTCTTTAGATAAGGAAGGACATGTGTACCTCCCTATACTAATGGGGAAATGGATTCTTATCATGTGTTTTCCTAATAATAACTTGACAGTCTCTAAAAGTTACCTTACAAGTTCCATTAAAGCTCATTTATTAATGACATACCTTAGGAAGGTGTAAGGACAATCACTAGATCCTCCTACTTTGATGTATGAGTATGTGGGGAATTGAATGAAATAGGATCCCTAATTTATAATCTATGAAGTAGAAACATTAGATAATCTCTTATTCTCTAGCTCTTTGTTAAACATGACTATGATATAGTATATAAATACATCTTTTACCCCTATTAAGTGTTACGAACTTGACTTGAGAGTGATGTTAGGGTCATAATTGAAAACCTTGATTACTTGGTAGGCTATTGTATTCAATCCTAGGAAGGCTCTCCCCTTTGTTAATATGTAGACTATATATGCAGTCATATATAACTTCCCTATATCATGGATTTCCATCAACTACTTGTGTATGGAGTCACTTATCTTATATGTCCAATGGATGTACTACTTGTTTTGGTGGATTACCCATATGTATTGGTACATCTAGTCTTGAAATTTCTTCGCATTGGGGTTTCCAGTGACTTTATAGAAAAGTATGATTAAATCACCCATTTTATCTTTAAAATATATCCTTTCAAGTGTTTTGGGTAGTCTTGTAGAAGTAGGCCTAGGGAATTTTAGCCATTGTTTATTGATGGCCCTTAAACATCTAGTGTTGTTTTCTTGATAGAGCTTCTTTGATGATTTAGGAGTTATATCAAGGTAAATCTCATACTCAGGTATTAGGAACATGGAGTCTATAAGTTTGGGGTCTAGGTTCAAAATTCTCTCTCTTATCATTCAACACTTCTATCTTCTCTACATCATAATTATTTTCCAATGTGAGCACAAGATTGAGGATATGCACTGATAAGGGGAAGGCTACTACCTGAGATAGTCCATAGTTATAAAATATCTAATTCCAATCATTATTGAATTTAGCATTCACTCTAGTCTAGCAATCACCTAGGTCAATGTGACCTAGGTCTATGTCTATGATCTCATTCATGTTAGATTATAAGATGAGTGGGACACTAATCCCTTAGATTTAAATTTCATCTCTTTTCTAGACATGGAATTTAGGGACTAATAGGGGAAAACCAACTGTAGAGTTAGCAGGTTTTGGAGGTACAAAACACAAGTAAAAGTTTCAATAGAGATGGTGGTTGTAAAACACACTTGCAATGTCTAGAGAAAACTCTAATGGATTTTAGGCTTTAAAATTCAATTAAAATCCTTGATGGGATTTGGATTTACAAGGTGCACTAGGGTTGTTCACAGAGTTATGGGGTTATAAAATTAGGTGGAAACTCTATGGGTTTTGAAGTTATAGTGGCAGATGAAAAGTCTATGAGGACTATGTAGGGAATCCTTAAAATAATACTTGATTGGTTATAATGATTTTGAAAACCCTAGATTTCTAATGGTAGGAAAATGTAATGAATGACTTCAACAAGAGATTGATAGCATAAACAATCTTAAATGATACTGGGGAAAACAAAAATTATGCTAGTGATGTTGAGTAAAGGAAAAATAATCTTAGATTTCTACTAGATGGGAGAAAATAAGAAAACAACCTAAAAAAGTTTTGATAGATAAAAAGGGAGATAAAAAAAACATAGGGGGATTTAGGAGTATCATGCAAAGGGAAAAAATGGAGTGGTGGATTAAATTTATGACTTGAATGCATAGTTTGAATGTATCGCATCATGGAACAAGGTCGCTAGTAGGGTTACATAACTCCAATATTGAAATTCACAAATTAATAATGAATTAAAATTAACCATATTTATATTCATATAACCTGTGAAATAAATGCCCTTAATTTAGTGGTTGGTGGGAGGTTTAGAACTCCAGAGTCTAGGAAAAGCTTTGTAGTTTTGAAAATTTACAATTTACACTTTGACCCCACTTTCTGTTGGATAGCTTAGTTTTTTTAAAATGGGAAGGTGGAATTTGACGTGAAATATATAAATTTACAAGTTGAAAATTGTAACCATAATTATAGTTTTCATGGGGAGTGATGTGTGGGAAGTGGAGGTTGGAAAGTAATTTGAAAGTCACAAATTGCATTCCAATCTCTAGTTTCTATGGGGTATGTGTTTGGAAGTAAGTACAACTATGTTTACAATTTGAAACTTTGCAAGTTGTAAATTGTGAGTAGGGTTCTAGTTTCCAAAGGTCTTGCTATGTAGGAAGTGGAGGTTGGGAAGTAATTTAAAAATTTTCAAGTTGTAAATTTCATTTTAATCTATAGATTCTTCCAACTAAGAATAAAGCAAGAAGTAGAGGTTTGGATGTAATTTACAAGTTTGAAAGTTACAAATTACACCCAGATCTCTGGTTTCCACTAGCTATGAGTAAAGTGAGAAGTGGAGGTTTAGATGTAATTTATAAGTTTTCAAGTTAAAAATTTCTCCCATATATATGGTTTCTTCTAGGATTTTTGAAATGAGTGTCCTGGGTCATTTTAAGACATTTTTATAAAAAATTAATGGGTCTCCCTTAAGGTACTAGATATTTTGATATTTTTGGGATAAAAAATATCAATATTTTTTACAACCTCTATGGGGTGATTTCCTGCTAATCAATTTCTTTCTAGTAGCCTTCTAGCTCATTGGGAATGGAGTCATTTTAATATTAACACACTTTAATTGGAAAAGAGAAAAACTAAAGATTTGCCTAAACAAGAATGACATAAGGAAAAATAGAAAAAACTAAGGAAACAAAAACTCCTAATGAGTTGACCTATGGAAAATCACTTATTGGAAAAAATAACTAACCTTAATATATACAATATTTTTGAAATTAATTCCAATTTGAAAAGCAATCTTTGAGGTATATCCCATTGACTAGAATAGGTAGTTTTGATCCATCAACATTGGATAGATGGAATGCATTTACTCATTTTCACTAAGTTATAATATATGGACTACTCCATATTGCATCAAACTTGTTGTGCTTGCTTGATTTAGATCTTTTAGCATCCCATTTGAGAACCATGTCTCTTTCATTAAAGCTCATGCCAGATGATTTTTTATTGAAATTTTTATTTATTTGATCCAAATTTTCTTCTATAAATTTCATTAATTTGTTCCTAATTTCTTCTAGTTCCATGAGTTTCACCAATAATACATTCATTTCATCATTGTCAATCAAATCTAATTGATGATCAAGTTCTAGAGATGGTAACTCAATTGAAAATGGGACTCTATCTTCCCTTTCATATACAAAAATTAATGGATAATTATGAATGGATCTCTTAGAAGTGATCCTATCAACCCATAGTGTTGATCTCAACTTTGTGTGCCATGTCCTTTGGTTATCTTTCATTGTCCTTTTAATAATCCTTATGATATTTTTATTGGTAGACTTGGCTAAGACATTATTCTATGGGTAATAATTTGAAGAAGTAATCAGGTATACATTATGCTTTATATCCCATTCACTCACTTAAGTTATTATAAAAGTTGTAACATTATTTGAGATAATGGTGTAAGGAACACCAATCCTTATGACTATGTCATCCATGAATTTTAGGATAGATGCCTCCATGGCATCTTTTAGTGTAAATTATTTAGTCCATCTAGTGAAATAGTTAGTTGCTTTAAAGAACCATTTGTAGCCTAAACTCAATGGTGGATTAATCATGCCAATGAAATCCAATCCCTATTGAGTAAATGGTTAGCCATCTTAGATTGGTTTGAGAGGGAGAGTTGTTAATATTTTTTTCCTATAATATAAGCACACTTTTCATAGTTCCTTAACCATTTATGGGAATCTTTGAATATGCCAGGCCAATAATATCCCCCTCTCATTATCTTGATGGTCATGGTTCTTACAAAGAAATGTCCATCTGATGGACCATCATGAAACTCTTCAAACACCTTGGGGATTTGATTATGTTGAATACATCTTAGCATGACTCCATTCATATATTTACTAAATAATATTCCATCAATAATAACATAAAGAATGGATTGGAATCTAAAATACCTTTTCTTAGACTACTAAAAATCATATGGGTACTCTCTAGTTTCTAGGAAGATGTTCATGTCACAAATCCAACTATTGAATAGAGATGAAGTGGATAGTTAGGATTCACTTTGAGCATACACTAAATTAGATACCAATTTAGTATTCTAAATATGAGAATCTAGTTGTTCACATAAGCCCTTTCCTTTTACAAGCTTTGTAATTTTGATGTTCACATCATATCCATGACTTTTGTAAGCCATATTGCTCTTTTTTCATTTATTTATCAACTCTACAAGAACTCTTTGACACTTTGGTGACTAACCATTAGATGAATTTTATTATTGGAGAGCATATGCCTAAATTTTTTGAGAGATTTAGTTATAACATATACTTGTTTTTCCACCAAACTACACTTTTCTACATAATCCTTCAAGGATTGACTGAAGAATATATTGGTTGTTCTAACTATTATTTATTATGTTGGGTTAGAATAGTTGATATGATTCCTTCCCCTCCAAAATCATATAGAATGAAATATTTCTCATAGTTGGGGTTAACTAGGGTAGGAGCTTGAGAAATAGCCTATTTAATGGTTTCAATGTTATATTTTCCTTCCTATTTCTAGCTGAAAATGATACCCTTCTTAAGCATATTATTAAGAGGCTTGGACATAGAGGAAAAATTTGGAACAAATCTTCTTATGAAGTTGATCCTTTCATATAAACTTTGTAACCCCTTTTTATGGCTTAGAAGTGCTAATGTAGATATAACACTTATTCTCTATAGGTCTATTGCAAGACCCTCTTTTGAAATAATGTGTCCTATTAGTTTCCCTTCATGAAATATGAAAATTAACTTATCTAGATTAAGGGAAACTCCAAACTCTCTGCACCTTTCAAACATTTCCTAAAGTGAACCAGGTGTGCATCATCATGTTCTGAATACATGGTAATATCATCTAGGTATACAAGGATCATCTCATTTATCAAACCTATGAAAGCCATATCCATAGTTGTTTGAAATTTAGTATCAGTGTTAGTCAAACCGAAAGGCATATTTTTATATGCATATGTGCCCCATTTTGTAATTAAAATAGTCTTGATCTTGTCTAATTCCCACACTAGGATTTGGTTATATCCAAAATAACTATTTAGAAGGGAAAACCTTTCAGATCATGATAAAATTTGTAGAATTTTTTGCATGGGTGGAAGGAGATAATGATCCTTTAGGGATGCTTTGTTTAGGTCTCTAAATTCTACACAAAGCATGATTTCACCATTATTTTTCCTTATAGGGACCAAGTTAGCAACCTAGGATGAGTGTTTGATAGGGAAAATGATATTAGCCTCTATCAATTTGGACAACTCACTCTTCATCAAAGATTATGATTTTGGATTGATTGGTATCTATTTTGTCTAATAGGCTTGGTATTTAGGTCAAGATTTATTATGTGTTTTGTTAAGCTTGGGTCAGACCCCCTTAGATCTTGATAACTCCAAGTGAAGTTATCATCAAATTATTGACATAGCTCAATAAAATCCTATTTTTTAGAATCATTACATACCTTTTCAATATTTAATGTTTTTACCTCTAAAATGACTACTAGCTCATAGTATTCTTCATTGATCATGATGTTCTTATTTTTACCTTTCAACTGATCATCTGAATTGAATATACTCTCTAAAGTAACAAGGCCCATAGGTAATTTTTTTGTCTTCAACTAAATGATTTGATCTCCATATTGATCTTGGAGTCTTATCTCATTTCTATCATAGAATTCAGCTTCTTCCCTCAAAAAAATTACAATTTGTTGATCACTATCACATACTTACTAGTTACTTACATTATCAAGAACAGATGGCCTTATTATCATCTTTACATGCTGTTTATTTTTCTTCTTTACTTCTTCAAGTAGGTTATATTGGGAGCCTACCAAGGCCATATGATCAACATATTTGTTTTGTACTCTTAGTACGACTCGAATGTTTAAAGTATTAAAGTCTTCTAATAGGTCCCAAACCTTGTGTTTGTAAGATATCATCAAGTTATTCTTGGTTATGCTTTTAGATCTTACTTGGTGAAAAATCAAATCACTACCACCAAATATTTGTAGTGATTTTATCCCTCTTTCCTTGCCTACTTGAAGACCTCAAATTAATGCTCCATATTTAGTTACATTATTAGTGTAGCTAAACTAAAGCCTAAAAGAATAGAAATAACTCTCCTTTTATGGAGAGATCAAGACAATACCTACACCTGCACCATTCCTACTTCTCAAGCCATAAAATAATAATTTCCACATTCCTTAAAGATATTTAGTTAGTTTTACTAGATTCAGGATAATTTCATCATTTTAATGAATGAAATATGTACCCAACCTAGTTTCTTGTATATAATAATATAGAGAAAATTGCAGAGTTGATCTCTATTCATCTAGATGAGTGTCTAGAATCTATTCTATGGGTGTTGAAACTTCATGATCAAGCTCCTCTTCTTGATCTTGTAATGTGCAATTCATATCCATGGGGATATGATTGTATGGTTCAATATGGTGTTTAGTAATTGGTTCATATCTTATTATTTATCTCATTCCATATCTCAACCTAAGAAATTTGTGGGACTAGTTAGTAGATAGATACCCTCCCATTTTTTCCTTGAAGTCTCAGGAAAGGTAGCTAGTAAAATAGGGAGGAGATGAATAACTGAGATATCTTAGGAAATTGATAAGCTTATACATACATGGATGGTAAGGTTTAAACCTTTTTATAGTTTTAATTGTTTGAGTATTAGTATTATCCAATTGAACCACACCTTTATTGACAAGTGTATACTTAATAACAAGAGCATCAGCTATTTTTTTGGGCATAATAGAACTACTAGCCCCTAAGTCTACCATGTAATTATGTACAAAATGCTTCCCAACTATGATTGAAAGGAAAAAATGGGGAGGCTTACCATTTTTTCATAATTTGGTGTCAGCATATGGTTAACATAAATTAATTTCATCATTAGTTCCCTTATCTAGAACATTGTCTATTATTTGGTAGTTTTTCAAAGCTTTCTATAGTAAGTCTCATTGTGATGGTTTGGGTAGTGATTCCCATCGAGTAACATTGAAATTAGTTTTATTCATTTGTTCAACAATACTAAAAGGAGTGTTACCAAACTTTGTTTATGCCTTTTTGGGAGATATGTCTTCTTTCATGATATTTGGGGTTAATAATTTTGGTTTTGGCTGGTACATTAGGTGACCTTTGTATTGTGTTACCTTTTGTAATTTATTGTACAATGTAAGAATTTGTAGCTTATTTCACCTTAGAGGTTTGATCACTTTCTATTGCAATTTTATAAGAACATGTATTTTCTTATACTAAACTACCACCACTAATTAGTGCTTCCTCTTATTTTACACCATAAAAATTCTCCTCTTGTCAGTTCAAAAGAATAGACTCACCCTGAGTAGGCTCTTGTGTATCTTCTTGCTATGAAGTGGCTTCTTCTTGTTGTCCTTGTGTGTTCTATATGCTTTGCACCATTAAGGCTTGACTGATGACACCATTAGGACATGCATTCTAATTATGTGGTTGAGTACAAGGATAACACCACTCATACTCCTAAGCCAAGTTGTTATGAATAGGTACAATAGTTTTGGAAGTACCTAGTGTAGGTATAGCATGGATATTTGGATGTTTTGTTTACATATTTTGACTTTGCAGTTATGAATTACCTTGGTATGGCTACCTATTCAATTAGTATGTTTTCTTAGCTTGATGATAAGGCCTATAGTTCTAGGATTACTACCTTTTTATTTCTACTAATTCATTGTCAAATCTCTTAAGTAGTGACTTAACCTCATATAAATCATGAGTAGGAGTAGGAGTTAAAGTTGGTGTTTTTATTTTGGTAGGAATTGGATCAACTTTAGGTTTTGTAAGAGTTATTTCTAGAAATAGAGGCATTGTTAGCCTTGGGACAATTTTTATAGCTTGAATTAGGTAATTTTTTTCTCTTATAGCAATTTAATAGGCATTGGGAAGTGTGGCAGCATCCATTGGCTAAATCACAATAGCTAGATCACTTTTCAAAGCTCTTAATTAATATAGGAAAGCATTATTTTGGGTTGGCCTAACAAACACTAGTAATCTATTACATGTTTTTTGTGAAAATTGAAATCACTCATAAACTCATGAGGAACACATTGAATATTAGTTAGTTGTTCAACTAAGGAGATTTGGTCACTCTTATCTTCAAATTTGTGTGTATAGTGTATTTACTAAGTCATCCCAAAAATGGATGAAATTTGGAGGTAGGCTTATATACCTTTGTAAGGATTTAACCTTAAAAGAGGATACTAGAAGTCTAATTGTAAAATTATTATGTACTACATCATGTACTGAACAAAGATTAATAATGCCATGTATATGTCCCATAGGAGTGGTGTAAGTTTTACCAATAAAATGTATAAGAATTTTTAAATTTGAGGTAGGTATATCATCATACTAGGCCAACTAAAGTGGGTTACCTCCATTAAAGGCTATGAAATTTTGATTTCTCACCTCTATTGGGGATATTTAAAGGAGATGCAAAAACATTTATAGGATATACTCTAGTGTAAGGTAGGACTGATCTTGATCTCTTTTTATATGGAAATGACAATTCCAAAAAATTAGATTCCTTATCTTTGGTAGATGATCTTGTTTGTTTATTTGGCATACGTAAACCTTAAATTCTTGAATTTGTAAGCTAGTGAAGTCACACGTGAATTTGAAATGTGTATGAGGATTATACAATACTTGATGAGAATAGAACCAATCTCTTAGTAATAATTTTTTTGGTCCCATTAGGCATGCCAAAAATTGTTATCACATATATTTTACACCCATCTTGATGTTTGTATCATGTTGTGGATAAATCTAATGATATAATGGGATCACCTCTAAGCTATAATACCTTGGAGAATTGAGGTGAACCTCTAGATAAGGATAAATAACTTTCACTAAATTTAATATAACTGATAAACTACCAGTTTATGTGGAAATTTTTCTTCATAGTGATCTTACATTTAAACTAGGGTTTGACTATGAGAAAAGAGTTTTAGAAATTAATTTTTCAAAACTATAAATGGTGATTGCACCAAATATTTTTAGTGTATTTTAATGATTGATTTAAATGAACACAATAGAATAATAAATATATTGAAATTTATTAGAGCACAAACTCATGCAAATTTGAAAGCAAAGGTACTACTAGGTATTTTTATATAAGGAACAAGATTCTTTAATTTTTATCAAATAATCCTTCAAAAGGGAAAAGTAATACCACAAATGAAATTTTGTGACTGAAATAAGAATAAAATCATCCATAAATTTGATAAATAACCTTGCATACATAAAGATAACATAGATAAGAAAGGAAAATCTTCAATCTATTCTCATTCTTTAGGTTATAGCATGTAGATAGCTTATTCAAAATGTAGAATAATTTATCTAATAAAAAAAAGATAAATGGGCTACACTATAGTACCCATATTTATATAAAATACTCTCTTGGAAGAGATGTAGTTATCAAAAACTCCACACCAAGTTTAAAATCATGTAAATTTTGAAAACTCCATGTAAAGGGGATATCATCTTTAGCTAGAATAGCATCTTTGGCAAAGTGAATGGATGAAAAAGGGAGCATGAAACTATTGGGCATTCTAAAAAATTATTGTAGGTATGGGAAAAATTATTGATTCTTTAATAAATGCCTTCATATTCTTCAATTAAACTGCTATAGATTATCTATGTAATGAGGTGCCAAAATGAAACTCATACTCAGAATAATAGATAGCTTTTAAATATCTTAGGTTACTTTTACAAAACCTAACTTGTAATTTTCAATTGGGACTTTTACAACTTTTTAAGTCATCAAATTTTGACAAAACTAGAAATGTAATTTACAACATGAGTCTTTGTAAGTTAAATAACTTATACTTGTCAAAAAGGAAAGTGCAATTTACAAGTTTTCTTTTCACAATGTTTCAACCTGTCAAAAAGATATTTGGAAATTACAAGTGGCTCTTTCTCAAAAAGATATCTCAAAATTATAGTTGTAATTATAATCTACAACTTTAAAATATTTTTTACAACAAATAAATACAATATATTGAATATATTTGATTGAAAGAATTAATCTACAACCATAATCTCTAAAGACTCTTTGTCCTTTTCTTATGTCTTCTCAATATATGCACCAAAGATTTTGAATATCTCTAGGATATTATTATCATCAAGACCAAATGAGTATAGGTTGATTATTTCACACTCTACAATTGTGTTAGATAATTCCCTTCATGCTTCCCTATATACTTTAGTCTCTTTCCCCATTTGATCTAGTATATTATGGTACTTGATAAAATGGTGGATGGAGCTTAAGCTGAATGTTCTATCTTATGTTGACTCTCCTTCGACCACTCCTTTGAACTTGTCTTGAAATTTATTTAATAAAAGGATTTAGTTAAGATTTGGTTTTGATGATATGTTCCTTGACATGATAATTTATTAAGAAAATATTAAATGTCAAATAGCATATATGTGATCTTGTCATGTGTAGCTTTAGCTTTATTAATACTCTCTATGAGTATTCTTATTCTAAAATTAGATGTTATATCCAATTTTTCATGATCTGCATCATTTTTTAATATCTTTTCTATAATGATGGTATCAGTTTCAATCATGTCCACAAATTACAACTTTGGGTAGAATAGGTTCAACCTTTGTATCTCTTCTTGATATTTGCTTATTTTCTCCTTCAAAGTTACTCATCCATCCTTAGCAGCTTTATAGTAGTCCATTACTAAATTAATTAATTTTTTCCATTTGAAATGAGCTCCTCTACCTAATCCTTTGTATCCCTTCCCATGATGCCAATATTTATTACTACATCATGTGTTTTTCTATCTATGATTTGAGTAATAGATTGTGTTGGTTGGGCAATGGGCTTAATGAACTTCTTGAGTGTATTTGTCAATTATTCAACCTTACTCTTCAATTCATCCTTTTTGACCTTGTCACTATACATTTTATCAAAAATAGAGTTAATGCTTGATTGAACATTAGGTTTCAATCCCTCTCTTTTAGGATGACCAAGGTGAACTTTTTATATTTGGTAATCCATAACCACTATATCTTTTTTTGTTTGTCTGGTGGGGGTACTACAATATCTACATACTTCTCCCCTATTGAAACATATAGTATTCTTGATATGGTTCTGGGAGCTATCTTTGATTTCTTAAATGCATCTATAAGGCCAAAATCTAGTGTGCTCAAGGACACCATCTACTTCCATTTCTTCCCCAATTATTATACTAGCCAACTTGGAGTGGCATCCTATTATCTTAGCATTACCAAATATTAATCTATAGTTGAATTTGTTTTACTGGTGTTTATGATGACAAGTGATGTGTCTATTATTATTATTATGGCCACTGAATCATTTTTTGATGTTTTGAAAACCTTTTTCCCATCTATGGATTGAGTGGTCACATTTGTATCAATGATTATATCTATCTATACCTCCTTTGTGAGGGTTAGGGTTATTATGTAAATGGAATAAATGGGTGTAGTGGAAATGGATGTGCCTAATGGTAGTGTGGGAGATGGAAGTGACACCAATGGAGGGGTAGACATAGGGAGTTAAAAAAGGGGAACCTATGGGAGTGTGAAATCCATAGCCATGAATTAATTAATCAAAGTTATGGGGACACTTGATGTTGATGAAATAAGGAAGGTTATATGAGATTAAAATGAAGTAGTAATTATCCCAATGGTTAGGATAGCTAGAATAATTATAGTTAAGATGACTAAATCCATAGATATATATACTATTGTGTGGTGTTTGTGATTAACAGGGTGGTGGTGGTGATTATGGATGAGATGGAAGGAATTATGGAAGATGGGAGTGAAATTGTGGAAGAGGAAGGAATTATGGAAGAGGGGAGTGGAAGTGAAACCTAAGTTTCTAATTGATTTGATTAAAATATCAGTAATAGAGTTAATAGCACATGTGAGCTAGTAGAAATAGAGGGTGAAATTATTTGAGGTGATGGTGGTGTAGAGATAAGAAGAGGAGGTGTTGAAACTAATGGAATGATAGAGATAGGGGTATTAACTATAACATAAATAGGAGTATAAACTATTGGTATTTAAATGGTATTTATATCTTTAGATGAAATTACTATCAACTGATCTATTATTTCTCCTTGGCCACTAGATATCCCTCTTTTATCTTTTGTCTTTTGATTTCTCTTGTGAGATACTATTAGCTTATTTATTTATTTTATGAGGGTTCTACTATTAGAAGCTTTTGCTATTGGTGGCACTCCCTTCTCCTTAAACTCTCTTAACTTCTCATTGATGCTCAGTATTTCCTTGGTCACTTTAACCCCTTTACTTCTCAGCTAGTTGAATATTTTATTTATTATGTTGGTGGTTTTATCTATTAATGAGGACTCAGGAATAGACCACCTAACTTATGGAAGGGGTTAATCATAGATCTTGTTATCATAGTATACCTTATCTAATGGAGAATCATCATATACAAAGTCCTTAATGATTGGTGTCATGTTAAAGGCCTTGATATAATCTAAGGTCATCCTAGAATAATCCTTCAACCTCACTTCTTCTTCATCTTGTAGGTTCTCCCAATAGTCTTCATAGTAGGGAACATGGGAATATGTTATGATCCCTAATGTACTAGTAATGTTTCCATTTACATCATAAAATGACCTAGCCTTCAAATCCCTCAAGGTCATCTAAGTCATTTTAGCATCTACACACTTGGATTTGGATAAGGAAGGTCATGTGTACCTCCCTATAGTAATGGGGAAATGGGTTTCTACATTGTGTTTTCTTAGTAATAACTTGTAAGTCTCTGGAAGCTACCTTACAAGTTTTATTAAAGCCCATTTTTCACTTACATATCTTGGGAGGGTGTAAGGACAACCACTAAATCCTCCTACTTTGATGTATGAGTATGTGTGGAATTGAATGAAATTAGATCCCCAATTTGTAATCTCTAAAGTAGTAGCATCAAATGATCTCTTCTTCTCTAGCTCTTTGTCAAACATGACTATGATGTAGTATATGAATGCATCATTTACCCTTATAAAGTATTGTCTACTTTCCTTGAGAGTGAGGTCAGGTTAATAATTCAAAACCTTGTTTACTTTGTCAACTACTATATTCAATCATGGGAAGGATCTCCCCTTTGCTAATATGTATACTATATATGAATTCATATAGAACTTCCTTATATTATAGCCTTCCATCAACTACTTGTGGATGGAGTCACTTATCAACTATGCCCAATGGATGTACTACTTGTTTTGGTGTATTACCCATATATATATATATATATATATATATATATATATATATATATATATATATATATATATATATATATATATATATATATATATATATATATATATATATATATATATATTAGTACATCTAGTCTAGAAAGTTATTTTTAGTGGGGTTTCTAGTGACTCAATATAAGAGTATGATTAAATCACCCACTTTATCCTTAAAATCTATCATTGCCATTATTTTAGGTAGTCTTGTAAAAGTAGGCCTAGGAATTTTTAGCCATTGTTTATTGATGACCCTTATACATCTAGTGTTGTTTTCCTAATAGAACTTCTTTAATGATATAGTATTTGTATCAAGGTAACTCTCATATTCAGGGATTAGGGATAGTAATTCTATCAAGTCATGGTCTAGGTTTAGAATTTTCTCTCCCTTATCATTCAACACTTTTCTCTTCTCTGCATCATAATGTTTTGGTAATGTGAGCACAATCTTAAGGCTCTACACTGACAAGTGGAAGGTTACTACCTAAGGCAATCCATAATGGTAAATGCTCTAAATCTAGTCATTTTTGAATTTAACATTTAATCTAGTCTAGAAATCACTTAGATCAATGTGACATAGGTCTATGTTTATGATCTCATTCATGTTTGATTCCAAGCTAAGTAGGACACTGGGTCCCTTGGATTTGAATTACATCTCCTTTTTAGACATAGATTTTGAGGAATTTTATAGGGGAAAACCAACTATATATTTGGTAGGTTTTTGGGGTGAAAAACATAGGCAAAAGTTTTTATAGAGGTGGTGGTTGCAAAATACACTTGTAATGCCCAGTGAAAACTTTGGTAAATCTTAGAAATGCATGTAATATCCCTAACAAGTGTTTGAGTTGTAAGGTGCACTAAGATTATCTGCAGAGTTGTGGGGTTGTAGAAGTAGGTAGAAACTCCATGGGTTTTTAAGTTGTAATGGTATATGAAAAGTCTATAGGAACTATGTAAGGAATCCTCAAAGGAATATTCAATTGGTTATAATGATTTTGGAAATCTGATATTTTCAATGGTAGGAAAATGGAATGAATAAATTCAATAATATATTGATAACATATATTATCCTAAATGATACTAAGAAAACAAAATGATGTTAGTAACTCTCAATAAAGGAAAAAGAATCCTAAATTTCTACCAAATGAGAGAAAACAAGAAAATAACCTAAGCAATATTCAATAGATTAAAATGGAGATAAAAAAACATAGGGTGTTTTAGGAATACCTTGTAGGAGGAATTCAATGGATTCATAGCTCGAATGCATGGTTTGAATGCATGGTGTCATGGCTCGAGGTCACTATCAGGGTTTCAGAGCTCCAATCTCAAAATTATCAAATTAATAATGAATTAGAATTAACCTATTTATATTTATATAACCTTTTAATAAATTACCCTAAGTTGATGGTTGGTAGGAGGTTCATAAATTTGGAGTCTGGAAGTAACTTTGAAAATTTGTAAATTTACAATTTGCACTTTTACCTTCGCTTTCTATAGGATAGCTTGGTTCTTTGAAAATGGGAAGGTGAAAATTGAGGTGCAATTTGTAACTTTTCAAGTTGAAAATTGTAACCAAAAGTTTGATTTCTAAGAGGAGTGATGCATGGGAAGTGTATTTTGGAAATCAATTTGCATGTTTGTAATTTTCAAATTATGAATGGGGTTCTAGTTTTTTATGGTCTTAGGTTGTGCTAGAAGTATAGGTTAGGAAGCAATTTTCAATTTTGAAAGTTGAAAATTACATTCCAATATATGGTTTCCATTAGCGAAGATTAAAGTGAGAAGTGGAGGTATGGATGCAATTTATAAGTTTACAATTTGAAATTTTCACCCAGATCTCTAATTTCCACCAGCTATGAATAAAGCAAGAAGTAGAAATCTGGGTGCAATTTACAAGTTTGTAAGTTAAAAATTTCACCTAGATCTTTAATTTTTGTTGGGCTTTGATAAATTAGTGTTTTGGATCATTTTAAGGATTTTTTCCAAAAAAATAATGGGTCTCCTTTAGGGTATTAGATGTCTTGACATTTTTAGGACAAAAAATATCAACACATAATTTAAAGGCACAATAATTCATACTAAATAAAACATAACATGACTTAGGTTTTTATGTTAAGAAATAAATTAAAAATAAAAATAATAGTTAACGTATAAGTAAGAAACATCATCACCCCAATCCTCAACCATGGTTTTACTAGATTTGTATAAACCCATGGGGTTTTGTTGGAAAAATGATAACATTTGGTTGAGTGGCAGACAAGATTTTGGCATGGTAGGCATGGAAAAAGGATAATGCATGATTTTTTCATGGGTTTATTATAGTGTTTCCAATATACATAAACCATAAGACATTTATACATTCAATAAATTTATGAGATAGTTATAGGCCCTTGAATAATGAAATGAAACTAATCATTTCAATTGGTAATTGCATACATGTATTATGTAAGCTCTATTTTTTTTCTTGGCATTGGAGGACTGGAAAATATTATAAAGAGATAATAAGTGGAACAAGAGATTTGAATAAAAAAGGAAATAAATTTACATGGATAATGAGTTCTAGGACAACATTAAAATACAATAAGATTTGAATGTAGTAAGTAACCAAAACCTTCAATTAAGCAAAGGTTTAATTTATTATTATCACTATAAAGATAAATGCATTTTTTTTTCAAATCCATAAATTATTTGTGTTTTATTTTTGGTTTTATTGTTTATTTTTCCTTGGTTTTTTAATGTTAAACATACTTGTTTTTAATACCCATCCATGCACTAGTACTCTTTTAATATGAGGTTATATTTATTTGACCATTGAACAATATAAATATAGCTATGTCTTTTAAATAAATTAACCATACCTAGTTAGTTAAGTCTATGAATCTAGAACAAAAAATATGAAAAACTATAATCATGAAACTTAAAAAGTATGAAACCTTAATAGGTATTATAAAATAATTAAAAAGGTATTTACACCTTTAAAGAAAAAAAAAAACTTACTTTTTGTTAGCAAGTAAAATTGTAAACTTGTTGGAGGTTTACTATTTAATACTAGGGGTAAAAAGGTATTTTCCTTGGTAATATTGAAAAATATGTAAGTTATACATGTAAGATAATTAATAGGTATTAAAGGTGGTCTAAAACTTATTCTCTATGCTCTATGTTCATTGTAAGTCATGTGGTGACAAAGATAATAATTCCAGATTAAGGGTTAAAAAATGTTAGTTAAAGTTTAGGTATGAATAAGGAAGAAAAATAAAATAGATTGTAAATATCTTATTGTAATATCTAAGACCATACCTAGCACAAAAGGTAAACCTAGTAGGAAAGGACATGAAATCTATAAAATAACATATTTTGTGTAAGGAAGACTAGGTTGTATACGACCTATAATATGTATAATTAAATAAGATTTACATGAAAATGAACAAAAAACAACCAATAAATTTTTTTTTATAAATAAATTCTAGTTTATGTGTTGATTGGCTGAATTTAAGTGGTTGTACGTAAATAATAATTTTTTAGGACACATTAAAACATTTAGTATAATCTTTGAAGCCCCTCTCTCTCACACACACATGTAATTGTTTATGTTTCCTATTTCAAAGTGTTTCTCACACCCAAACTAATGGTTAAGATGGGTAGGAACGAAAAACATCCACTAATTATTAGATTATCTTGATTAATATGGATTTTGGTTTTTCTTCAATAATATAAAAACAAGTTAAATTACTTTTGATAAAATATCATACCACTTATTATCTCTTTGATTGAGATGTCTATACTTTTACTTGTTTATTAAGTTCAATTTAAACACAAATTATTATAATAGACCTTGAAATATTGGTTACTCTAATATAAATTTTATATTAGTCATTTTATCTTATGATTGAGACATGCATATTTTTCTTCGCTTGAATGTATGGTTGAATATTCTAATAGTCCTCAATAAGGATGTATGTTAACATATATATACATAGTAAATGTAAAGTTAAAATCTTGTATCTTAGCTTATGATTGAGACATATGCATATTTTTCTTAGCTTGAATGTATGGTTGAACATTCTAACAGTCCTCATTAAGGATGTATGTTAACATATATATACATAGTAAATGTAAATTTAAAATTTTGTTCTTTTTCTTTGAATGATTTTTATAACAGTTCATTACAACTAAAAGTTAAAGCTTTATCTTTTTTTTGAAAATCATTCTAAATTACCAAATGTGTTTTTTTAATTATTAAAGAATTTTTTTTCTTTATTTATCACTCTTAGTGGTTGGTATTAACATTATGCCCACCTCAAAACATAATTATATCTAGACAAAGGAGAATGCATTTATTGATTATCATAATTCAAATCATTTTTATAATTTTGTTTATTATTCTATTAATTATTTATGTATACTAATTTTGGATTTTTATCTTATCTATTTAGATATGTCTGTCGCATATGATTACATCATAAGAATTAAAGTAATATAGTATTCACTATTGGCTTTAATACACTATGTGTCATTGCATAATTAACAATAGAAACATAAAATCCTATGTTTATTTACATATTACTATAGTAATAATAATGGAAATGAAGTAAAGAGTATTATATCAACTCATGATTCTTAACTTGTACTATAAATAGTAATAACTAAGGTACCTTGCTATGGTGGAATGACCTTGTTTCCATTTTATAAACTTAATCTACTACTAGTAAATGGTTTATTATTATTGTATGCCAAGGTATATGATTTAGAAGATATTTCATATGTATTAGATTTATTTAAACATGAAATGACAAATAACTGGTGCCTAATTATTATTCTTATTTCCTAAGATAATTTTCATATGATAGTGATTATTATTATGTTGTTATAATGGTGTGGAAAACTTAAACTATAATATGAGCCTAAAATACTTCAATAAGGTATTAGGGCAATGCACAAGGCCTAATACTTTATTATGCACCTATAGGTATGTTATTTTCTGAGTAACACAATCATAACTTGCCAACTAGGCATGTCAAAGTGGAAGGTATACATTGAAGAATTTGGAAAAGGTTGGGATGATGAACATGTTTTTATAACACCTTCAAAAATTATAAGGACAATCTCATGATATTCTCATCACATGGAAATAGGTCAATGAAGGCTTCAACCCCAAAACCTATAGTCCATACACAAACTTGGTACATAGTTGTAGTCATATAAAATGCAAAAATTGGTAGCTTGAGTATGGATAAAGACACCTAATCCGTAAGTCCCTTTTACTTGCTCTCATGACCCTCTTAGGCTTGTTTTCATAGATTTTTAATCATTCATGGTCTTTCAGACTTGACCCCAACTAAGCCAAGACCCTCTCTTCATGACTAATCCATCACACCTGGATCTCATTATCTTAAGACAATAGTGCCAAAGCTGGACTATAACACTAGACCCTAGGGTGTCCCCTTTTAAATACTCCTATCTAATCATATTTTGAGCCTAGGTTACTATTTTTCCTTGATTCCTCTTGTTCATTATGTCAGCCTAGTGTAGTTTCATCTAACCCATGACTAATAGATCCCTATAAAATCCCATTAAAATATCATTTGGAAGGGGTTGGAAAATATCATTCAAGAAATAAATATTAAAAGAAAGGCCACTCAATAAATCTTCACTATTATCTACATATAGCCAACCTGTACACTTTTAAGCTAATTCAAGTCTTTAGACTAGTCCCTAGCCATTTCAAGCATACCCAATTTTATAATTTCTTATGTATCATTCACTATTTCACCAAGCACTCTTAAAAGGAGAACTACACATGGCTTTATCCCTCCTTAAATTATTGATATGTATGTAGCGTGCCCACACACAGGGTGTGAACCATGTCTAATGCATCTTACACACACTAACCCCTTTTCCCCATTTGAAAAATTTTCTTTTAATTGAATAACAAATACAAGTAAACAAAGAATCATATCTACAGAGAGCTCTATTGATAGCAAGGACCTAAAATCTGGTACACAAACTCACATTGAGTAGACAAACAAAACCTAGAAATCTTAGATCTTGAGGATAGCAACACTGGGGAAGGACTACAGTGCCAAAGCTCAGGGTTTCTAGTTTTAACACTCCTATATAATCAAGAAATTAAGTTTAGTAACTTGTTTGTGATAGTTTCCAAATCTTGCATGCAAATTTCTAGACCTTGTCTCAATTAGAACAATTCAAAATAAGCTAAGTTTAATTTTTTCACTCTCACTGCTACTTTTAGAAAATGTCTAATTGTAATTCAATTTCAAAAATTAGTGGATTTAATTAGGAATATTATTAACTAATGTCTCCTAATTAGACTTATTTTTTAAATAGGAATAAAACTCCATTATTCCCAAAAATAACAAATCATTTGGTGAACCTAAATTACATTAAATTTTGCATAAAAACCTTAAAAACCCTAGGGTAAATTCCTAGCTGATTTTTACCATTAATTTCTAATTTTTTTCTTGAATATTAAAATCAGAAATTCTTCTCAAATTTTAAAATTTTGTAGTAAATTTTAAAATAAATTTATTTCAAACTCTAGTTGCATACACTAGGTCCCTATAATTTTCTAGCATTAATCCAATAATTTCCTTATTTTTTTGCTTGCACATATAAATTAGAAAGTCCTCTCAAATTTTAAAATTTTGTAGTAACTTTTAAAATAAATTTATTTCAAAGCCTAATTACATACACTAGGTTCTAGTAATTTTCCAGCATTAATCTAGTAATTTTTTAATTTTTTGCTTGCTCATATAAACCATAAATTTAATTCAAAATTTCAAATTCAATAGTAGTTTTTAAAAAAAAAATCTTTCAAACCCTAATTTCATCAACTATCTCCCAATAATATTCCAATCATTTTCTAAATTTTTAGCTACATATTAAAATAAACAAATCACTTCAAATTTCAAAAATTCATAGTAATTTTCAAAATTTTATTTTTCTCAAAACCCTAGTTACATCTACTAGGTACCATTAAATCAAAGACTTCCATAAATTTCTAAATTTTTACTTGAATACTTAACATAGAAATTCAATTTCAATTTCACTATTTCATAGTATTTTGCAAAAATATTTTTGAAAAATCCCTTGTTACATCTACTAGATCTTATTTTGCTTTTTGAGGTATCACCTTACATCCATAATCAAATTAAAAAAATGATTTTCACTTATGTACAATTTTTTTTTATATTTCTTGTAAATAAAAAGGAAACCATAATGGAACCTATCATGTATATGAATGATGAAGTATATCATATGTTAGTACAAAGATTCATCCTTTGCATTTCATGTTTATGTTTCATTATATGGGATGATATTACAAACTTCATTGCAAAAAATGCACAAGACTTTAAAATTATTTTTACATATTCTCTTTTGCTCATATGTAATAATTATCAACTCCATTTTTCTAAATGCATTCAAAATTTTATTTTGCATGTCAAAAAATTATATGGATTTATGTAAAAATTCATATTATTTATCCTTTGCTTTCTATTCCTCATGTGGAAAATTGTTCAAATTTATCATGCTAAATGCATTCAAAATGTTATGTTATATGTCAAAAGTTTTTATTCCTTTATGAAAAAATCCATATCTTCTATCCTCTACTTACTATATACTACTCTTTATAAACATATTATTACACAAATCAACACTTAAAAGTCATGCATTTCACTTCACATTCATGATTTCTACCTAAATGAATATAACTAATTGGCTACTTTTAAGTATCTTCCTACCACTACTAGTCACAAGCAAACACTAATAGTTGTATCTATCCCTCCTCCCTTTAAACTCAGTACATCTAGCTCTTATCCCTCATTGACTACTAGCTCTATGCCTATAGTAGATCATGTAGTCCATGCTATCACCCAAGTTTATGAAGATAGACAGGTTAATTACACCCATGGCTATAGTTTTATCACTCAAGTTAGTACCCCTTTAGATACAATTTCTATTCTCAAGCTTCTTCAATGATCATATGTCTATAAAGATTTGCATTGTATACAACCCTTCACAATACTATAATTCCTATTTCAACTGAGCTAGATTGTGTTGCATCTATCCTCAACACAATGCAATGGACTAAAGAGCATATTTATTTTGAGAAAGAGGATTTACCTCCACAACACATCATTGAACAACATCTACCTTTGTATATTCATTTTATAATTAAGAATGTGGGGGTCAAAAAGAGTGTTAGTTGATATCGGTTCAGGGCTTAACATTTGCAACATATATTTTCTTAAACATCTTAACATACACCCTCAAGTTTTAGACCATTCTGATATGAACATCAGAGGTTTCGAAAACATTTCATTAAAATTAATGGGTCAAATAACACTCAATCTTACCTTAAGACCTAAGACACTACCAAATACTTTCCAAGTCATGCCAAATGACCTCAATTATAATTTATTATTCGGTCAACCATGTATTTATGATATGCATGCAGTCACTCTACACTCCATGCTTGTCTACAATCTAGTCACAAAGGTTATATATACACATGCCCAATAAACAACAAACATTTCAAATATTTCCAAGTTATTGAATCTCCATAGAATTATATTTTGCACTTTAACCTTGGTTGTATACCTATAAAACTTGCTACTCATAATGCACCCTCAGACCATTTACCACATCAAAAAATTCCAAATTATGTTGTAGCACCAAAACCAAATCATCAATTTACTTCACCTTTGCACTTAAATATCTTAATAAGATGGGCTACCATGGCAAATGAATTAGAAATCATGAACAAGGAATAATAAATCTTATCAAGGCATCCATACACCATATAATGCTAGGGCTTGGATATCAGTTTAGTAATAATCATCATAAATATTTTCCCACCCTTTCAAAACACATTAAATTTTGTCCACCCATTGCATGTACCAATAATACAATTAATCATACCTCTACATTATCATTGGTCTATCTTGATCTTATCGACAATACAGTTTCACCCAAGATGTTTATATTAGATGAATTCTCTAATGATGAATCCCTCTTACAAGTCCTTGGAGCATATGAGGACCTCCCATCCTGTACTATCATAAAAATAGATTTCCAAATCACATAAATTCCCATGCATACTTCAAATAAAATCTAGATTATTCCCTAGATATACTAGTTTACTTAAATGATACTATTCTTACAACTCCATACACAATCAATCGCTCCACATTACTTAATGAGGAAATAATAAATTTCAATTTTGAAATCCACAAGGATCCCTGCATTGTCTTATTAATCATTGCCTTAAAAAATGAAGAGAATATAGATATTCATCTAACTTTAACAAATTTTCTATAACTTTTTGTTTGGTCCTATTCAGATATTCTATGAATTTATACATCTATAGTAGTCCATCAAATTCTTTTATACCCTAATTTTAAACCAATTAATAAAAGAAAAAGGCAAAATGCATCCTAAGGTGGCTCTCCTAGTCAAAGATGATATCCAATGCCTCTTAGATGTTGGTTTCATTTGACTAGTATCACATCCTAAATGGATTTCCAATATAGTTCCCATAGTAAAACCCAATGGAAAAATTTTATGTGGTTCCAATTATTAATATTTAAATAAATCATGACCCAAAGATGATTTCCCTTTACCAAATATCGACATGATTGTAGATTCAACAATCATATATGAAATGTTATCATTTATGGATGGTTTTTTTGGTTACAACCAAATCAAAATTGATGAATAAGATCAAAAAAATTCCCTTACAACACCTTGAGGTACGTTTTGTTACATTGTCATGCCTTTTGGAATAAAGAACATCAGTGTCACACACCAACATACTATGACACACATTTTTCATGAATTGATTCACCATACTATCAAGGATTATATAGATGATATATTAACTAAATCTAAACAATGAAAACATCATTCTCTTAATTTATAAAATATCTTTCAATGACTCAGGCAATATAATGTTCGATTAAACCCAAAAAAAATGTGTGTTCAAAGTTACATTGGGCAAACTTTTAGGCTTCATTACTTCTCAACATGGCATAGAGGTTCACCCTAAAAAATTCAAATCAATTATTGATATGCCACCTCCTATCAACTAAAAATAACTTTGATCCTTACAAGGCAAGATCTAGGCAATATATCATTTTGTAGCACAACTTGTTGATAAAACTCAGTCATTCACTTGATTACTAAAGAAAGATATGAATTTTGTCTAGGACCAAGATTGTCAAAAAAAAATTGATACAATCAAGCAATACCTTCTTAATTCACCTATTTTAATACCACCTATCTCAGATAATCCTTTCCTCCTACATATTTCAGCAATAAATTATGCACTAGGAACACTCCTAACACAACACAATGATCAATATATCTATTGATCAGTTTATTACATCAGTTGCACACTAGTTGATAATGAAAAAAATTAAATTGAAATAAAAAAACTATGTCTATAATTAGTTTTTACTACACAAAAACTCTAACATTACATGATCAATAATGAGATTCATGTCATTACAAAATTAGACCCCTTGAAGTTCTTAATGGCAAAACCACATCTTTCTAGTCACATCACAAAGTGGGTTATGTTAACAGAATTTGATTTAAAAATAGTTCTCTAAAAATAAATAAAGGGACAAATCATTACAAACCATTTGGCAAAAACACCACTCTTGGATACCAACCCTCTTAGCAACACATTTAGAGATGATTTTACTACTTATTCTACTTATTTGGATACCTGGACCATGTTCTTTAATGGCTCCCAATGCACTTCTAGTGTAGGGGTAGGAATTATCTTTATTGATCCTTTCAATAACACCATTCTTATAGCATACCAACTAAGCTCTTCCTGCACCAACAACACCATAGAATATGAAGCACTTATCTTATGTCTATTTGTAGTCTAGTCCCTTAAAATCAAATCTATTCAAGTATTCAATAATTTCCAACTAGTGGTCAACCAAGTCAATGATGTTTATCAGAAAAAATAGGAACATCTTATCCCATATCATAATATGGTATAATGTTTGTCATCACAATTTGATTACTTTTCTATAGAAAGTATACCAAGAAAATACAACCAACATGTAGATGCAATGACAAGTGTCACATCTCTAATCACTATCAACATCAATGATGATCAAGCTATTTTCATAATTAAACAACTACAATCACCATTAATATCCAATGGAGATCTAATTGTACTATCCATCCTAGCCACTATATGTAGTATTGCAACTCCATAATGGTTCTCTGACATCCATAATTTTTTAAGCAAATATGTTACACCAAATACTTTCTCATGAAATGATAGATGCAATCTACACAAACAAGTACTCCGTTATGTCATCATTAGTGGGGACCTCTTTAAGAGATCCCTCAATGGATAATTACTTAGATGCTTGAATTTAGTAGAAGCCAAAATTACTCTTACATAGATACATGGTAGTGATTATGGTGGTCATTTTAGCAGAATGGCCATGTCACATAAATTGATTTGACAAGGTTATTATTGGCCCACTATAGAAGAAGAATGTTTGTAATATGCGAAGATATGTGATAAATTTCAATGACACAAAAAATTGTAACATTCACCTTCACAACAATTGCAACCTATTATTTTTTCCATAATCATTCATGTTATGGGGATTTGATCTTATTGGAAAAATTAACCCTAAATTTATTGGTGGATACAATTTCATCATCACAGCTAATAAATACTTTACCAAATGGGTGGAAGAAACTCCACTTCAATCTACTACATAGGAAGATATTTGTAGCTTCCTCATGACCCACATTATTTCATGATTCAACTTACCCACAACTATCATTTATGATAATGGAACATCATTCAAAAATAAAACTATCAAGAAATTCTACATAAAATATAATATTAAACACATATTCTTTACTCCATACTACCCACAAGGGAGTGATCAAATAGAAGCAACTAATAAAATAATCAATAATATTTTAAGAAAAATAGTGACCAAATTTAGAGATGATTGGTATAATCAATTAGTCTTTACATTATGGGCTTACCACACAAGTATTAATACACCCATATGAACCACTCCCTATTCACTCATTTATGACACAAAAGTAGTTTTACCACTAGAATTATAAATCCCATCTCTTTGTGTCTCCCTTAAAGGTATTCTCACTAATGATCAATATCATGAAAAGAGTTTACATTAGCTCAAACAATATAACATTTCAAAAATTCAAAAATATTCAAATATAATAAAACACCAAAAACATTTTGATTGTATACGTCATCCATGTTTTACACTACTACTACTACTATGTTAGGACTTAAATTTGTTGTTTCATGCTATTTTATGTTGATTTATCTACATTACCATGCTTCACTTGATCTTCTTTGAGTGTGTGAAGTGATATCTAGCTCTTTGATTGCTTCACTCTACCCATTGAGGGGGCATCCTACATCTACATTCAAGACACACTTCAATATACATACCCACTGGGGGAATCTTCTACATCACTACATCATCCAAGTTATATCATCCCTATACTACACACTCAAAGTTATCATGCTAATGTACATTACTTACTAGAATACACAGATTACTATATTGACATTTCACTAGTATTTAGCACTTGTGTATCTCTTAGCATATACCTAGTCTTGTACTAAACATGTCTTGCATACTTTCACTCTTGATTTGATTAATTAAATGTGATTATATCTTTCTAGTTATTACATTATTTCTCTTCTTTCTTATCATATATTGTTGGATTGTATTTATCGTTCCTACTTGTCTCCTATGTGTGACTTAGGACATTTACCAATGTCCTTCTCTTTTATTCATGTGTGTGTCTTAGGACATTTGCCAATGTCCTTTGCCTGTACTCCTTTAAGTGATTCTAGATTCCATGCCAACTTGCATGTTTCAATTATATGTGTAATTGGAATTTAAACATGCCTTGTATGCTTGTTTTCTAGTTTGAGTGACATGTGCCCATATTCCTTGTTTACTTAGCCCCTTATCCACACTTATATGCATCTTGATTCTTACTTTTTGTAATTTTTGCTTGATTATTTTCAATTGATTATAATTTCATGATCTATATCATGCATTTTTATTATTCTATTGGATGCCATGATGGACATCATGCTCTATCCCTCCAACTAACAATGAACAAACTAACAACTAACACTTTTAGTTCCAATTCATTAAATTACACATGTTATTACATTGTTACATCTATCTAGGCATACCCCTATTGATCTAAAAATATCTCAAATCAAACCATGCTATATCTTGAGATATCTTGTTGATTATCATTGCTATATCATGTATATTTCCAGCTTAACACACTTACAGGGCTTCTTCTTCTAAGGGAAATCATTGTAGGGTATATATTCCTACCCTAAAAAGAGGGGGAAATAAATATGGGTTTTAATACAAAGATCATAACTCCTATCAATCAAAAAATCTAGTTTCAAAATAACCAAAACAATAACCAATCATCAAACCACTTAGAATAGACTAGGTAGATAGTTAAGATTCTATAACAGTGATTAATTTTAGCCTAGGACAATATCACCAAGGTTTGACTACAACACCGAACACTAGGGTGTCCATTTTTGGTAATCCTATTTAAATAACAAAAAAAATAGGTTTTCTAAAAGTAGGTATAAAGGTAGGTTTAGTTACAATTTTACACAATCAAACCAATTTAGATTAGTAGTTCATAGGATAGTTTTCTCAAAGAATATAGATATACGTGGCATCATACATAGCATAATTGGTCCTCACTTCTAGTTTTAGATATGGTAGTTGGTATAACTTCTAGATCATAATCCATGTTTCAAACATCAATTATTAGGGTAGATTACATAGCACTTTTGCTTATTTTCTTTTGGTTATCCGCATTACCTAGGCATTCTTAGTAGTTACGTGCCTTATTCTAATTGCAAGTGGTTGACATCATTTGAGAGTGGCTTTCATATAAGCCTAACCTCCAAATTCTTGAGTGCCCAAGTTCTTGAGTAGCTTTCACATAATCCAAATTTTTAATTTTGGAGTGGTTTTCATACAAGCCTAATCCATGACACATTATCAGATTTTTAGAACATTCATGAGCTTCAAGATCCATCTCATATGACATACTTATTCATACTAGTAATAGTTTATAGATTCACTTCATGGGGTAATGATGGATCTAAAGGGCCAACCTTTGTATTCTTGAGCCACCTATTCAAAGGGATTGGACACATAGTCTAAACATCGATTAACACATGCATGATCAACTAGATTCACTCAGTTGGCAATGATGGAGCAAAAGGGACAACCTTTTTATTTTTGAGCCATTTATTCAAAGGGATTGGACACATAGTTCAAACACTGATTAGCACATGCATGATCATCTAGTTTCACTCAGTAGGTGATGATGGAGCTAAAGGGCTAACCTTTTCATTCTTGAACCAATTTCCAAGGAATTGAACACTCAACTCTATTCATGATATAAATTTTGGTATATCATCATCCATATATTTACCATTACTTATCCTTACTCATTATCATAATAGGTTTTATGTTGGTTCACATATCTGATGAGGTATATTCATTCCTTTTTCTTCCTCTCTCTTCCCCAAATTTGTATGTTCTTATTTTATACTACATATAATAAGAATTGATCTACTCTTTGTTTCCATTTCATAGATTCAAACTTACATAATGTGCTCTCTATGTACTATCTAACATTACTCAACATCACACAAGCTTCATGGGATTCACCTTTACATGTAAGTTCAAGTACACTTTTTATTTTCCTTTATCTTAGTATTTTGATTTGTTACATCTCTATAATAAAGGGGTGGAAATGTAGTCATATAAAATGTAAAAATTGGTAACTTGAGCATGGCTAAAGACACCCAATCCTTAGGTCCCTCTTGCTTGCTCTTATGACCCTTTTAGGCTTGTTTTCATAGATTCTCAGTCATTCATGGCCTTCCAAACTTGACCCCAGCTAAGTCAAGACCCTCTCTTCATGACTGATCCATCCCCCTAGGTCTCATCTACTCAAGACAATATCACCAAAGTTGGACTATATCACTAGACCCTAGGTTTTCCCCTTTTCAGATCTCCCCTCGAATCACATTTTGAGCCTTGATTACCATTTTTCCCCAATTCCTCTTGTTCATTATGTTGACCTAGTCCAATTTAATCTAACCCATGACCAATAGATACCTATAAAATCTCATTCAAAAATCATTTGGAAAGGGTTGGAAAATTTCATTCATGCAAGAAAGAATACAAGTAGGACTCTTAAGTAATCTTATTTATTCTCTGCATACAACTAGCCTATACAGTTTCAATATAATTCAAGTATTCAAGCTAGTCCCTATCCATCTCAAGCATACCCAATTTTAGCATTTATTTCATATCATTAACTATTGCACTAAGCACTCCTAAAGGGAGAACTACATATGGTTTGATCCCTCCTCAAAGTATTGGTACGTAGGCAGCATGACCACACATGGGGTGTAAAGCATGTCTAATGTATCTTACACACACTAACCCCTTTTCCCCATTTGCCAAATTTTATTTAAATTACATAGAATATATAAGTACATGATGAATTATCTCTATAGGGAGATATATTGACATTGAAGATTTGAAAATTGGTATACAAACTCACCTGAGCAAGTGAACAAAACCCAAAAATCTTAGACCTTAAGGAAAATAGAACCAAGGAAGGAATATAGAACCAAAGTTTAGGGTGTCTAGTTTTGGCACTCCTGTCTAATCAAGAAACAAAGTTTAAGAACTGGTTTGTGATAATGTCTTAGTCTTACATGCAAATTTTTAGACCCTATCTCAGTTGCAATAGTCTAGAATAAGCTAAGTTTAATTTTCTCTCTCATTGATATTTTTAGAATAGGTCTAATTTTAATTCAATTTCACAAATTATTGGATTTAATTAGGAATATTATTTACTAATTTCTCATACTTAGAATTGTTTATTAAATAGTAAAAAAATCCATTATCCCCAAAAATAATAAATCAATAGTCAATGTCTGAAAGTCTATCTTAAAGAGTTTGAGTGTTGAGGGTGTTAAAAGTGGTTTTTAACTTTGAAATTATGCACAACCTATCCTCATGACTTGACCAAGCCTCTCATATCCTTTTTTACTTGATAAAATAGGGGAAGTTCCCTCTATTTTGTCTCAAGTAAAGGGAACTCCCATAGAGATACACCCTATAGGCTTAGTATGAAAATGATAAGGGGAGGTGTCAAGGATGATTATAATATTATAATAATAGGTATAATACTTGTGGTTAACATTAATGAACATTAAAAATTCATCATACGTACTAGAGGCTATACATGGTTGCCTAAATACATAAAGGTACAGTCAGGCATATTAGGCCTTGACTAGACCTAAAGCCAAATTGAAGGATGAATACTATTTATATGGATATATGATCTTTATAAATAATTTTAGGACATTCATGGAGAGTTATAAGGTTATATGAAACCTTTATTTTGTTGATAAAGTCATGATAAGGTCATTTCTTGGCTTAAGAACAACTTAGGATATACATAACATAGGAAAGAGCTCGAGAAGGCAACTTTGGAAGCTCACACCAATATGGGCATTTATAATGGGGACCTAAGGAGTTGGGATATGTTTAAGAGGGTCCTCAACAAGATCCTATTGGAATTTTTTTAAGGATTGAATGCTAGACTTTTATGAACAAACACTGAGGGTCAAAACCACTCAAAACCCTCTAAAACCCTTGTTAATGATACAATGGAAAATAAAATAAAAAAAATAATCCAAATTAGTTGGTATGACTTGGAAAGTTATTGGGACTTTTATATTACTCTACCAAGCTCCTTCCCATCATATTGGATTGTATTGTATCTATACAAACAAGGTGAAAAACTAGTTTCTTAATAGTTTTTGATGTTTTATAGCTTAAAGGGGGAGTTGAAAGATGAGAATAACTTTATGAGACCAAGTGGGACCTAATATAATCCCTAATGTTCATTTATTTCTTTGATCAATCACACAGGTACCTCTATAAGCACCTTCATTTTAGGCAATCCAAATTGGAATAGTGAAAGGAAGGTGATCACCAAGTGAGAAGGTGATAAATTCAATTGGGAGGCCTTTTAAGGTCTGAATAATGGTTTTAAGAACATGATTACTCTTGATAGGTGTCATAATATCCCTAGTAATGATTTGATTAGAAAACTAAAGATCATTTCAATGACAAGTGTAAAGAATGAATGAAAGAAGGATTATAGTGACTATAGGGAGTGATAACACTTGTCCAAAATAATAATAATGATTAAGGACACATATAATGCATGTTATATATTTTTATTAACCCCCTAATCACATTTCACATATGACAATTGTTCCTAGTTTGTTGTGGAGCACCCAAGGAAAGCCAATGATGAAGGCACTTTCCAGACAGATAGTTGAAGAATCCTATGCCAAATTTGAGGAATTTTCATGCTTGGATAGACATTTATCTAAAGATAAATTTCATGGTATATTTCATAATTAATTCCTCTATATATTTAAATCTCTTTCTCTCCTTGACACTTGATCTTGTGACTCTTGAGCTTCATTCTTCTCTCTTCTCTCACATTCTATAAGTATTGGCCATTTTGGCTCTTGTATTATAATATCAAACCTAGTATGGTGAAGCCCTGCTAGTTTGATGTTGTAATTTGCCTTTAAATATAAATATAATATTATTTTTATTTCATAAACATCTTGCCTAAGTGTGGGAAGTGATGTATGGTGAGGTCTAGTGATAAGCTTTTATCTTTACTTCTCTTTTTCCTTTCATGTTTAGTGCAAGCATTTCTAATTCTAATAGGTCATATGGAGTGTAGATAGTGTGTTTGGATTCCTTAAAATTTCAAGTGTCCTTAGAGTATAAAAATATGATCTATGGTCCACTCACTCTGATTTGTTTCATGCATACCACCTCCATATTAAAATATTGATGTTAGATTATTCTATGACTTGGAAGCTAGTGTTGTAAGTATTTTCTCTTAGTGTGAGATTATGATTATCTTTTGTATATCCTCATGTTTTATCACAAATTTTAATATTTTAATTTTATGAATATTTATACCTCTTTTCACATAAGCAATCAGTTAGTGTAGGTGATAATCACTTACAGGCAAATCTAGGGAGCTAGCCCTTAAACCTAGAGGTCTACCTCTTCTATAGGAAACCCAAAATCCTAGAGGTATTCCAATGTTTCCCAAATATTAGAGTAGGATTTAAAATCCTCATATAATGTGAAATATTTTGTGCCAATAGTTATGACATGTCCAATGGGACCATTATCCTAAGGATAACTTGTTAAGGTGAATGTTGGTATTGACAACATCAACTGAATATGGTGTGCTACTCGACATTTGGTGACTCATTTCAAGGTAAAATATAATTTTAGATCATTTTTTTGTCATATAGTTATGCTCATACTTCATGATCCTTAATAGGTTAATTTCTAGTACAGTTTTCAATCCTATCAATCCACCTTTTCAACCTAAACTTCCTCATGAAGTTCAACACCCTCAGCATATTTTACCCTTTGAAGAGAAAAAGGACTTTGATATCTAAGAGGTTTAATAAATTAATGAATAAATTGAAGAAAACATGGCTAGGAAGCATGCCTTCCATACTTTAACATTAAAAATAAAATCCATCTTGATGCCTATGATGGCATTCCCCATAATGTTACAAAGAATGTTCCTACATTCAATGGTGAAGGCCATGTCACTCCTAGTGAGAACATTAGATATATATCAAATTTATGTAGTTTTCATAATGTCACTAAGGTATGGGACTTTTATTTTTGGTTCATCACAACATGGGATTATTTTGGAGTGTTCATAACATCAAGATTTGAGGATAAGAGTGACCACATTTCACTCATCCATCAACTCAATGTGATCCAAAGAGCCCCCAAGGAAATAATGCATGATTTTAATGAGAGATTCAAAAATAATTGGTATAGGTTGCCTCCTCCCATGATACCACCTATTTTTTTTGTGTTTCGGACATACTTGAGGTCCATTGGTAGTGATATAGCCATCATGCTACAATTCATGGGTGGTTTCACTCTAATTTAAGTATATGGACTTGCCATTAGAGCTGAGAATGGCATCATTAAAGTAGTAAATTTGACTCTAAAAGTGTATATTCCTATACTAAACAATATTTAAATTAATACCCCAAATCTTTCCCAATTTCCTAATGCAAACACCAAGCCAAGGACTACTCCTAAGAGGATAGAAGAGACAAATGATTTTAAGGAAATATATCAAGCCTTAAAAGTTCAATTGGGGAAACATAATATTTATCAAGGTGATCATAAAACCCTTACCCATATCATCATCAATATGGGAAATAGAGAGGTCAAGGAAAACCTAATTTCAATAGGCCTACCAATGAATAAAATCCTACTTCAACCTCTAACATAAGAACAATGGTACCGGTACATAACAATATAATCTAAGGAGAGGAATGGAAAAAAGGTTAATTCATGGATGATAATTAAGGTTTAGATAAATATCTCATTTATAAAATATGATTCACTCCTCAATTATTAGTATAATATGAATTCCTCATGTAAACAAATTAAAGTTGGCAGCCTCAAGGAGTAAGATTCACCAACTTCCAAGTTGAAGACACTTTTATGCTTAATCAAGGAAATTCAATTACATAAAATACTAGAGATAAAATTAATGATTTATGAGATGATAATGGTGTGCCTAAAATTCCATCTAATAATCTTACAATGTAGTAAAGTATGACTACAAGTGTGGTAGTCCCTATAAATATTACATCACCTTCAAGCCAAAATGTTGGAAATTCTACTCAAGGTGCTTCAATACCTCAAGTTATAATCACTTCCTTACCTCTAAGGAATAAATAAAAATATTTATTCCTAATATAAACATTAAAAACTCATTAAATAATTCTAAGACATCCATTTTTCTTTGGGATGTCCTTTATATGCTTGGCCAAAAAGATCTTTTGCAAAAATAGTTGTCCACTATCCATTTTAGTCATCCATCACCAAGTCATGGTCATATAAATATTTATCTTACCAATTCTCCTAATAACATTGTTTAACCTTCTAAAAAATTTGAGAATCCTCCACCTTTATACCTCACTCTCATTACTAGGGATAATTTTGTTCATAACTGCATAATTGATAGTGGAGATAACACATTAGTGATGCCTAAGGTTATAGTTGACAAATTGGGTCTAAAATATGAACCACATAGTAAGGAGGTACTTAAATTATATGGTTCACCTACTAATTTAGTAGGATTGATCAAAGGGTTGAAGGTTTTCTTTCATGATTGTCCTAGTTTTCCCATCCTCTAAGATATTATAGTTATTAACTTGCCTACCCACTTTGCTATCTACCTCTCAAAGGATTTCATAGCCAAGATAGGAGGCTACATCTTAGTTGATTTTTACTTCTTTGCCTTCAATATAATGTATAGATAAAATTTAACCATTAGGACTCAGCCACTTAATAAATTTCATATTAAATCCTATGTTGAAGCAAGTTCCAATTTAAATTGTGTCATCAATGATAAACATGAGTCTATTGTGGATGATGGTGATTCTTCCAAGCTTAAACGAATTTATGATTTATTTATTGAGGAGTATGTTACTAACACCTATGAGCATGATTCTTATTCCTTCATGGAGGAAACTAATTTAGGAGTGTATTACCTATATGAGGAAGAAATGCCAATACCTTCACTCACCAAAGAGGAGAGTGAAAATGATTCAATGTAGAAAATGTTTTTTGATGGCTCAAGAAGTAAGATTGGTGTATGATCTAGTGTTATGTTGGTTTCCCCACATAAATAACAATATTATTCTTAATATATGTTCTATTTTAGTTACACTTGTAATGTGGCTAAGTATGAAGGTTTGAGTCATGGCCTTCAATAGGCATGGAGAAAAGGAATCAAGAATCTACAAGTATATGGAGATAGTGAATTGATTGTGCATCAAGTTAGGAATATGGTTACTACCAAGAAAACTTTTATCAAGTATTATAAGCATAAGTTATGTTATTTTCTTTAAAAATTCAATGCATTCAACATTAAATCAATCCTAAGGGAGCAAAATAATCATGTTGATAGACTAGCTACTATAAGATCACAATTTGATACACCTACTGAAATAAAAGAAGAAGGAAACAAATCCCACATCAATATAATTATTATACCTTCCATACCTGATAATGAGGTGTCATGTGTTTGATAGTGATAAACACATTTCACACTTCTTATAAAATAAAGTTGAATTTTCTTCAAGAAACTAGAAGATACTTCAAGAATAATTTGATAATTAGATTATGTAGCTAAGAAAACATAAGATACCTAAAGGAGTGGTGACCTTAGAGATTGAATTTAATAAATATCATCAAAGGAATAAGGAAAAGGTGAGTATGTCTACAAAGGAGGATAATTATGAAAGGATTTTAATCTTCAAAGATAAACTCCTTAAACTGGGCAAGGTATGCTCTACATAATAAAAACAAGCATTCATTGATTTGTGTATAGAGTTCTATGACATCTATTCTTTGGAATATAATGACCTAAGAGGGTTTTATCCTAACCTAGAAAACCATACCACTGAATTGGAATCTAGATTCAAACCAGTTAAACAAAAATAAATGCCTATCAACCCCAAGGTTGAACAACTCATGAGGTTAGTTTTATGATGTGAGATTACACCCTTGTGGAGGAGTTATTCAAGCTCCCCTACTCCCATTCACAATATGGGGAAAACCCTAGGTTGTGGGTATCCTATAGTAGGGTTGAACCTCTAGATAAGGCTAGCTTCCTCTTAATGGATCACCTAAACTAATGCTACACTAAGAAATAAATTATAAATGGGTAAAGGGCTCCTAATAAAGTTAACCAAGTGATTTACCAAATAAAAATAAAAGACTCCCATAATATTGAACCCACACTAGATCATCACAAGATAATGTTAGCTTACACAACCTCATATACTAGCTAATTTCATATGTGTTTCATGGACCAGGTTTAGGTAGATTACTAATATAGAAATGTAATAACTTTAAAAAACTCTAAAGGAAATCAAAAAGGAGTATAATGGATAAATAAGACTCTCCTTCACAATGCCATCATGCATAACTCACTCAACATAGATCCAAGGTAAGAGATAGGTAAAGAAAGTCTTTTATTAATCAAGAGGTAGTTCTTCAAAATGCTTGATAGGGTTTATCATAATCAAGATGAGCATATTTTAAAATGTCTCAAAGAGTCCCCTGCTCTTCAATATCAAAGAATCCTTGTGAGAGTCTAGAATATGAAAGAGAGAGAGAGAGAGAGAGAGAGAGAGAGAGAGAGAGAGAGAGAGAGAGAGAGAGAGAGCACTTATAAATGGGAAATAATGGGTAATATAGAGAAAGGGAAAGAGAAGAGGGAGCATGAGCATAAAAATCAATAAATGAGGTCTAATCACTTAGATGGAATCCCAACCACCTTTTTTGAATTATCCACCACATTTTAAGTCAATAATACTATGCCCTATTCAATAAGAGAGCCTACATTTATCCCAATAGCCTTCAAGAATTTCTCATTGGCTGAGAGATCCATTAGAAGACAAGGGTTTGTTTGGCATGATGAGTCATGACTATGTCTATTGGAGAAAATATATTTATGATTTTTAATAGTATTTAATGCTCTGATTACTTTTCCAACCACCAGATATCTTGGCTTTGACCTTCTACCTTGATTCCCACTTAACCTATTTATGAGAACAAAATCCTCATATCTATAATTTTGATATAGCCATCACGATGTCTTATTTAGGTGGATATAGGTACTTATTTTTTGGAGCTATGATTTTTTTAAAGTATCATACAATCCACCATATATAATTTATGTCTGTATCTACCCCATCATAGAAATGGATATTTATTATAGATTGAAATCCAATCCAATATATTGGTTTTTATATAGTCATTATATCGATGAAGATCCACAAATTGTATAGATTCATTCTAGACTATATTAGGTTTAAACAAACCTATCCTAAATCTAACCTTTAATGGCAATAGAGCCTCATTACTAATAATCTTGATTATATGTTGTGTATGCTTGATGGTATTCAATCAAGATCTAATGGTGGTACATGCCCTTTGAAATATTTCTCTTAGTTTGACCTAAACCATATTTAACCTCCACTTTAAGTCACCTAACTTTGAATTTTAATATCAATTATCAATCTTGATATAGGCTTCTCATATTATGTTAATTATCAACTCGACATTTATCCTTATGGGTCCTATACTTAGAATTATCTTATTCCTATGTTTGCACCATGTGGAAACCTCACATTAATCTTGATCTTGGTTGACCCTTTAACCTTATGCACACCACTGATCTTCTTTAGCATGCTTTGAATGTGTACCATTTATTTCCTTAATATTTTCTATGGTCATGACACTTGGAAACTATGCATTTGTCTTCAATATTCATTAACTTATTGACCTCTTGCTTAACATTGATCCACCTTTACATGATAGATCATGTACCATCAATCTACTTAGACCCACTAGCTTTATTAGTCACCACTCACCTTTATATTTGATTTTAAATTCTATGATTTGGACCCTTTTTAGCTATGTGATCATCCTTGTAACATTTTAATTCAAATGGTTATTTACCATAGGTTTAACTTGGCATTCCTATGCATGTCCCACTCTATTGTTCATATTTAAAGACCTATATCTTTAGATAATAAGCTCATAAAGATAAAAAAATTGTATAGCATGATTTATGCATGAATAACTTCATTTTCATGTGATCTTTTTTCATGAGAGGATTTCTAATCATACTTATAAAATACACAATCAAGCTGACTAGCTTATTTCTTCATGATGTTTGAGATGGTATAGCTCTTCAAAGCTTGATTTTGCCATTTTATTTTATCATTTATGGGTTAGGAAATCTTCTTAGATTCTCTATCCAAGAATAATCTTTGCATGTGGGCCAAAATTGGCCAACATCTTTGGTGACTCATATGGAAGCATGCCTACTATGATTGATAACCTAGACTAGTTGCCTTGTCTAATCCATTGAGCATGAAGTCATAATTTTGTATGAATTGAGTAAGGTTTTCCCTTTATTAAAAACCCTCTCTTGAAACAATAAATACCAAAATAAGTAAAATAAAACAAAGTGCACAAGGCACTTTGGAAAAGGAAACAAACAATAGGAAATAAAACTAACCTAAACAAATCAAGGGCAACTAACTTATTAAACAATTGTGCACCCATGCACTTAGAGAAAAGCATGAAATCTAATATAATATATATAATATTATACATAAATTTATAATCCCCTCCCTCCTGGTTCAAATGGGAAAATTTTAGTATCATCCACTTGTAACAAATGAAGATGAAAAATACCTTGCTTAAGAGGTACTGGAATTGGTGAACTAAGTAGCTTGATGGCCAATCCTTTTGATATGATCTCTAATGGATGAAATTTAACAAACATGTCTCCAATGTAGACATACTATTCTAAGTCTTTAAATCTTGTTTCATGTTGTACTATAGGAGTACTTTCTTGATGTTGCTTATCACTCTTGAGAAATCCTTGCATGAAGACTTCATTTAGGCTCTTTGGAGTAACTACACTTGGTTCACTTGGTGGTTCAAAAAGACCATATCCTTCCCCCTTATCCTTATGCAAATTATTAATGGTCATGCTTATAGTAACATGATCATAATTTTTTAGAGGAAATGACATGTCTCTTAGCCTCTTCAAACTCTTTGATTATGGCATTGAACTGCTAATATAACTCTTCAAGATCATCACTGGTATGCTTCTCAAACTATATCACTTAAGCACTTGAGATGTCTCCTTCATAAACCTCCCTAAATATTTCATCTTTTTTTTCAACTAAAAATGAGGGTTGACTTAACCATCTATGTTCTAAAACATCACACCTATATTTCTCAATATTTGATTTACTTTCCTCTTGCTCTAACATATCATGGCTATCCTCAACTAACACCTCATCTTGAAGTGGACCAAACTTAGGCACCTAGTTATAATTATTTTTTTCATCTATGTAGAATGGACCTTTAGTATTCTATTCAAGGTCTACCCTATGTTCAACTTAAAGATTCTCTTTTTTAGGCAAGTTTGTAACATTAAAATACTCCATTTCACTCAATAAATCCAAGCACAAATGCTACCATTGATATTATAATTCAATTGAGTTTCCATTGACCTCCATAATAGTTTCATGAAAGTTTTCCTCTTACTTCTCATCAAGATCCTATAGATTGAAATCTAAAACATGCTCTTCCCTATGAAGTGGGATGCCTATAATGATCTCCTCTTCATAGAAACTTGCATTGTCCTCCTATGGCTCACTTATGACTACAAGCTCCTCCTTTATCCTTTTTAAAATAGGTTATTTCTCGAAGAGGAAAATGGTGGGAGGGTAAATAAGTTAACCTTGATTGAATCTTAAGAGAGTGTCCTTACATCTATGGATTTTGAATGGCTTCTTTGGTGGATCTTGAATTGGTTCTTGGACCTCTACGACCAACACATCCTCCTCCTTATTTATGACCTTTTGAACTAATTTCCATGATGGAAATGAATATAAAATATACGCTTTTTCTTCCTTTTGAATGGTTCTAGGAGAGGGTTGTCTCATAAGTGAGGGCATGACATATCTAGGGTCGAATATGTTGGAAAAGATCCATGATGTAATGGCTTCATCCTCTTGAGTGGGAATGGGCATAGGGGTAGGAGAGGGAAAACTAATTGGATCAAGTTTGACATACTCTTTTTCCCACTACTCAAACACCTTTTTAATGGATAATACCCACCTTTTCAATTCTTGCTTCTCAACTTGTGGATAGTCAACTTATTTAATGGATTCCCACACATTCCAAAAATATTAAAATAATATCCTTATACCATCCATGGCATGAATGGGGAATTATTTTCGAAGTTTAACCCCCTCATTGATTTTCATGATTATTCTGCCTTGGTCCAGTATTGCCTCTCTGAGTTTTGATAAGGATGGACTTTGACAAGGTTGACTAGGGGGCTGATTAGGAATTCTTACAGGCTAAGTTTGAGCATCTATGAGGGAAGAGGACACATAATACTAATCCAAATGATCTTGTTGATCTTCATAAGATATCAACACACTATTTTCATTCTATATCATGCTTCTCATCATTACTATGTCTTCATTCTTACAAGATGACCATTGTTCAGGCTCACAAACTAACCATTTATTCATGACCAACTAAAGATCACTCCTTGCCTCTTATAGAATATGGATATGGATGACTAGAGAAAACTCAAAACCCCTATTCTCAATATAAACTGATAATGCTTGCTTGACTCTTGATAATATGTAATAGGATAAGCCTAGTCTTGACAAGGGGAATTAGAAGATTGATTTGAATGTAAAGGAGACTAACCTTGGTCATATGCAGGGGTGGGAGGAGAAAAAAGGACATAATAGGTTTTATATATTGATGCTTTAAAATTTACCACCGATGCTCTTTATTTTTGATGAACACTAATCATTTTAGGATTTGAAAAATCCAAGGCATGAGTTGCCATTTGTGATAATTCAATGATGTCTCTGGTGGAATAGAAGCAGAGTATGAGAATTGTCCACAATATTTATTTGATTTAGTGGCTGGGATCCACCAAGGTTTAAATATTTAGATATTGAATAGTTTTTAATGACTTTGAGGATAAACTAAATGAGTATTAACAATGATCTTTAAGCTAGAGTGAATCTTGATAAAAATAAGAAAAGAGAAGGATAAAGTAACAAAGAAATGTGATTGTAGTTTTTCATCTCAAACATTATGAAAAAATTCCAATTACTTTGAGCACATTTGAACCAATTTATGTTATAAAATACCATAAGCTCAAATTATATCACAAATTAGGAAAAATTTAAAGGAAAAATATGAATCATAAGTAAGAACCAAATTTACTTTAAAGATTTGCTATTATGATCTAAATAACCTAAATACATCCAAATATAGAGCAAATAAAATGAAGTATACTTTATATATTTATAATCAATTTAGAATTTAGCACAAATTAATAAACCTATGAAAAAGAATGTAACTTAAAAAAAGAAAAATCATTCAAATTCAAGATGACTATCTGTAATTGAGAGGTAGCATGGACATTTGACAAAACTATATACATAATATTTTCAAAAAAAATTAGTTGTATTAAATGATCTTGGTATACAATTGCATAAAAATTATCTCTCTTACAAATGGTAACCATCTATCTATTTATAGGAAACATATGCAGTTAACCAATTAAACTTGAAAATATCAACATATGGATAAGGATAGTTGTCTTTGATATAAAGATACAAAGTTAAAGGTCACATGTCAGCTTGACAATAATGAGTATATGCTTATATAATAACATATACTTTATAAAATAAAGTCTCCCTACATAGAAACACTAGTGGGCCCATCAATTATCCTTGTCTGAGTAAGTATTTCACCTTGGTATATTGTTCTTTGATTAGTTCAAAATACACTGCAAGATTCATTAAAAAATCATCTTTTTGACCTGAAAACTTGTTAAACTCATTATCTTCTTGAGATACAAGTTCCTTGATACATTGTGCTTCCACAATTTTCTTCCCTATATAAATAATGATATCAAATATCCTCTTGTTATCCTTGGTTGGGTGACCTTTGTTGTGTCTGATGCCCTATATGTGAACACCAACCTTTATCTTGAATTATTCATCACTAATCATGCCTATAGTAGTGGTTTGAGAAGGGTTATCTAATATATTCCCCAAAATTTTCTCAATCTTAGTTACCAAGCTTAAGTCTTTCTTGATGAAGTTTTTGACATCATTGCTCCAGGTGATCAAATCCTCTTATTTATCCATCAAACTTGCCATGAAGATGTCCAGATGTCTAAGTTTGATAATCTTGAATTCTAAGGCCTACTTTTTCTTATGTACTTTGATGAGGTACTCCATCTGAGCTTGAGAATTATACCATTGAGTGATTAAATATTGTGCCATCTCAGTTTGATATTTTAAATCAATCAATCTAATCTTGATGCTTTTAAAAGTCTTAAATGTATCCATCAAATATTTATTTAGCACTTGTAATACATCTTTAGGAATTTAAAGGAGGACCTGATCTTCTAAATCTTTTTTTTCTTTCTCCAAGTTGAGAATCTTTGTTTCATTCCCTGAACTCTAACCAAGGTCATTGTTGACTAGGACATAACCATACTAGCTACATCTTTTTGAAATATAGGATGCTCCCCTACTACCTACCATTTAATAGGATTTATGCCTATATATGGTTCCACATTCTAAAATTTGAACTCCTTAGTACCAAAATTAACCTTCTTGGTTACTACTCTCTCAAGAGTTGATGTATCTATATTGAAAAGGACCTGAGGGTCAGACTATTTTGCCTTTGGCTATTCAAGAATCTCTACATCTGAACTCCCAAAGGCTCATAGGGTGTCAATCCCTTGGATTTAATTTTTTTAAAGGATCTAGATCCTTCTCTCTACTTTTCTATTTAGAATATCCTGAATCCAAGGATTGAAATTATCCTGAACATTCATGTTAACTTGAGTCAAAGCCAGTGAAGGAGAAAGAGATGGGATTTTTTGTAACTTCTCATAAATAAACTAATCATGAATAGTTGGTGCATAAATAGGATTCTCATAACTAAAGAGGTTAGTTTCACTAGTAGGGTTAGTGAAATTTAACCTAGGCCTCTTTCTTGGTGCCAGAGGAACTAAGGCCAATTTTACCTTTCTCTTTCCTCCTTCTAATGGAACTAATTCTTTGCTTGCTTCCTCAGATGGATCCTATTCCTTATCAAAACCATATGTATTTGGGATGTTAATAAGGGAACTTTCCACTATTTCTTGTGTTTCTAAATAAATCATGCTAATAACTCTATTGGGGAAGAAGGCCTTGGTGGGGGTGTCTGAATTTGGGGACCTTCACCAGGTATATTCTTTATGTTGGACTCTTTAATCACATATTTAACTTTTCCTTTTACATCCTTAGGTTATGAAACCTAGGGTGACTTTGTAAATTCTCTCTATTGAGGCTCAAAATATTGTCCTCCAATAGGTGACTCTTAATTTTCAATCCCAAATGGTCTTGGCAACAAGTGATAATGTAAGGGATGTAGTTGCCATATTTATCCTGAGGGCTTATTATCCTTAACTAGCCTATTTTCTAATTTGATGTTGTAATTTTTAACACTAGATAGGAATTCTTCAAAGTTCCTTGCCTTTGTGTAAATACCATCTCCCACACCTATTTGATGTTTATACTCAGTCTTTGGGACCTTTTTATCCTGAATATGGTTAGCCACTCTATCATTGGGCTCCCACATCTTAAGGTCATCTAGTTGGAAATTAAAAGAGTTATTGTACACTACCATGATCTCTAGCTATATCAAATCTTTGATTATAATTATGCCAATGTCTAGTGTAAAGAGATGAACCTGAGCCTTCTTATTCTTCTTACATATCCAATCCAATCCTTAGATGATTTGATAAGTAATTTATTGGTCTGCAAGATTACTAGGAACATAGATAGGAAATTTGTATGGTTAGACCATGATTCCTTATATCTTTATTATAGTACAATTTGGAGAGAACCACACATCCCCCATGGTCTCTACTTGTATTTTGACTATAGGATGAATCTTGGGCATAGGGATACCAGTGATGACCTCAAAAATGACTGTGAAGATACCATCACTTATGAATTGCATGTGAATCCTATAATTGAATATATGTAATTTAGAGTAATGATGGTAAATGGTAGTTCTACCATCAGGGGACCAATTTTGGATGCCAAGGAAATTAATAGAGGCTAGGAGTGAATCCAAGAGGTAAGACATCATAAATAATTGTTTGGAGGTCTTTCTCTTGATGGATGTAAATTATTTGGCCAAGAAAAAACTTATTAGGTCTCTAATAGAAGGGGTTATGTTTTGATCCAACATGCAATGGTCATAATATACCTAGACCTTAATTAGCTTTGATTCACACCATTGGATCAAATCCTTTGATTGAGCGACAAGCATTAGATCTACAAATGTGCATGAGCATTAAGTTAAGTCCGGTATATATAAAGGTTTAGCCTAAGGTTTAGACATTTAAAAGTTATTTGTGTTTATAAAAAATACACTTAAACATTAGTAAGACTTATTTAATCAAAAAGGGCTCTCAAGTTTTAAAAGTAAAAAGGTCTAGGTTTAAGTTATGATTTTACATTAATATTTGGTCATGTTTAAAAACATAATCAAAATTTAATATAAATTTAGACTTAAGGTTGTTTTAACTGAAAGGAATAATATTTCCCACTAAATTTTCTTGTGAACATTTAAATTCAAACCCTTAGGGTTTACTATTTGGGAACCCTAACTTCTTCTATAGAACCTATAATTAATCACCTTGAAAATGATTATTAGCAACATCAATCCATAAAACATGATCATAATCAGATACACTAAATATCATGCCCTTTTTAAAATATATTTTCCTTTAAAATTCAAGATAAAACAATATTTCACACTTATTTTAGAATATAGAGGTTCTAAAAACAATTACAAGGGTCCCCTTTTCAAAAAAAAATATGGGGTGTGTTGGTCTTAACAAATGGTGACTCACAGGGGAAACATAGCAATAAGTTGGAACAAAGGACTCTGATTTAAGCTTTTACATGAATTTTATATCTCATTTGGACATATACTCTCTCTTGAATCAAATTTTAGTTGAAACAAGTTCCTTATATATAAAATTTAAACTTAGATATTAAAACATAAACATGTAGTGTGTATTTTGATTCCACTTATTGTTTGTCATGAATTTCAAGAAACAACATCTAGGTTCATATCCTTTTGGTCCATTACACTTAAATTTTAGCACTTTAGAAATTATTTAAAAATAAAACCTCTTAATTCAGGGTAGTCTTGGGCATTGCTCTGCTACTAGTCAGGTGTCCATAGCCTTGGTGGAGATTACCTGAATCAGCTTTGCTTCTATTTCCATAGATTTTGTAATGAGTTTTTTTTTTACATTTTCTAAGTCTTTTAAAAAAATTGGAAACTGATACAACCTAGTTTTAAGGATTTGGTCAAATTCCCTAGCATTAGGATACTCTCCTTTAGTTGAAACTGTAATCCATGACAAGGATTAGTTTTAAGTGTAAGCATGAATATGAGTTAATAAACTAAATTCACATTGTACACATATTATTCTTATTAAAACCAAGTTTTTATGTAGGATAAGGTTTAAATATTTTTAGGACATTAAATTCATATACCAATCTATACCAGTACCTTTGGTTACTTCATGCTTCTTTATTGCCACCTCATGTTCACTTTTGTAATATTTATACCCACACTTTTGAGCAATTCCAACCCAAAAAATAATACCATGATACTTTACCACAACCAAGGAACACCACCAAGAAATAAAAAGAAAAAAAATGCAAACAAACAAATATATACAAGCCCAACAAGGAAGAAAAAACAAAGCAAGAAAAGAAACTAACTAGCCTACCTATTATAACTTTAATAATCTTACACATTTATTCCATGAAGACCCCTGGAGGGGTAGCAACAAAGTAATGCTTAAGGTATTTACCATTGGTGGGTAAAGTAAATTATGATCCTTGGAGATCTTTCAACTTGAAAGTGTCGTTTCCCAAGATTTATACAATTTGGTAAGGGCCAATCCATAAAGGAGTGAACTTACCATATTTGCCTTTAGGTTTTGATGTTTTATCCGAAATAAGGAATAAGTCTCCTAGCCTAAACACCTTCACTTTATATCTCTTATCAAACCATATTTTCACATTTGATTGGTGTCTACTGAAGCCAATAAGTGCCTTTTCTCTATCATCTACCATTTGAATGATGTCTAATACCCTAAAATTAGCAAGTTCTTATCTATCCTCTATGTATTCTTGCATGAATGTGAATGTAGGAAACTTCATGGTGAAGGGAAAGATAGGATCTTGACCATATACCAACAAAAATGGTGAATCCTTGAGATCTTGTTTCATCATGATTCAATCTACCCATAATGCAAACTTAAGAAGTTTATGCCATGATCTAGGTCTGTCTTCAGTAGATTTCTTGATATCTTTCATTAGATTTTTATATGTGTATTTAGAAACACCATTTAATTGAGGGTATTGATTGGAATAAAACTTGAGTGTAATGCCTTGGTCATAATCCCATTCCATCATTTCAATAGAAATGAATGCATATCCATTGTCACAAACTAAAGAAACTGGGGTTCTTTCCTTAAGGGTATTGATTGGAAGAAAAATTGAGTGTAATGCCTTGGCCATAATCCCATTCCATAATTTAAATAGAAATTAATTCAGATCCATTGTCATAAACTAAATAAATTGGGGTTCCATATCTAGTACAAATATTTTCTTCTAATAAATTGATCACCTCTTCTATTCTACATTACTTAGTGGCTACTACCTTAGTCCACCTAGTACAATATTCCATAATAGTTAGGACATACTTATGACCTTTAAAATAATTTGGGTTGATTACTCCTACAAATTCTAATCCCCATTGTGCAAAACATTATCATGGGTTATAAAGGTATGGCTGCCTTTGGCTCTTTTGTGTTAAAGATTTGGCATGAATGATACTCCCTCACATGATTATAAGTATCTTTGAAGAGGGTGGGCCAATAATATCCAACCTTGAGAATATTTTGAGCTATGGTTCTTCCTAAAGGGTGTCCACTTCCTAGTTTTTCATGGAAGGTAGTCATAATCTAAGCTGCTTCTTCCTTGGACACACATCTCAAATTAATTCCCTAAAAATTCCTCCTATACAAGACTCCATTCTTGATGAGGTAATGAGATAATTTGATCCTCAAGGATATTTTTGTTCTCTTATAAATATTTGGGGAAAAACACCATTGAAAATTAAATGGATAATAGAGTTATACCATTCATTGGGTTGGAAGTTTTGTTGATCTACTTACATGACATGGAATTTTGGGTCAAAACTAGCGATCATCTGAACTAAACCTTAAAATTTCACTAATTTTGATATTTTCATCTCTATATCATATTATTTTATAATTACCATCCACTTTCCTCTTCTTTATCTAAGCTCATTCTAACTCAACATAAGTTTTGTAGCTAGATCAGATAATATGGCACGTACCTTGTTTCTAAGGAAGTAATTGCTAAAAAAATTTATTGCCTTTACCAATGCATAAGCTTGATTATCAATCATAGAATAATTCACTTAAACATTTTTAAATTTGGTGTCCTTTTAGGTGTCAGCTTTGATTCACACCATTGGATCAAATCCTTTGATTGAGCGAGAAACATTAGATCTACAAATGTGCATGAGCATTAAGTTAAGCTTGATATATATAAAGGTTTAGCCTAAGGTTTAAACCTTTAAATTTTGTTTGTGTTTATAAATAAAAATACACTTAAACCTTAATAAGACTTATTTAATCCAAAAGGGCTCTTGAGTTTTAAAAGGAAAAATGTCTAGGTTTAAGTCATGATTTTACATTAATATCCGGTCATGTTTAAAAGCATAATTGAAGCTTAATATAAAGTTAGACTTAAGGTTGTTTTAATAAAAAGTAAATAATATTTCCTAATAAATTTTCTCATTAACATTTAAATTTAAACCCTTAGGGTTTACTACTTGGGAACCCTAGATTCTTCTATAGAACCTACAATTAATCACCTTGAAAATGATTATTAGCAACATTAATCCATAAAACATGATCATAATCAGATACACTAAAGTTCATGCCCTTTTTAAAATTTATTTTCCTTTAAAATTCAATATCAAACAATATTTCAAACTTATTTTAGAATACAGAGGTTCTGAAAACAATTACAAGAGTCCCCTTTTCAAAAAAATAATGGGGGGTGTTGGTCTCAAAAAATGGTGACTCACAGGGGAAACATAGCAATATGTTGGAACAAAGGAACATAATTTAAGATTTTACATGAATTTTATATCTAATTTAGACATATACTCTCTCTCTTGAATCAAATTTTGGTTGAAACAAGTTCCTTATGTATAAAATTTAAACTTAGATATTAAAACATAAACATGTAGTGTGTGCTTTGATTCCACTTATTGTTTGTCATGAATTTCAAGAAATAACATCTAGGTTCATATCCTTTTGGTCCATTACACTTAAATTTGATAAATTTAGATGTTATTTAAAAATAACAACTCTTAATTTAGGGGAGGCTTGGGCATTTCTCTACTACTAGTTAGGTGTCCATAGCCCTGGTGGAGATTACCTGCATCAACTTTGCTTCTATTTCCATATAATTTGTAATGAGTTTTTTTTTTTACATTTTATAGGTCTTTTGAAAAGGTTAGAAATTGATATAGCTTGGTTTTAAGGATTTTATCAAATTCCATGGCATTACAATACTCTCCTTTAGTTGAAACTTTAGTCCATGATAAGGATGTGTTTTAAGTGTAAGCATGAATATGAGTTAATAAACTAAATTCACATTTTATACATATGATTCTTATTAAAACCAAGTTTTGATGTAGGATAAGGTTTAAATATTTTTAGGACATTAAATTCCTATACCAATCTATACAAGTACCTTTGGTTGCTTCATGCTTCTTTATTGCCACCTCATGTTCACTTTTGTAATATTTATACCAACACTTTTGACCAATTCGAAACCAAAAAATAATACCATGAGACTTTACCATAACCAATGAACACCACAAAGCAATAAAATAAATAAAATGCAAACAAACAAATATATACAAGCCCGATAAGGAAGAAAAAACAAAGCAAGAAAGGAAACTAACTAGCCTACCTATTCTAACTTTAATAATCTTCCACATTTATTCCATGAAGACCCCTAGTGGGGTAGTAGAAAATTAATTATTAAGGCACTTCCCATTGGTGGGTAAAGTAAATTATTATCCTTGGATATCTTTCAACTTGAAAGTGGTGTTGCCCAATATTTCTACACTTTGGTAAGGGCCAATCCATAAAGGAGTGAACTTACCATATTTGCCTTTAGGTTTTGATGTTTTATCCCAAATAAGGACTAAGTCTCCTTGCCTATACACCTTCACTTTATATCTGTTATCAAACCATCTTTTCAGACTTGATTGGTGTCAACTGAAGTTAATAAATGCCTTTTCTCTATCATCTTCCGTTTGAATGATGTCTAATACCCTAGAATTAGCAAGTTCTTAGCTATCCTCTATGTATTCTTGCATGAATGTGAATGTAGTCAAAATTAAGTTGATGGGAAAGATAGGCTCTTAACCATATACCAACAAAAATGGTGAATCTTTGAGATCTTGTTTGATCATGATTCAATCTACCCATAATGCAAACTTAAGAAGTTTATGCCATGATCTAGGTCTATCTTTAGTAGATTTATTGATAGCTTTCATTAGATTTTTATTTATGTATTTATAAAAACCATTCCCTTTAGGGTATTTATTGGAATAAAACTTGAGTGTAATGCCTTGGTCATAATCCTATTCCATCATTTCAATATAAATGAATGCAAATCCATTGTCATAAACTAATGAAACTAGCGTTCTTTCCTTGAGGGTATTGATTGGAAGAAAACTTGAGTGTAATTCCTTAGTCATAATCACATTCCATCATTTTAATATAAATGAATTTATATCCATTGTCAAAAACTAAATAAACTAGGGTTCCATATTTAGTACAAATATTTTCTTCTAAGAAATTGATCACCTCTTTTATTCTACATTACTTAGTGGCTACTACCTTAGTCCACCTAGTGCAATAGTCTGTAATAGTTAGGACATACTTATGACCTTCAGAATAATTGGGGTTGATTAATCCTACAAATTATAATCCCCATTATGCAAAAAATTTATCCACCATCATGGGTTATAAATGCATGGCTGCCTTTGGCTCCTTTGTGTTAAATATCTGGCATGAATGATACTCCCTCACATGCTTATAAGTATCTTTGAAGAGGGTGGGCCAATAATATCAAACCTTGAGAATATTTTGAGCTATGGTTCTTCCTAAAGGGTGTCCACTTCCTATATTTTCATGGAAGGTATTCATAATCCAAGCTACTTCTTCATTGGACACACATCTCAAATAAATTCCCTAAAAAATCCTCCTATACAAGACTCCATTCTTGATGAGGTAATGAGCTAATTTGATCCTCAAGGCTCTTTTTTGTTCTCTTATAAATATTGGGGGATAAACACCATTGAATTAAATGGATAATAGAGTTATACCACTCATTGGGTTGGAAGTTTTGTTGATCTACTTGCATGACATGGAATTTTGGGTCAAAACTAGCAATCATCTAAACTAAACCTTAACATTTCACTAATTGTGCTATTTTAATCTCTATATAATATTATTTTATAATTACCATCAACTTGCCTCTTCTTTCTCTAAGCTCATTCTAACTCAACATAATTTTTGTAGCTAGATCAGATAATATGGCATGTACCTTGTTTCTAGGGAGGTAATGCCTAAATTTTTTTATTTCCTTTACCAATGCATAAGCTTGTTTATCAATCATAGAATAGTTCACTTCTGACATTTTTGAATTTGGTGCTCATGAAAGTCTATGGGATGATCATTCCCATAAAATTTTTAAGTTAACACTGTAGCCATAGTATGCTCAGAAGCAAATGAATATAGATAGAAATCTTTTGAGAAATCAAGACTTATGAGGGCTAGAGCTTAAGTGATTTCCTTATTAATGTTATTGAAGGCCTTCTTAGATTATTCATTCTAATAAATTATATCATATTTCTTAATCATATCATTTAAAGGTTTGACAATCTCAGTGAACCCTAAAAACAATTCCTCTCAATGTTAATCTTGTCAAAGAATGACTTAAGTTATTTTCTGCTATTGGGTAGACCACTTTTAGAGATGACCTTTACTCTATTAGGATCTATGTAAATCCCATATTTGTTAATGACATGTCCCAAAAATTTTCCTTTAGTGACACAAAATATACTTTTATTGGGGTTAAGAGATACACCATACTTCCTGTATCTACCAAATACTTGTCTCAAATGTATGAAATGTTCCTCTCTATTTCTAGAAAATACTATAAGATCACCCATATATATGATGATACACTTACCCAATAAACCTTGGAAATTATGGTCCATGGCCCTTTGAAAATTTTCCCTTGCATTAATTAATCGAAAAGGTATTCTCTTGTAAGCATATGTTCTCCATTTAGTAGTAAAAGTTATTTTCATCATATCTTCTAGAGCAACAAGCACCTAGTTATATCTAGAAAATACATCCAAAAAGGACATCATGGAATATCCTAAAATAGTTTGGATAACCTAGTCCAGAGAAGGTAAAGGATAATTATCTTTTTCAAATGCTTTATTCAGATTTCTAAAATCTATACACAATCTTATTTCTCCATTTTTTTTACTCAGACTATGTTTTCCACCCAAGTGGAGTGTCTAATAATAAACATTATTCTTACATATAATAGCTTCTTTAATTATTTAAAAATCATGGGTTATAAAATAGGGTTGACTAGCCTTTGCTTCTGTCTAAAGGTTTCCAACCTTCTTTAAGAGGTATAGTATGAGTAATGACCCTTAGGTGAAATATTTTCAAATATTCATAATACCAAGCAATTACATCCTTGTATTTTTCAAGAAAATCTATTAGATTTTTTGTTTTCCATTTTAGTGCAAACCTTCCCTATATTCACCATTTGGGGCTGATCATGTAGACCAAGGTTCATCAGATGATAATCTCTACCATTTACCTTGGGTTGTTTAGGTACTTCAGACATCTTGTCAAGATCAAATAGTCTTTTCAATGAAATCACCCCTTTAGGTTTCTTATTGTCACTTAGTTGGATTATTTTACCATTAAGTTCCTTCTTAGGAAAATTTTGATAAACTTCATTAGTAATCTGAGCTTCAAAAGATAAAAAATTAGTTAATAAATATATGATTTATTGATCATCATTGAAAACTTGGAAACGTTTTACGTTGTTAGGAACTAAAGGACATGGTACTAGCTCAATACTGATGCTTTGAGAATCATGATTAGGAATGAGTTTAACTACAATAGAGGCAAGCTCATCAATAGATTTATTTTCCTCTCTTGGAATAGCTAAGATGTTAAAGGCATCAAAATATTTGATCAAGTCCCATACCCTAAGCTTATATCTCTTTAAGTAAGACAATTTTCACTGGTATTTAATCCTCACTTAGTTAACCACAAGTTTAGAGTCTCCATAGACAAGTAATTCTTTAAAATTTTTATTAATAGCAAACTATAATCCAAGTATGAGAGCCTCATACTCAAATAAATTATTGGTGCAAAGAAATTATAAATTATAAGTTGCATGGTATTGATTTTATAAATGATCTATCAATATAATACCAGATCCTAATTTTCACTTGGCACCATCAATTTATAAATTCCACAAACCAAAAATTAGAGGATAACTCTTATAAATTGGTTCTTTTATAATTTCCAAAGTAAAAACTCCCATATTAGAATCTAGGAAATTTACCCTTTTGTTAACAACATTATATTCTTTTATCATGTGTTTCATTCAAGATTCTCTTTACACTCTTATTTTATTTGGAAAACCTTTCCAAATAATCCATAAGTATGAGAAATTATTATACATATAACCATTTAAGGCCTTAGTCCATTCTATACTCAAAAGCAATACATAAGTACTAGGCATTTCTACCACTTAAGATATCAATGAATTGTTAAACCTTAGGTCCACTAGCTAGCTATATATGCACATTCAATAATTATCCTATAACCTTAACACTATATTTATCCAATTGAGTGACTATCCTATCAGACTTGATTAGAGTTAACCCAATTTGTTCACATATCCTAGTAGGCATAAAGTCAGTTGACGCTCCAAAATCTAAAAGACAATCATGAACATTCTTCCTAAATATCCTGACTATAAGTAAAAAGGGTGGAGACTTTGCTTTGATTACTTGCATAATTACATTTGCACTATCATTCTTAGGGGGCTTCCCAATTTTCTTAGACAAAGATTCCAAGAGTAAGTCTCTTTGTTCTATAATCTAAGTTAGCTCATGCAAAGTGGTATTGGATTTAATCCTTTTCATATCCTCCACAACATTGTAGCCAAGTTTGCTTAGAGGATCAATACTTAGTTTAGAATAACTTCCTCTAGGGGCTTCAAGATTATTTTTTGATGTAGTGTCTATAGGGTTTCCATTATTATTAGGTGGGGTAGAGGTAGTCAATGGTTATTTTTGTTCCCTATTTCTCAGAGGATATGTCTTCAAAAATTATTGAAATGCTTTAATCTCCTTAGGAATATTCTTAGGCTCATTATCCTCTTGAAAATGGAATTGAAAAGTTTACACCATATGCACTTGGTTAGATGGTTTAGATTCAAAATAATTTTTAGTAGCATCTTTATTTGCAACCACTTCAAATGTGTCAAGTTATTCTTGAAAAGCTTCAAAGGCTTTACAGAACTCAATGTAATCAATCTCACCATGATTGGAAGTAGCATGCACCCTATAGTAATCTATTAATGCAATATCAATGAGGTTTATATCCATATTCATTTTTTTAGAGGAAGGATCATTAGATTTTTTATTGTAGAAACTATCATTCTGAAACCTATTCCCAAGCTTATTGAACTTCTGGAAAGTGAATTTATTTCTAAAGTTGTCATTAACATTACCAGCTTATTTTTGCAATTACAAAAAATCCTGCTAAGATTTTGTACCATTTTTAATATAAACTCATTCTCATTTTTTGAAACCTTAGAATTTTGACCTTGGTTACTACTAATGCCACTGATAGGCACTAAATCCTTCTGGTCATTGTCATGAAATCCATTGGTAACTTGATGGCTTAAGAAACCTAAATTTTTATTAAGAACAACATGACTAGTAGGCAATACATTCAAATCAAAGAATTGATTTAATGTTGGAGCATTTTAGTTATTATTTGGGAAAAGGTTTAATGCAGGCATTTGAGGATTAAAATTTGGGATAAAATATGACATCTATCTTTGGGCTCACATTTGGTTTCTAATAACCATTACTTCATAATAGGCTTGAGCCAGTGTGATGGTAAGTGGAAGGGCTCTCTTTAGAAACATATAAGTCATGGGGTCAATAGCATCTTTATAAACCTTTAAAGCTAAATCTTTGTTAGGTTTATATGGATCCATGGTCTAACTAAACATCTTTTGAAACCTAGTATTAAAGGACCTAATAGGTTCACTTGTATCTCTCTTAATAGTTGTAAATTGATGATAGATGACATAAGGGCTTATGATCTTTCCAAATTGATCAATAAAAATAGTGTCAAAGTTATTCTATGAGATAATATAGTTGTAAGGTAGATTAAGGAACCATTCATATGCATCATCTTTAAATGTAAGCATGAACAAATTGTATGTTACATATTCATGAATAAGATTTAACAATTATAATGCAGCTTTGAAAGATTTAACATGTTCTTCGGTAGTAATAATACCAATTGGACTGAATATTGGCAAATATTTTTCAGGATTGTGTGGTAAATCATGAACTTCACCTGGTATACAGATAGGGGAACTTCCAAGCCATGCCATGTTTGGATGAAGATCAAGCACAAGAATCCCTTGAAAAGGTGATGATGTTAGAGATTTAGAATACCTATGCTTACCTATATATTTCCTAGTCCTTCTGTGGATTTCTAGTTTGAGCAAGGGTTCTCTAGTCTCTAAATGTGATTTGGTCCTAATCCTTGGTAATTCCAGCTTGAGGATTAAGGATCCTATTTTGAAATATGATGTAACACATTAAATTATAAAGAATGACAAATAATATGCATGCTAAGCTTAATTTGAAAAAAAATGTTCATAAGAGGACAAAGGACGCCAATCTTTAACTAAAAAAGTTTAAAGATGTACTGAATTATGCAAAGATGACCAATCTTTACAACTTATGACTCAAATAAACCTCTTATTATCAAAGAATTTCTAATTTTGAATAAAATAAGCCATCGTCACTCCAAATACTAATAAATTCTTAGCACCAAAATCCATATTTCTATAAAGGTCACCAATATTTACATAATTTATGCTAAAATAAACATAAGCATGTAAAATGTAGAGTAATTTTGATCAAATACACCCAAAAAATATTAAGTATCTTTAAAGATGGGCCCTAATTCTAGTACCAATAGAGCTTCTCCTATTGATGCTTCAAAATTTACCACTGATAATCTTCAATGTTGATGAACACTACTCTTTTTAGGATTTGAAAAATCTAAGGCATGAGTTGCATTTTGTGACAATTCAATGATGTTTATGGTGGAATATAAGTAGAGTATGAGAATTGTCCACAATATTTATTTGACTTAGTGGTTAGGAGCCACCAGGGTTTAAATATTTAGATATTCAATAGTTTTTTATGACTTAGAGGCTAAACTAAATGAGTATTAACAATGATCTTTAAGCTAGAGTGAATCTTGATAAAAATAAGAAAAGAGAAGGGTAAAGTAAGAAAGAAACATGATTGCAGGTTTTCATTTAAAATATTATGACAAGATTCCAATTACTTTGAGTGCATTTGAACTAATTTATGTTATCAAATAGCATAAGCTCAAATTATATCACAAATTAGGCAAAATTCAAAGGAAAAATTTAAATCATAAGTAAGAACCAAATTTACTTTAAAGATTTTTTATTATGATCTAAATAACCTAAGTACATCCAAATACAGAGCAAATAAAATAAAGTATACTTAAGATATTTATAGTTAATTTAGAATTTAGAATAAATTAACAACCCCATGACAAAGAATGTAACTTAAAACAAGAAAAATCATTCAACTTCAAGATGACTATTTGTAATTGAGAGCTAACATGGACATTTAATAAAACTATATAGACAATCTTTTCATAATTCCTTAGTTGTATTAAATGCTCCTAGTATACAATTGCTAAAAACCTCTCTCTCTCTCTTAAAAATGGTAACCATCTACCTATTTATAGGAAACATAGGTGGTTAACTAGTTAACTTTAAAAATATCCACATGTGGATAAGGACAACTATCCTTGATATAAAGATACAAAGTGAAATGTCACATGTCAATTTGACAAGAAAGAGTATATGCTTACATACTATCATATACTTTACAAATGAAAGTCTCCCTACATAGAAACATTAGCAAGCCCCTCAATTAGCCTTATCCAAGGAAGTCTTTCACCCTAGTGTATTATTATTTGATTAGTTAAAAATCCACTATAGGCTTCATTACACAATTCTCTTTTTGACCTACCAACTTGTTAAACTCATTATTTGCTTGAGATACAAGTTCTTTGATACATTGTGCTTCTATAATTTGTTTCCCTATATAGATAATGATATCAAAGATCCTCTAGTTATCCTTGGCTAAGTGACCTTTTTTGTCTTTGATTCCCTAGTTGTGAACACAAACCTATTGCTTGAATTCTTCATCACTAATCATGCCTATAGTAGTGGTTTGAGAAGGTTTATCCAATAGATTCCCCAAAATTTTCTCAATTTGGGTTACCAATAATGTGTCTCTCTTGATGAATTTATTGACATCATTGTTCCAAGTGATCAAATACTCTTGTTTATCTAGCAAAACTACCATGAAGATGTCCAGATGTCTAAGTCTGATAATCTTAAAGTGCAAGGCCTACTTTGTCTTATGTAATGAACTCTGCCATCTAAGCTTGAGAATTCTTCTATTGAGTGATTAAGGCTTATGTCATCTTAGTTTGATGGTTTAAAGCACTCAATCTAAGCTTGATGCTTTTAAAATTATCAAATGCATCAATAAAATATTTATTCAAAACTTGAAATATGTCCTCAGGAATTGAAAGGATGACCTAAGCTTCTAAATCTTATTTTTCTTTCTCCAAGTTGAGAATATTTAGTTTCATTCCCTGAACTTCAGCCAAGGTCATTGTTGACTAGGCTAGAATCATCCTAGCTACATCTTGAAATATAGGATGCTCCCCTAATGCCTACCCTAGAATAGGAGTTAAGCTCACAAATGGTTCCACCTTTTGAAAGGTGAACTCATCAGTACCAATAGTAACCTTCTTGGTCACTACTCTCTCAAGATTTGATGTATCTGTATTGAAATAGACCTGAGAGTCAGACTCTTTTACCTGTGGTTATTTAGGAATATCTACATTTAAACTCCCAAAGCCTCTTGGGGTGTCAATCCCATTGGGTTTCCTTATTGTTAAGGATTTGGATCATTCTCTCTACTTGTATGCTCAAAATATTCTAAATTCAAGGCTTGACATTATCCTAAACATCCATGTCAACTCAATTCAAAGCTATTAAAGGAGAAAGAGATGGTATTTTTTGCAACTTCTCATAAAAAAATAATCAAGAATAGTTGGTCCATAAATAGGATTCTCATCACCAAAGAGTTTAATTTCACTATTAGGGTGAGTGAAAGTTAACCTAGGCCTCTTTCTTGGTACCAAAGGAAATAAGACCAATTCTACCTATCTCTTTCCTCTATCCAATGGGTCTAATTCTTTACTTGCTTCCTCAAATGGATCCTCTTCCTTATCAAAACCATATGTATCTATGATGTTAATAAAGGCACTTTTCACTATTTCTTTAGTTTCCAAAGCAATCATGCTAATAACCTCTACTAAGAAAGAAGGCCTTGGTGGGGATGCTTGAATTTTAGGACCTTCACCAGGTCTATGCTCTATGTTGGACTCTTGAATAACATATTTACCTTTTCCTTTTACATCTTTAGGTTTCTCAACATGGGGTGACTTTGTCAATTCTCTCTACTGAGGCTTAGAAGATTTTCCTCTAATAGGTGGCTCCTAATATGTAATCCTAGATGGTTCTGACAACAAGTGATAATATAAGGGATGTAGTTTCCATATTTCTCTTGAGGGCTTATTATCCCTGACTAGCCTATGTTCTAATTTGATGTTGTAATTTTTAACTCTCGATAGGACTTCTTCAAAGTTCCTTGCCTTTGTGTAAATACCATCTCCCACACCTGGTTTATGTTTGTACTTAGTCTTTGGGACCTTTTTATCCCAAATATGGTTAGCCACTCTATCATTAGGGTCCCACATCTTAAGGTCATCTAGTTTTAAATCAAAATATTTACTATACACTACCATGATCTCCAACCATTTCCAATCCTTGATTACAGTTCTACCAATGTCTAGTGGAAAGGGATGAAAATGAGTCTTCTTATTCTTCTTACATATCCAATCCATTCCCTAGATGATTTGATAAGTAATTTCTTGTTCTACAAGCTTATTAGGAACATTTATAGGAAATACCTATGGTTGGACCATGATTCCTTCTATCCTTATTATAGTGTAATCTAGATAGAACCACACATCCCCCATGGTCTCCACTTATCTTTTGATTAGAGGATGAAGCCTAGGCATAGGGATACCAGTCATTGCCTCAAAAATGACTGGGAATATACCATCACATATGAATTGCATGTGATTCCTATATTTGAATATATGTAATTTAGAGTAATGATGGGAAAGGGTAGTTATACCATCAGGGGACCAATTTGAGATTTTAAGGAAATTAATAGAGGCTAGGAGTGAATCCAAGAGGTAAGACATCATAAATAATTTCTTGGAGGTCTTTCTCTTGATGGCTATAAATTTTTTGGCCAAGAAAAAACTTATTAGGTCTCCAATGGGAGGGTTTAAGTTCTACTTCAACATGTAATGGGCATAACATACCTAGACCTTACTCATATAAGTAGTAAAAGAGGCACCAAAGGCTATGTTCAATAAGGTCATAGCTACCATAATGCACTCCCTAAATTGGGAAATAGGATTTTAACCATTAGGGGACATAAAAACATGGGAACCTTGGATTAACCAAGGTGATAGAACTGAATCCATGTTTTGGGAATTTGTCCATTCTCTCAAGGATGGGAGATTGACATGAGGCAAAGGGAGCTTTTAGTAAGACTCAAAGGCCATGGCATCAATACATGCAAATTTTTTGGTACTCCCTTCATAAATAATCCATTCATCATCTATTTTTTAGTCAATGAAAATAGGAATAAGAAGGTTGATGCAATGCATTACCTCTAGTTTAGTAGTTGCATGGTGAAGGCCTGTCAGCTAAATTGATACTAGGTCTTTATATCTTTGGTGTACTATAGCATTCCTCTTTTCCTCCTATGAAATTAGTTAAAACCCTTCTATAAGGAAGAATAATTTGGACCAATTCCTAATTCTATGTACATTCAAGGCTATCAAATCTAAATTTATGTCTCCAATGACCCTTCCTTCACCATCTAAAGTTAGATAAAGCTCCACTTCAATTTTCATCTATTGCCTACCCACCACCATTTATAACATTGAATTGTAGTTGATGAAAATAAATATCTCACTAAGGCACTTACTCTAAATTTGAGTTGTACTTATTTTGATTACTATGCGATCAATTTAAACCAACTAAAGTCTTTCTTTATAGAGGGTTCAGGGTTTTTAGCTTTGATCACAAAATTATCCAACTCTTGATCTCATACATGCCGTAGATTTGATGGGACCTCATTCTCATGTCTTCTAAATTTTTGAGCATAAGATATATTTCATTTTGATCCTCTATGCTTACATGGAACCTATGTGGTGGGGTTCCATGCCTTTTGTGGCAAATTTCATAAATGCTAGTTAAAGACTAGCCATTAGCTTTCAAAAGTCTTCTTTATTTTGCTTTGAAAAACTGAATCCATATCCTTGCATTTCATTGGTCCTTTAATCTTTAATCTCACTAATTATGCCATGTGTCAAGCTCATTGGGCCTTTGAAAATTCTTTGAGTTCATCACACCATTAGATCAAATCTAGTGATCAAGGGATCACTATTGAATTTTGGCTAGGGCCATATCATTAACCGTATGCCTTTTTAAAAAGGTTTTAGGATTGATGCACTATTGGATCAAATCTAGTGAACAAGCAATCATCATTGGATCCTGAAAGATAAGTACCTTTTAAATAGTTCCATGATTATATGAAACTTAGGATTAAGGACAACATTTAGAATTTTATGTTAAAAAAACACAAAATGACTTAGGATGAAGTCTTTATATGCTATGTTTGCTTACATTGAAAGGTAGGAATTTCTTAAAAGGTTCTTTAGAAATTCCCTTTTTGTTCAGGCTTTAAAAATTGTCTAGGTTAGATTTGATGGGTTTAGTCACATCAAATACGTCCTCACAGATGTCAAATGATGGGCGTGAACAAGTCAAATTTAAGACAATGGAATTTATTGATCTAATAATTAAATGCCACTTGTAAAGCCTTTGGGAATTCCCAAGGCTTTAGGGATTATCTAGGTTAAATTTGATGGGTTTAATCACATCAAATACATCCTCGCATATGTCAAATTATGGGAGTGAACCTATCAAATTTAAGATAATGGAATTTATTAATCTAATAAGTGAATGCTATGTGTTGGGATTTTGGGAGTATTTGAGGCTTTGGGGTCAATGTGCACTATCAGATCAAAGCTTTTGAGATAGTGAGGACCATCATATCATAATGTAAGTGCTTGGTAGTGATTAGTGTCCTTTTGGGTGTCAGCTTTAATTTTCACCATTAGATCAAATCCTTTGATTGAGTGAGAAGCATCAGATCTACAAAATTACATGAGTTTTAAGTTAAGCCTAATATATATATATATATATATATATATATATAATATATATATATAAAGGTTTAGCCTAAGGTTTATAACTTTACAAGTTGTTCATGTTTACAAACATATATAAATTTAAACCTTAATAAGACTTATTTAGTAAAAGGGCTCTCAGGTTTTAAAATGAAAAAGGTCTAAGTTTAAGTCATGATTTTACATTAATATTTGGTCATGTTTAAAAACATAATTGAAGCTTAATATAAAGTTAGACTTAAGGTTGATTTAATTAAAAGTAAATAATATTTCCTGCTAAATTTTCCTATGAATGTTTAAATTCAAATCCCTAGGGTTTACTACTTGGGAACCCTAGCTTCTTCTATGGAACCTACAATTAATCACCTTGAAAATGATTATTAGCAACATTAATCCATAAAACTTGATCATAATTAGATACACCAAAGCTCATGTCCTTTTTAAAATTGATTTACCTTAAAAATTCAAGATCAAACAATCTTTCACACTTATTCTAGAATTTAGAGGTTCTATAAATAATTACAAGGGTCCCCTTTTCAAAAAAAAAGATGGGGGGTGTTTGTCTCAATAAGGGCCATTTGGGGGGAATACATAAACATTATTTTTTTGATAAGTGTGATTATAAGATAGAGAATAAGCATATTGATCAAAATATGGTTGATTATACATACCAAATTATGATGATTGGGAACTTAGGATACTTAAACCAACTGATGAATACTTGGATTTACCATTGATGTTTGCACATATGAATCCAAAGGTAGATTAGATGAAGAGAACACCAAAAATATTCACTAGTGAATAATGTAGTAAGTCCCACTAGGCATGCTAGAAACTATTGTGACATAAGATTGCACTCTTGCAGAGGAGTTATTCAGGCTCCCCCACTCTTAGTCATAATATGGGAGCAACCCTAAGCTATAAGTATCCTATAATAGGGTTGAACCTTTGGAGAAGGTTGGCTTCCTCTTGATGGATCACCTAAACTAATGTTATACTAAGAAAAGGGTTAGAAAGGGGGAAAGGGATCCTAAGAAAGTTAACTAGGTGATGTACCAAAGAAAAATGGAAGACTCCCATAAGCTTAAACCCACACTATATTATCACAAGACAATGATAGATCACATAATATCATAGACCAGCTGATTACATAAGTATTTCATGGAATAGGTTTAGGTAGAACACTAATCTAGACCTGTAATAACTTGAAAACACCCTAAAGGAGGTCAAAATGGAGAACAATGGATGAGGAAGATTCTCCTTCACAATGCCATCATGTATAACCCACTCAACACAAATCCAAGGCAAGAGATAGGTAAATAAATTCTTTTATTGCATCAAGAGGTAGTTCTTACAAATGCTTGATATGGTTTAGCCTAATCAAGATGAACATATTTTGGAATATCTCAAAGACTCCCTTGCTATTCAAGATCAAAGAGTCCTTGTGAGAGTCTAGAAGCAGAGAGAGAGAGAGAGAGAGAGAGAGAGAGAGAGAGAGAGAGAGAGAGAGAGAGAGAGAGAGAGAGAGAGAGAGAGAGAGAGAGAGCTTACAAATGGGAAATAATGGGTAATATAGAGAAAAGTAAAGAGAAGAGGGAGCATGAGTAAATAAATTGTAAATGAGGTCTAACCAATTAGATGGAGACCCAACTACCTTTCTTGAATTCTCCACCACATTTTGAGTCATATGACTAAGCCTTCCTCAATAAGCTACCCTGAATTTGTCCAAATAGACTTCAATATTTTATCATTGGTTGAGAGATCCACTAGAAGATAAGGGTTTATTTTTCATGATGATTCATGACTAAGTCTATTCGATAAAATATATCTATATTTATAAATAGTATTAAATGCTCTGACTACTTATCTAAGCACTAGATCTCTTTGCTCTAATCTTCTACACTACTTCCCACTTGACCTATTTATGAGGACAAAATCCTCATATCTATAATTCTAACAGAGCCATCACTATGTCTGCTTTGGGTGGCCATAGGTACCTATTTTCTAGATCTATGATTGTGTTAAAGGATGAGACACTCCACCATATCTTATTTATGTATGCATCTTCCCTAAATTGGATATGTATCTTTACTATAGATTGAAAATGAATCCAATATATTAGTTCTCATATAGTCATTATATTGTCGAAGATCCATAGATTATATAGCTTCATTCTAGACTATATTAGGTTTAAACAAACATATCCTGCATCTAAGCTTTAATGGTGATAGAGCCTCATTATTAATAATATTGATTATATGATTGCATCTACTTGACATTATTATACTGATCTCTAATTCCAATACATACCCTTTCAAACACTTTTCTTGGTTTAACTTAAATCATATTCAACCTCTATTTAAAGTCTTTTGGCTTTAACTTTTGATATAGATCATCATTCTTGATTTGGGCTTCTCATATTATGCTAATTATCAACTTTGAATTCATCCCATGGGTCCTATATTTAGTTCTATCTTATTCCTATGCTTTCACAACATGGTGACATCACATTCATCCTAAGCTTGATTGACCTTTTGACCTTACATGTACCATCAATCTTCTTTAGCATAGTTTTAATGCATACCATTGATTTACCTGATAGTTACCATGGTTGTGATAGTTGGTAACTACACATTTGTCTTTGAGATTCATTGACTTATTGACCTCTCACTCATTATTGATCTACCTTTATAACATGGATTGTGCACCATTGATTTGCTTGGGCACACAGGCTTTATTAGTTACTACTTACCATTAGATTTTATCTTTGATTCCATTATTTAGGCACTTATCAGTTGCACATTCATCCTTGGAATATTCAAATTCAAATGGATATTTATTGTAGATTTAACTTGAATTCCTCATGCACATCCCACTCTAATATTTCATCTTTGAAGACCTATATCTTGAGACATCAAGATCATCAAGATACAAAATTTGTAGAGCATGAGTTAGACATGATGAAATTATTTTAATAACCTTGAAGTTGGGAGCCATCATGATTGAGTAAAACTTCTTATTTTGACTCATGAAGGTCTAAAGCTAGGTGTTCACAAAGACCTTTACCTCTTATCAACTTTGTCACTTTGATATCAACATCATATTCCATTACCTTTGTAATCTACCCTACCCTCTTTTCACTAAGGTCCTTGCTCAAAATAAACTCCTTGGTACTAGGATGAGAGACCATGGTATGAATTCTATTGTTTGAAACTATATGTCTAAACTTATTTATCCCTCTTACAACAACAAGGACTTGTTTCTCCAAAAATGTATACTTAACCTCATAATCTTCCAAACCTTGACTAAATAATGAAATTGGTTATTCCACACCTTCATCATTATTTTGAATTAGCATAACTAAGATAGTATCAAGGTTATAAAATGAATATAAGATGAAATGATTATAAAAATTAGGGTTCACAAGAGTGGGAACTTGTTTAATTACTTCCTTGATAGCTTCAAAGTTAGTCTTACCTTCCTTAGTCTAAGAGAAAACTTAGTTATTCTTGAGCATTGTTGTGATAGGTTTCACCAAAGATGCAAAACCATATCTTGCCTAGGAAGCTTTGGAGTCCTTTCTTATGCAAGGGAAATGATAGGCCTAGAATAGTCTCTATCCTTTCAAGATCAATAGTTATACCATCTTTATAAATAATATGTCCTAAGTGTTTATCTTAATTATCAACAAAGATGCACTTTTTTGGGTTGAGAGATATTCCATACTACCTACACCTTTCAAACACATGGCTTAGGTGTTTCATATACTCATTTACATCCTTAGAGAATATACCTATGTCATCTAGATAAACTAACAACATCTTATTGATTATACCTTTTAAATCTATGTCCATTCTTCTTTATAATGTGGCACTAGTGTTTGACAAACCAAAGGGCATCTTCCTATAATTAAAATTCCCCCATTTTATAGTGAATGTTGTCTTGACCTAATCATCTTCATTCACTAAAACATGATTATAACTATAATATCAATCTAGGAAAGATAAAATTTGAGAACCTAAAAAAACTTGTAAAATATGCTCAATTGAGTGTAAAGGATAGTGATATTTGAGTGACACTCTATTAAGTTCTCTAAAATCCACACAAAGTCTTATATCCCCATTCTTATTTCTAATATGCACAAGGCTAACTACCCATGCTAAATGCTTGATAGGAAATATTATTTTAGATTTAAGGAGTTTGATAAGTTATAACTATTTGCCAGTTTTGGCTCACATACTAAGCTTATACCTAGACAGAGAAGCTGAGTAGAGTTCCTAACTCATAAATGATCAAGATGGAAAAAGAAAGATTTGAAGATCTAGACAATCTTAAACATCATGAAGAAATAGACTGATCTATTTGATTGTGCATTTTATAAGTATGATTATAAATCCTATTACACTAAAAGATCACATGGACATGAAGTTCTTCATGCCTAAATAATGCTTTGTGAATTTCATATCTTGATGATCTTGCTATCTCAAGATATAGGTCTTCAAAGATAAACTAGCATAGTGGGATCTGCATGGGGACTTCAAGTTAAAGCTACAAAAAATATCCATTTTAACTCAAATATTCCAAGGATGAATGTGCAGATAACAAGTGTCCAAATCATGTAAGCAAAGATCAAATCTAATGATAAGTAGTGACTGACAAATCTAGTGTGTATAAGAAAATTGATGATACATAATCAATAGTATAAAGGCAGATCAATAATGAGTGAGAGGTCAATAATTCAACAAATATAAAATACAAATGCATATTTACAAATTATCAAAATGATGGTAACTATCTAGTAAATAAATGGTATGCATTAAAACTATGCTAAATAAGATTGATGGTGCATGTAAGGTTAAATGGTCAATCAAGCTTAAGATGAATGTGAGGTCACCATGTTATGCAAGCATATGAATAAGATGGAACTAACTATATGACCCATTCAATGAATTTAGAGTTGATAATTAGCACAATATGAGAAGCCCAAATCAAGATCGATGATTGATATCAAAATTCAAAGCTAAAAGATTTTAAGTGGAGGCTGAATATGGTTTAGTTTGAACCAAGAATTTTTTTTCAAATGGTATGTATTGGCATAAGATCTTAGTAGAATAACATCAATCAAACATAGTCATACAATCAAGATTATTAATAATGAGCCTCTATTGCCATTAAATCTTAGATGTAGGATAGGTTTGTTTAAACCTAATATAGTCTAGAATGAAGTTATATAATATATGGATCTTTGATGAATAATGACTATATGAAAACCAATATATTGTATTGGTTTTCAATCTATACTAAGGATCCATATCCAATTTTTGGAATATGTAGACATAAATGAGATATGGTGGACTATCTCATCCTTTGACACAATCATAGCTCTAGAAAATAAGTACCTATGGCCACCCAAAGCAAATATAGTGATGAATCTATTAGAATTATAGATATAAGGATTTTGAATTCAAATGGCTATTTGTTGTAGATTTAACTTTAATTCCCCATGCACATCGCATTCTGCTAGTTCATCTTTGAAGACCTATATCTTGAGATAGCAAGATCATCAAGATACAAAATTTGCAAAGCATCATTTAGGCATGAAGAACTTCATGTCCATCTAATGTTTTAGCCTAATAGGATTTCTAATCATACTTATAAAATGTACAATCAAAATCACTAGTCTATTTCTTCATGATGTTTGAGATGGATGAGATCTTCAAAGCTTAATTTTTCCATCTTTTAATCATTTATGGGTCAAGAAATTTGTTCAGATTCTCTATCTAGGTAGAAGCTTGGTATGTGAGCCAAAATTAGCCAATGTTTATAACCTACCAAACTCCTTGAATCTAAAATAATATTTCATATCAAGCATTCAACATGGGTAGTTAACCTTGTGAATATTAAAAAAAAGAATGGGGAGATAAGACTTTGTGTGGAATTTAGAGAACTTAATAGAGTGTCACTCAAAGATCACTATCTTTTACTCTCAATTGAGCATATTTTACAAGTTGTTTTAGGTTCTCAAATTTTATCTTTCCTAAATTTATATTCTATTTATAATCATATTTTAGTGAATGAATATGATCAGGTCAAGACAACATTCACTATAAAATGGGGGACTTTTACTTATAGGAAGATACCCTTTGGTTTGTCAAACACTAGTGTCACCTTATAAAGAAAAATGGACATAGATTTCAAAGATATAATCAATGAGATCTTGTTAATATATCTAGATGACATAGTTGTATTCTCTAAGGATGTAAATGAGTATATGAAACACCTAAGCCATGTGTTTAAAAGGTGCAGGTAGTATGGAATATCTCTCAACCCCAAAAAGTCCATATTTGTTATCCATTAAGATAAACTCTTAGGACATATTATTTTCAAAGATGGTCTAACTATTGATCTTGAAAGGATATAGGCTATTCTAGGCATATCATTACCCTTGCATACTAAAGGACTCCAAAGCTTCTTAGGCAAGATAAATTTTGTGAGAAGTTTTATACCTAGTTTTGCATCTTTGGTGAAACCTATCACAACCATGCACAGGAATAAACAAGTTTTCTCTTGGACTAAGGAAGGTAAGAATAGATTTGAATCTATCAAGGAAGCAATTTCACAAGCTCCCACTCTTTTGAACCCTAATTTTTCTAATAATTTCATGTTATATTCATTTGCTAACCTTGATGCTATCTTAGTTATGTTAATGCAAAATAATGATGAAGGTGTGGAATAACCAATTACATTATTTAGTCAAGGTTTGGAAGATTATGAGGTTAAGTATACATTTAAGGAGAAACAGGTCCTTGTTGTTGTAAGAGGGATAAATAATTTTAGGCATATAGTTTCAAACAATAGAATTCATATCATGGTCTCTCATCCTAGTACCAAGGAGTTTCTTTTAAGAAAGGACCTTAGTGAAAAGAGGGTAGGGTACATTACAAAGGTAATGGAATATGATGTTGATATAAAAGTGAAAATGTTGATAAGAGGTAAATGTCTTTGTGAACACCTAGCTTTAGACCTTCATGAGTCAAAATAAGAAGTTTTAGTCAATCATGATGGCTCCCAACTCCAAAGGTATTCAAAGAAGGTGACATAGTCCAAGGGTATTCAAAATGTCATCAAATTACTTCAAAATGGTGAGTAACCTAATGGTTTGAGTAGACCCAAAATGAAGTATTTCAGATTATAAGCTATCCCTTATTATCTTGTATATGGTGTACTTTTTAAAAGATATATTAATCATGTACTATTAAGATGCATTGACAATGACCAGTTTGGAGTGCTTTTTAAAAATTTCCATGATGGAACTGTAAGAGGTCATTTATATTCAAGAAACATATCTAAAAATATCATGAGGGTAGGATATTATTGGCCTAGCCTCTTCATATATTACTATTCCTGGGTAATAAAGTGTGTACAATTTGCTTTCTTTGTATGAAAATAAAAGTTTACAGCTCTCCCCTTAAGGCATATTCAAGTAGATCAACCTTTCATGTAATGGGGTCTTGACTTCATTAGAATTATAAATACCCCATCAAGTGTTGGTCACAAATGGATACTCACAACAACTGACTACTTCATAAGGTGGGTTAGAGTAGTGGCATTGAAGGAAGGCAATGAAAATGCTATCTTGGAGTTCTATGAAAGTATCATAATAAGGTTTGGAACCCCTTACACCATTATATTAGATAATGAAATTTATTTTATGGGTGTTCAAATAGGTAATTGGGTAAATAAAAATGGCATATACTTGAATACATCATCAAACTATTACCCTCAAGGTAATGGGTTGGTTGAATCTACTAACAAGAACCTGATTAGAAACATCAAGAAAATGTTAGAGGACAATCAAAAAGCTTGGCACACTAAATTGAAGATATCCCTATGGGATGATAGAATAACTCCCAAGAGGTCAATAATTAAATCTCCTTTTGTTCTTGTCTATGGGTGAGAGGCTAGGTTGTCTATATCCCAAGATCTTCTTGCCTTAGATTTGGCACATCAATTAGAGTTGCTTGAGAATACTCCAATGGAGGTGATGTTGATAGAGTTGATTGAGATACTATAGACTAGAGTAAATGATCATAAAGTTATGGAAAATCACCAAATTCTAATGAAGAGGTATTTTTATGGGAAGGCAACTCCAAGGGTATTAAAATGGTATGAAGATAGAGCAAATCTAGGAAGACATACCAAATTTGATACCTTATGGAGTGGACCATATATCATCATCAGGTACAAATAAATTCACTCTTTTAAATTAGAAAGAATGATTGGGGAATATTTGCCCATTCATACTAATGGGATCCATTTAAATCTATGTTATTTATGAGATGAAGGTTAATCCTATAAATACTAGATTAGTCATGTGTTTTACTTTTGTAGTGTGAGTGTTCCCTAAGTATTCTTGAGAAAACATGTGTGTTTGCTTAAGGGTGTGGTTTTGTGTCTTATTTTATGTTATCCTATGTTTTTTATTATGTATTAAAATGTAATTGAGTGGCAAAATTTTTCATAGGTGACTCCATAACCAAATGGATGTGATTAGGCTACTGATCTTGGCATAGCAAGCATACCACCCTAGAGAATCAACAAGAATGTTGACTATTTTGACCACAACTCAAAATAAGTCAAACCCCTATAGTAAAAAACTTGACATAGGGGTATTCTAAGTTATTATTAGTTGTGTCATGGTCCTATTTTGGGTCATTTGGTATGTCATTAACTTTGTCATGGTCAACTTTTAGTCCTTCTACCATTTCATGTCATAGGGGTCATATTTAAGCCATTTATGAAGGTTTTATGTTTATATTAAGTATATAAATGTTTCCAAGTGTTTATCAATGTCCCCTATGTCATATTATTGTCATTCATGTTAGTCCTAACTGAAAAACTTGTAGGTATTATATTGAAATCAAGAAAATAGATATAAAGATGAAGTTTGGGTAGTTGTATGGCTTATATAGAGGTTGTGGAACATGTGAAATGATTTTAAATGACTCTTTATCTCACATGACCTCACTTTGACACTTATTCATATTTTAAAGTCATAAATATGGCTTAAAATCATTTCAATTCTCCATTACTCCACTAGGCATGTAGAAGTGACCAACTGATTTGGTTGAGTGCAGACTACAAAGGTTGATTCAAGATAAATTATCTTGTGGTATGTTAATAAATTTATTATAATTCCATTTAATGATATGAGTCATAATATTGGTTTCTTATGATTTATGAACCATTTTTTAGAAGTTAACTACCTCTTTTTGCATGCTTATCCCCACACCTTACAAGTTTCCACCTTGTTTGAGCTAATCCATATAAAATAAGTATTGTACATGGTCTTAAGGATCATGTAAATCATATTAACATGATTATTGACATGTTTTTCACATGTGGGTTGAAATATAAAAGCAAAAACATCTCAAATTTCTAGTTGAGAGACACTATGGACTCTACAGATAGTTTCATCAATTGCAAAAACTTACATCTCAGTTTGGCATTCATATAAATGAAAATGATAGTTGACATTTTGATATTTTATCTTTTAATTTATGTTGATATATTCCTTCTTGTGAATATATTATTTCAAGGTCATGTAGTGAGCAAGAGTATATTCATGTATGGTACACAGTCAATTTTGCTACAAACTCCACTAATAGGAAGTGATTAGTATCCTTGCATAGTAATGGTGAAGTGGTGAGAGGTTATATGAAGTGTTGATAGTCAGATTTAAATCACAAAAATGGTTTTAGGTTGGTTAAAATAACCAATTTATCATGCACATGGTCTTGTATCATCCTCGCACAGTCCCAGATAATATTGATGTACACCTATAGGTGTCCCACAGGAGACTAACCATGTTGGAATGAAGATTTTAAAACTGGTTTAAAGTCCTTAAATATTTAAATTAATAATATTAATACTTTATGGAGGTCTAAGATTAATTATAGGGCCATACACTATGCATATTATCAATATCTCACCTTCACTACCCTGTGTCTTGTAATATGCACCTACAAGTGGCTCATACAAAGTATGAATAAATTGGAATGTAGATATTGAACCTTGTTTGGACCTTCCTTAAGGTATTGAAGTGTTGAGGTTTCCCTATAAATCAATATTGAATCCATTGAGTGTAAATCAAACTTAAATCATGTCCATAATTGGAAAAAGTGAGTTTAGGGACATGTTACCTTAAACTCTCTGAAATAAGAAGCATGATTTATTTTTTATCCTTTCAAGGTGAAATGTATTGAGGTATATACATTTATAAGTGCTCCATCATGAATATAAAACCTAGGAATAAGTTATTTACCAAATAAATTAAATTTTAATTCCTAAGAATTAGTGTAGATGAATCCTTCATCTTTAACATTCTCTCACTGTATATGATAGTTTTATCTACAGGATTTTGAACCCCAAATGACTTTGTGGCAATATGGGACCTAATGGAGGCATAAATCTACATAAAAATAATTATCTAGAATTGAAATGGAACTAATGGTTTAAATAACATTGAGTTGAGTTGAATTATGGAATCTTAACTCATATCACAACCTACAGGACCTCTTTTGCTCTCAGAATAGACACTTATAGGTTGAGTGTAGGGTGATAATGCAGGTTGAACCCAATAGTTTGTGTGTTGGTCTAACTTAAGGAATTTTGTGGAAAAATTAAACTATAATATGAGCCTAAATGAATTCAATAAGTTCATAAATTAATGCATTCACAATGACTAATACTCTAGTATGCACCTATATGTATGTTATTTTCTGTGTAAGTAGCACAGTCATATAACTTGCAAACTAGACCTATCAAAGTGGAAGGTATACATTGAATAATTTTGAAAAATGTGGGATGATTAATATGTTTTTAACACACATTCACAAATTATAAGTACCATATAATGATATTCTCATCACATGGAAATAGGGTAAAGAAGGCTTTAACCCCAAAACCTATGGTCCATACACAAACCTGGTGCACAGTCAATGTTTGAAAGTATATCTTAAATATTTTGAGTGTTTAAGGTGTTAAAAGTGTGATATATCTCTAAAATTATATATATATATATATATATATATATATATATATATATATATATATATATATATATATATATATATATATATTTTCCCCATTAGTTACCCAATCCTCTCATACCTTTATTTTTCTTGAGATAATAATGGAAGTTACCTTTGTTTTGTCTTAGACAGAGGGCACTCCTCAAGAGATACACCTTGTAGGCTTAATATTAAAATGATAAGGGGAGTTGAAAAGGATGATTATAATATTTAAATTATAGGTAAAAAATTTGTGGTTAACATGAATTAACATGAATAAGGCCTCATAGGTGCTAGAGGCTAGTCATGATGGCCTAAATCCATAAAGGTAAAATAAAGCCTAATAGGCCTTGACTAAGACTAAAGCCCAATTAGAGTAATAATACCATTTATATGGATATATTATCATTTAAAATATTATTAAGACCTTCATGGTGGTGAGTTATAAGGTGATTTGAAACCTTTAGTTTTCATATAAAGTTATGAGAAGGTCATTTCTTGCCTTAACAAGAGATTGAGAAGGCATCTTTGGAAGCTCACACAAGTATGCAAATTTATAATGGGGACCTAATAATTTTGGATATGTTGAAGAGGGTCATAAATAAGATCATAGTGGAATATTTTTGAGGATTAAATGCTAGACTTTTATGAACAAATGCTAAGGGTCAAAACCACTTAAAACCCTTGAAAACCCTTGCTAATGACCCAATGGGAAAGAAAAATAATAAAATGCATCCAATTTATTTGTTATTACTTGTAAATTTATTGGGAAATGTATAGGACTTCCCCAATATCCTTCCCATCAGATTAGATTATACCCTATCTGTATGGATAGGGTATAAAACTAATTTTTCTTAGAGTTTTTGATGTTTTGAAGGTTCAAAAGAGAGTTAAAATATGAGAATAAATTTTAAAAACCAATTTGGACCTAATATAACCCCTCATGTTCATTTTTTAAAAATCAATCATAAAGGTACCTCTGTAAACACCTTCATTTTAGGCAGTCCAAACTGGCATAGTGAATGGCAGGTGATCATCAAGTGAGAAGGTGATAACTTCAATTGGAAGGTATTTTAAGGTTTTAATAATGGATTTAAGGACATTAGGACTCTTAAAAAGTTTCATAATATCCCATGCATGTATTTTTTTATAAAAATAAAGATCATTTCAATGATAAGTGTAAAGAATGAATGAAAGAAGGATTATACAATTGTAGGTAGTGAGAAAACTTGTCTAGAAGAAGACTAATGTTTAGGGACACATCCAATGAATGTTTGAGATTTTTATTAATCCACCCATCATATTTCACATATGAAAATTATTCCTATTCTATTGTGGAGTGCCCAAGGAAAGCCAATGATGAAGGCAGTTTCCAAACAGGTAGTTAAAGAATCCTATTCTAGATTTGAGAATTTTTCATGCTTGGAGAGACATTTGTGCAAATAAAAATTTCATGGTCTATTTAATAATTCATTCCTTTACAATTTTATCTCTCTTTCTCTACTTTAAAATTTTTCTTGTGACTTTTGAACATTTTTCTCTCTCTTCTTTCACATTCTAAGTATTGGCCATTTTGGCTTTTGTATTCTAATACCAAACTTGGTATGGTGAAGCCCTATTATTTTTATGTTGTAATTTTCCTTTGAATAATACATACAATCTGATTTTGAGTTCATAAACATATTTCCTAAGTGTGTGAAGTCATGTATGATGAGGTCTAGTGATAAGCTTATATCTTTACTTCTCTTTATCCTTTCATGTTTAGTGCAAGAAGTTCTCATTCTAACAGGTCATATAGTGTGTATCTAGTGTGTTTAGCTTCCTTAAAGTGTTAAATTTCCTTTATAGTTTTAAATTATGATGTTTGGTCCACTTACGTTGAGTTTTTTCATGCATACCATCTCCATATTAAAATAATGATGTTAGAGTATTCTAGGAATTGGAGCTAGTGTTGTAAGTCTTTTCTTTAGTGTAAAATTATGATGATATTTCATATATATTCATGGTGTATCATCCCCTTTGAATAGTTTAATTTTATGAATATTTATACCTCTTTTCACATAATCAATCAGTTAGTGTAGGTGATAAGAACTTAAAGGTAAATCTAGGGAGCTATCCCTTAAACCTAGAGGTCTACCTCTACTATAGGCAACCCACAGGCCTAGAGGTATTCCAATGTTACCAAAATCTTAGAGTAGGTTTTAACAACATTCTCTAGGGTTCAATATTTTGTGTTAATAATTTTCATTAAATAAAAACTCAAGGTTACATCCAATAAACATAAATTCTGTGCATATTTTAAATTATCTTCATGGGAATTTCAATATAAAGACAAGGTACTTATAAGGTTATACCCTCAAAAGAGTTACATTAAGTTTTGGAAAATCTTCTAAATTAATTGCATAGTTTTTTTAACCTTTGACATCTTTCAAAATACCAACATATTTATGTATTATTTATCAATTCCATATTATATCTCCAAAAGACACAATGTGTTTCATTTATTTATACTTAAAAAAATTGTTCCAAATTCTTCACATATTTTAAATTGGATATAAGTGTAAGTTGAGATGACTATCCAGTTAGAAATAGTTCAAATCTTGTCTCATCCAAAAAAGGGAATGTGAAATAAATATTTGAAATAAGTGTTTTTCCAATGGGACCAATTGAGTGAGCAAAATAGTACATGAGAAAATAAAATACTCATTTATAGTAATTACCATCAACTATTTTTAAATAATGGTCACCAAAACATTACCAAGTTAAGGGGGGAGGATGTCATATCCCCATTATTAAGACTTTATTTTACATCATAATAAGTTTTAAGAGGCACAAAGATTATATTGACAACATTTATTGTTTCTTTTTATGTGTTTAGTTAAATACTATTTTCAACTAAGATTGTTTGTTAAGACATTAATTTGTATTTAGTTCAACATTTTTTATTATGTATTGTTATTATTATTTATGTTATCATGAGTAAATAAATTTTATCATATACTATTTCTCATTAGTTATCATTGTGTTATTGACTTCATATTTTTATTTTTAAAATAGATGCTTATAATGTTTTGTGGCTATTTTTTAGGTGTTTGGATTATCCACTAGAGCTAAGCTTAGCTTTAAAAAACATGGGAAAAAAGTAAGATAAATTATGAAAGGAGAGAGATAAATTAAGCTCTCTATTGATCATTGATGTCATTTATTTCATACATATGTTTGAGTCATTATGTACTCATATTTTACATAATATTATGTGAATGTTAAATAATTATTATATGTTTTAGGTGAAATATATAATACTCACATTATTTATATTGAAATATAAAATTAAATATAAGTGTTACAATGAAAAACTTAGTTAGGGTTAAATCTACTAATTAGACTCATAATTTAATTTTTTATGGAATTATTTACTATAAATAAATTTAAAAAGGGAATATATTCACCTTACATCACATATTATATGGTAATTTATATAAAAAAATAGTTAGTTATTAAAATCATAAAATAAATAAATAAAATTACAAGGAAAGAAACTCAAAATGCCATATGTGAGATACACTATATATTGTAAAGGGACTTGAGTTCATACTAAATAAAACATAGCATGACTTAGTAAAGTTTTATGATAAGAATCAAATAAAAAATAAAAATAAAAGTTAAGGTATAGGTGGGAAACAACCTCACCCCAAGCCTTAACCATTAGTTCACATGAATTATCTAAACTTATAGGTTTTGATGAAGTGAATGCCATTTAAGGTTTTTTTTAAAAGAAAGGATATCAGTTTTTTTTATTGAAGAATACTAAATTAGCTTTGATGACATGGAAATAAGATAATGCATGATTTTTTCATGGGTTTATTATAATTTTTCTAGCATACATAAACCATGATTTTTTTCCATGCAAGGAAGTTTTGAGATATTATATGTCCATCTAGAACTATAGAATAATACTAATTTAAATTAATAATGGTAGGCATATATTATGTAAGCTTTGAGTTTTTTTGAAATTGGAGGAATGTAAAAAAATAATAAAGAGAGAAAAAGGTAATATGAGACACAAACATAACAGAGTGTGGGGAATGGAAGAAAAGAGGAAAGTTATTTTAATGCCAATAATATTGGAAAGTAAGTAACTAAAACATTTCAATAAATTAAATTTTGATTAATTTTTATCATTATAAAGGTAAATGTGGTTGTTTTTTAATCTTGAAAATAGTTATGTTTTTAATGCGGTTTTATGGTTTTTTTGGTGTCTCGATTTCATTATGTGAAAAATACTTGTTTTCTATATCAATCCATACACATTTATTTACTATTACGATTATTTTAAGTTGATTTTTGAATAATATAAAATTATCTATATATCATAAATAAACTAACCGTACCTAGTTAGTTGAATCTATAAATATAGGAAAAAATTAGAAAAACCCCTAATCAAAAATATTAAATTTGATTAGACCTTAATATGTATTAGTATATAATTAAAAAGGAAATTGAAAGGTTATTACACCTTGATAAAATATAATAAATTACTTATGGTTAACAGATAAACTTGTAGGCCTCTTAGATGTTTATTATTTAATCTCAGCTAGTAACATGGCATTTTCCTTGTAAGATTGAAAATAATCTTTATAAAAAAGTAAGTTATAGAAATAAAGAAGTTAAGATTTATTACAGGTTTATGCAACCTATTTTTGACTCTCTAAATTCACCATAAGACTTGTGGTGGCAGAGATAATAAAACCAAGTTAAGGGTGAGTTAAATATTAGCTAAAGTTTTGGAAAAAGGAAGAAAAGGATAAAAGGTTGTAAACAACCTATTGTAAGATCTAAGACCCTAATTGGAATGGATTTTAAGCCCACTAGGTGATTATATGAAATCTAAAAAATAATGTATTTTTTGAAAGGATTATTGGGTTAACATGTTTAAATATATAATACCTTTATGGAAAATAATAACATGTGACCATAATGCATTGTTTTTTTAACAAATTTTTTATTTATGAGTTAATTGGGTGAACTTAATTCACTATAAGTAATCAATAACTTTTATCTCATTAAAGGGTCAATGGTAGATAAGAAGAATATGAGAACTAAAAAGGAGGCAATTTGGTCTCCTCCACAACCTATTTGGTTTAAACTAAACTTTGATGGAGTTTATAGAGGAAATCCAAGAGATTCTAAGACAAGTTGTGTGATCAAGGACTGTTGTGGTTCACTTATAAGACCAATATTTTTAAATCTACCAAATATAATGAATAATGAAGCTAAGTCCTAGGCTTTGGTAACTGGTGTTGAGATGGATTTAGAGTGTGGGATCTCCTTTTTAGAAATTAAAGGTGATTCACAGGTAGTCATCTAGGCTCTGAGAGTTTAGAGGGATAGATCATGGAAACTAAAAATATTTTGGATATAATCTGGCCTAAATTAAACTAGTTTGAGGATTAGATATGTTCCCATTGTTTTTAGGAAAGTAATTAAGTAATGGATTTTGTTGTGAATATGGGTGTTGATCAATCTATGGATGAGAGAGTGGACAATGTTAGAATAGGCTGGGAATATTGTATTGGGTTGGACCAAATTGACTTGTAATCTTTATTTTGATAAATTTTAATTTTAATTTTAATTTTAATTTTTAAATTAAATTAAAATATTTAAAAATTAAAAATGGTAAAAGGTGATAATCTTTTATTTATAATAGTGAGGTTTGATTTTCTATGGGATTTTATCTTGGATGGTATTGTTAGAGGATTCCTTTTTGATAATTAAGTTGGTATCTAGTTTTGAATGCCTCTTTATTGCTTCTATTAAAGGCAAGCATGCAAATTTATCATTCACGAGAGATTTTCATGTGTAATACTTGGGTGTAGATTATCTTGGATATGGATGTAGTAGGTGGTTTTGGGACCTGGGTTTGTTATTTATTTATGATGTCGAGATGGATAAAAATTATGTGGAATCAATTGGATATCCTTTGATATTTGTTAAAGCAAAAGCTCTTGAGATGGGCTTCTTGGATAACATCTCTAAAATGTGTCTCTTTAATTTTTTTTAGATACCTATGGTAGAATTTGTAGAGGCCATTAATAAATTCTTGGGGGTGAAACTATTGGTGGTGAGTAGATGGGTGCATGTGAATTTAGACCTAGCATGTTTTCTTACTATTAACCTTTGCATGGTGATGGTGGATAGAGAGCAAATAAAATCATTGGTTGATTTTTTCATCTAGCCAAAACATAGAGTGGGGTTGATTATAGAAATTGAATCCCTTCCTCTAGGTCCTTTCCCAACCCTCCCATTTTCAAGTAAGGATAACATGGGTTTCATTCTTATGTCCTTCTTTCATGATTTAGAAACCAAGTTTTTGGATTTGGTAAATTTCACTTAGGAAATGGATGAGATGTGTTTGGGTGAGTAGAAGAATAAAGAGAATAGAGGCATTGTCATGCTTAAAATTTAGGATCTCTTGAAGCCAACTTTGTATATGTAAGAATGGCATGCATAGAGGAAGAACCAAAATGTGTGCAAGCCATAAAATGGCTTGCCAAAGGAGTCACAAGGAGTGTCTTCAAGGAACCACAATGGTGTAAAGGGAAAGGTAATCCTCTGAAGGAACTAGGGAATAATCAAATGAGATTACTTTTTACACAATTATAGGAGGTAGTAGGTTCCCAAACAGGGTAGGAAGTGGTGGTGGTTGGCTCAGTTTTAGAAGTTAAATATTAGGAGGTGATTGCTACCAATTATAAGAGGAAAGACAAATTTACCTCTTCGGTCGAATTATTTTTAAGTGATGGTAAGGTGTTCAATTTGATCATTTTGGATTAATTCCAATATTTTGGCAATTTTGATGATAGGTAGGTAGGAGATAATCCTTTATAGTTGTTTTGGTAATTATGTTGTATATTGTTTGAAGTTGTTTCTAAAACTTTTGAATTTTTTATTAGTTTTCATGGTTATATACCTTAACAATGTTGATTGTTAATCCATATCAATAGATTTATTTTTAATTTTTTTTTTTTGGATAAGGACACTTAAACTCTGGCATCGATCTAAAAAAATTAATTAATAACTTTTTCCAAACATTAAAATCTTTAATATAAGCCTAAAAGCTTGAAAGTATTTTTCTCCCTCTATATTTTCATTTTTTATGTTTTCTATTTCAAAGTTCTTCCAATAATTAGGTTCATGGTTGGGGTGGGTATGACCAATATATTATCCATTAATGGTTGGGCTTATCTTAAACAATCTAATTTTTTTTTATTCCTCAATGATCTAATATATATATATATATATATATATATATGATGTACTTGCATATTAGTTATTATCTCTTTAAATGAGATATATGCACTTGTAATTTTATAATTAATTTAATTTAAACACATAAATTCTTACAATTATCCTTGAAGGATTGATTATTTTGATATAAGTTTTATATCAATCATTTTGTCTTATGCTTGTGATATATGGACATTGTTCTTAACTTTAATGTATGGTTGAACATTGGAAAAGTCCTCAAGAAAGATGTATGTTAACATTTATATATACACATAGTATAGTTTAAAGTTTAAGTTATGTTATTTTTATTTGAATAATTTTTATATTCATTCATAAATTTAGAAGTGTAAACCTTCTCTCTTTATTGAAAAACATTATAATTTATTAATGATATGTTGTTGTTGTTGTTGTTGTTGTTGTTGTTGAGTTATATTGATTGAGTTACCATTATTAATGGGATGTATTTATTCTATACCCACCTTCTTAAAAAAATACACACAAATGGGAATGTGATTGACATATTTTCACTCACTTTTTGCTTCTTATTGTTTAATTTTTTATGTATACCAATTATGTGTTTTTATCTTACCTAACTAGATATGTCTATAACGTTTCATGACATCTTAGAATAAATAAAGTAGTACATATGAGTATTTTTTATCCATTATGTTATTACATAATTATCTATTAAAAAATAACTTATTTGTATTTCCATATCACCATAGTAATAATAATACAAATGAAGTAAGGAGGATCCTATCAAGTTGTGATAACATTATAATTCATGGTGTTTAACTCGTATTATAAATTGGATTAATTTAGGCACCTTAATATGGTGGAATGACCTTATTTATATTTTATAAATTTGGTATGTTACTATTAAATGGTTTATTAATTTTTTATGAGAAGTTATATGCCTTTATGGACCTTACAATTTTGTTAGATTTATTTGAACATGAAATGACAAATAACTAGTGTCTGATTATTTTTTATATTTCTCAATATATTTGTTATATGAAAATTATTTTTACTGATTAGTTATAATTGGTTTTAAATCCATAATATAAATATATAATATAATATTAATTTTATTATAATAAATTAAATAATGTATGTTAACAAGAAAATTTATACTTATATTTTTTGGATAATACATACACCACTAAGTGTATTAAATGGATATTTAATGGCAATGGTTAGATATGAGTATATGTTTATTCATGATTTTTTTTTGGGTAGATTATTAAGTTAGGATAAATATTCAACTATGTTTTCAAAGTATTATATTTAAAGTGTATTAAAATTACCAAATTTTATGATATATTATAAATCACAAATAGGTTTACGTATTCATAGTTTATTACGCTTGAGTATTAAGTGAGTGTAAGATTAAATTTATGTGTGCTTATCTAAAATTGAGAAAAATATCATTAAGACATATAATTATGTAAGAAATAGATAATTTATTAATTATTTATTACAAGGAATAATTTGAATTTCATCTAATTGAGATGTTAAGTGGAATAAAGACATGTTAAGAAAATCAATATCTAAGATTTAATGACTTATTAAATTAATTTCAATTCAATTTAGTTAATGTTAAATAATATTTTAAATTTATACTTTCATATTACTATCATTCAGATTAATATTATTGAAGTATTTTCTCAAGATTAGCCTTTATTACTCATAAATATTATAGTGAGAGATATTACATCTATACTTGCTCTTTGGTAGTATCACTAATTTATTTCACCAGGTTTGAAGAGGGGAGATATTTATTATCATCCATTGGATGATAACATATGATAGTCTTTTTATTTTTGCATATTCCAAAAATATAAAAAAAATGTTTAATTAGCTCCTTGAAATATATATTGTTATTTCCATGTTAGTGGATAACATGTCATATGAGTATATATATATATATATATATATATATATATATATATATATATATATATATATATATATATATCACACATATTTTGAGTGTGATATAGACATATATAGACACATGATCTATGCACTTTCAGATGTTAATTCCTCCTTCTACTCATGTCATGTCAACATTGGGAGCATCCACTTCTTTGACCATGATAGTCTTTTTATTTTTGCATATTTCAAAAATATAAAAAAAATGTTTAATTAGCTCCTTGAAATATATATTGTTATTTCCATGTTAGTGGATAACATGTCAATTTATATATATATATATATATATATATATATATATATATATATATATATATATATATATATATATATATATAGATGTATCATGGTCAAAGAAGTGGATGCTCCCAATGTTGACATGACATGAGTAGAAGGAGGGATTAACATCTGAAAGTGCATAGATCATGTGTCTATATATGTCTATATCACACTCAAAATATGTGTGAAATATATATATATATATATATATATATATATATATATATATATATATATATATATATATATATATATTTCACACATATTTTGAGTGTGATATAGACATATATAGACACATGATCTATGCACTTTCAGATGTTAATCCCTCCTTCTACTCATGTCATGTCAACATTAGGAGCATCCACTTCTTTGACCATGATACATCTAGGCTATATTATTCTATGGTCACTTTACATTATCATATTTGATCTTACGTACTTACATATTCCTCTGTTCATGCTTATATATTTTGTAGTGTACTTGATTTGATATGTACTTAATTTTTTTTTCTAACACATATGATCTATTGTCTAGTATGTTATGATATATATTTCTTATGCTTTCATTTATGCACTTCTTTGAGTGTTTTGCCTTGTTATTGTCTTACTTATTTGAGAGTTTGAATATGCTCCATTATTTTTGGCCCCTATCCCTTTGTTTATTTTTTTGACATTTGAATATGCCATTTCTTGTATTGTGGGCATTTTAATATATAATGCTAATTTTGTGAACATTTGAATAAGTCATGTCCCTTCTATTATGTAGCATTAGAACATGCTCCTTATTTTCAGTCTCCTTGGACCATTTTAGTTTGATTTGTTATTAAGTGCTCTTACATGTGTACTTGATTTATTATTGATATTTTATTGTTACTCTCTAGATGTTAGCTTGATCTATATAATGCATCTTAGGCATTGATGTGATCACATTTTGTGTGATTTAATGATATATCTACCTAGACATGTTGCTCATATATTAACTAAAAAATATTTCTTGGGTATTACATTAAGTGGATGTTTCATAAGGGGAAATTAGAATTCATATTTGGAATTAAAACCCTAATAGAGGATACATATGAAACCCTAAGAAAAGATGAAACCTTAAGGTATAAAATATCTAGGTTTTTATTATAGTTAAATCAATGATGGGTTGAATAAAAAAAATTAGTGTAAAATAAAAAAATATTGAGATTATGTAAAATATAGAGATAATTATACAAATTATGTGATAAGGTAATTTGATAATGCAATTAGATTATTTTCAATTGACAAATAAATGTGGAAGAGAGATACTTATATTATTATGATACTATGTTACTCACTATGTTTGTCACTATTTTTTAAAATGCTCTATGTTTGCTCTATGACCACTCAAATAAAAAAAATAGGATCTCAAATCTTGCATGGATGTTGTGAGCAAAACTGAGACCCCTATTGAAAACAATATTATTTAATCTTTGTTGTTACTTTCCTTATTGATTTTAAAAATTTTGATGTCTCAAACCATTTCACCTAAACCTATAATTTCCTCATGTGTACACATTGACCTTAAGTATATGCTCTAAAATATATATTTCTCTTATCCTTCCTTTATAACCTTAATATCACTTTCAACCAAAAATGACCCTTGAAAAATGAGTTAGGATGATGGGTTGGATAGCCCAAACTGCTCCTCACTGAGTGATTAAGAGTTTCCTATGTTCCATTACTTGAAAAAGTGTTCAAGCCACATACATTTATCAAACCCATGTGTTTATGTGTAACACTCTGATCAATTTAGAATATAATGCAATGTTTAGAATCTAAAACTTGGCACCAACAACTTTCGTATGCATTTGTATTCAAACTTAGATATACAAATACTCTTTTAGTGAAATTCATATATTTATCTCTTTGTGATAATTTATCAAGAGATTTCTAATTGATTTATTTAAATTTTAAAGATTTTCCAAGATGATTTTTAGGTAATTCTCTAATGATTATAACCTTAAGATAGATTTATATTTATAAATGAATCTTATATATTTATTTCTATGAGTGACACATGAAACATGTATAGGTTGACTTAAAGGAGCATTCAAAATATGAAAACTAGTCCTTGAGTGTTTTTGACATTTTCAACAAAGACATACATCTTTTAAAAAATGTAATTATTTGAACATTATCAATATGTTTGAGTGAAAACTAGTAATTTGAGATATGGAAATATTTTGTTAGAATTCTATAAGGTTATTTTACAGATTAAGGTGATCCTAAATATGTGTATCTAATAAATTGTGTTGGTAAATAAAATAAGTAAATAGACAAATAGAAGAAAGTGCGACAAAAATCAAATGTATACATAATGTTCAAATATATCAAAATGTGAAAAAAATTAATATTTTAAAAATATCTATCACTAAAATTGATGTACTCTTCCCCTATTTTTAAGGTGTAAATAAATAATAAAATTTAATATTTTTTAAAGGTTAAGGATCTAAAGAAGGGCTTGAAATTTAATATTTTAAAAGATAAGTCTAATCTAAAATAAGGTTAGACCATGAGAATATTAATTTATTTAGAATAAATTACCCATAAACGAAAGTAAATATACTTTTTATTGTAAATTTACGGTGATATGGATAATAAATGGTTCTTTGAATGTGTTTTAAGGATGTGTTTTTTCAAATATAGAAACCTCTTCCCAATTTTTATCATGATTCAAATTCCAAAATGACGAGTGTGACTTTAGATGATAAGAATAACGGGAAAATATTCTTAAATGTTATTTAGGTTGGATTTTTAAAAAGTGAAAGGGTTCAAATATTTTATTTTCTCTAAAAATCTTACTAGAAAAAATGTAAGGGGAAGCATTGAGGTTATATAATTAATGAGATGGATGTTTCTTAATTGTAAATTTGTTAAGGTTGAACGGATTACTTTTCTTAGTGACTTTAAATGAGGAAGTAAAAACATATTCTATTCTCAATAAAGGTTGCATATTTTTTAATTGTTGGAATTTAATATTATATTTATGGAAGGATAATTTTCAATATATAATGGTGGACATAGATTCTAGTTTGATTTTGTTTAGACTTTATGACTTATCTTTGGAATATTTATATGTGGATGTTTGGAGGGATATTAGGAATGTTTTTGGAATTTTTTTTGAAATTTATTTTAGAGTTAGAAGATAATGACTTATAATTTTTGTTAGATTAAATATTTTAATTGATATAAATGATTCTCTAATAATTATTATTTTATTTTTTTGATGATAAATATTTTTAAAAAAAATTGAAATATTAAATATTTATAGAAATATGTTTCTTATATGACTTATAAAATCATCTTGAATCTTTTTTCCATAAAAATATGAGGTTGAATTTATTTTTTAAAGATGGAAGTAAGAAAGGGTTTCCATAATAAAAAAATATTCAAATGTTACTCTTAAAGTTACTAATAATCTCAAAACTTATAACGATTTGATGGAGATGGAAGGAATTTATAAAAATATAGCAAAAATATATATTAAGATAAAAGTAAGTATTTTTTTAATTTTAAGGGATTATACAAGTTTCAAATTAAAGTTGAAAGGGAACTCGAATTCAAACACATTTTGGGTATAGAAAAAACAAATATCTTCATGTTTGGGAGATTAGAACATTTTTAAAGGTATTCAATATAAAGAGTGGAATTATTTGATTGTATTTATTCAAGATGATATTAAAATTAGGTGTGATCAAAAGGAAGAAGATATAAGGGTGAAAGATTTGAATTTGGGGAAGATGTGTGTTGGATAGGGAAGCGAGTGTTTTCTCTCTTAAAGTGATGTCAAAATTAATAATGATGAAAAAATTAAGGTATAAGTTTGAATAGTTTGACACATGAAATTTTTTAGTTTGGAAATGTGTATTAAGTATTGAATACTTTGAATGAGAATTATTTATAGGTTCTAAGTCGTAGAATAGATCTTATCTGAGGAAGAAAATCTCTTTGCCTTCAAACAAAATCTTTGAATTTTTTGGTAAATATTGGGATGAAAAAATAATCTCATCCAAAATGAATCCTTCGTAAATTCATCCTTTAAATATGACTATAATGATCATCAATTTATAATACTAAAAGGTATGGAGGCAATCCTTGAGGTTTTAAATAAAATATTATGTAAGTTTTCATATATTGAAGGAGAAAAAGAAATAGAAAAGGAGGAACTAAATAAAGCAATATTCATGAACTACCAAGGGCATGTGTCATTTCAAAATCACACACCTTATTTTGATGTAATTTCAAATGAGATATAAAATTTAATGAGGTGTGTTGACTTCAAAAGGGAGTACACCTTTCATATAAGGGAGACCACCCTTTATAAATAATGTAGACCCTTTGGACAAGACTTTTCAGTCTTTTCCAATGGGTGTACACCATTTTTAAAGGGTTTACTTATTTTTCAAAATGTGTATGCTTGTTACAAAGGGTGTATACCCTTTACAAAGGTTCTTCTCCCTTATACATATGAAATATGTTATTTTAAGATTTATAATATTTTATTTTTTCACTTTCCCTCCAAAATTGGCCTAGTTACAGGTTTGGGGGTCCAAAACTAGTCTAAACCTTATCATAAATAAGCCCACATGATTTTTAGGAAATTTATGTCTTTTTATCTTTGCTGACACATTTCATTAGAAAAATATAGGTTTGCAAAGGTAAAAATGTAATTTTTGAATTGTGTGTGTGTGTGTGTGTGTGTGTGTGTGTCTAATGTTTAGCTATTTTTTTAATTATTATTTAATTTATACACAATATTATGGACTATATACATATTATTAAAAATACATTTATAAAATTTGACCATTAATCAAAATTTTATAAAACTTATATCTTAACAATCTACACATTATTGGCGATGATGTAAAAAATTATTTTCATGAAGTTAAATCTAAAAGTTGTGTTTGAAAAATGATTTTAATGAAGTTAAGTCAAAATGTTGTGTTTAAAAAAATGACTTTCATGCAGTATTCTTATCTTTTCACAAAAAACTGCCAAACCATGGTACTAATGCATCAATCTTTCACACTTTTATCATCTAGGTATTGAAAAAAAATAGAAACTACATTCAAAGAGCCATAATTCATATTCTTGCATTATTATCAAATTATTTTTTCAAATGTCTCTAAATTTTTTTGAAAGGTCAATTATTAATAGTTTTAGAAAAAAAAAAGTGGCATTTAATAAAGAAGATAAAAATGAGAATCAATAAATTTCATAATATTACGATAATAATAAAAGTAAGAAAAATGATATGTTCCTTTATTTTTTGTATCTCTAAGTAATAATGAAGTTATGGGATTTATAACAAAGTTATTATAAGTTTAGGGACTATTTTTAATGATTTAAAAGATAAGGTTAGAGAAGTCTCCCGCAATCATGCATTTTTTTAATGATAAGAAATATAATGAAAGATTAAATATTTTTAACATTTCAACTTTTACAACATATCTAGTTACCCCTTCCCTTCCAATCTAAGTCATAAGAAAAAAAATAAAAGGTATAAAAACAAAATTTGAAATTATCTTAAAAAAATGTTATTTTGGGGAAGTAATAATATCTACTCATAAAACTATACATGAATTAGCCTCACAATGGAATGAGAATTTAGATCAATTATTTTCATGTTATTTATCTTCTGAAATATTAGGGGTATGAATGCCCATAAAAAATGTATATAATCAAGTGTCAATTATGGATGAGAAGACTAAATTTTGTATTATTATAAGAAATTAGATTATTTGGAAAATAATTTACCAAAATGTTGATGGATATCTAATAATTTTAGAAAAGATGTATAAATTATGCATTGGGGATGTAAGGGAGTTTTGTATTATTTATAGTACTACAATAATTAAGATTAAATTAGTGAGTACAGATTTAAATTGGATTTATTGAGATTTTCAATGTTATAAAAAAATATTTTAGATATGGTCATTGATGTCTATAGATTAAATAGTTCAATTATAAAAATAAAAATGTGGGAATAAATTTCATTGGTTCTTAAATAGAATTTGGGTAAAATTTTGATTTTAGGAGGAAATTTCAATTCTATTTTAGATCCCTTAGATAAAATAAGAGTGATTATTAGATAACTCAATCTAAATTTTTATTAAAGATTTTATCTCTACTAACTCTTTGATGGATATACTTAAGAGTGGGAAATATACTTAGATGAAAAACAGGAAAGGATTTAAAAACATTCTGAAAATATTGTAATTTTTTTTACTTCACCAAAGTTGGTTTTATGAAAATTAGATTGCTAAATCATTTATTTTGAATGTCTCTTAGTTTAATCATTCTCTGATTTGCCTTTCAATTAGATTATAAAAATTGTAAAGATAAGCCTTTTTAATTTTTAACTTATGTAGTTGAAAGATCTAGGATTTGATGAATGTTTGAAGGATTGGTGGGATGGTGAGAGGTCCAAGATCTTAAAGTTTTATCATAATCCAAAAAAATCATATGTATGATAAGAAAATGGAATAAAAATATTTTTGGAAACTTTTTTAAGGAGAAGTAAATTTTGGAAAATGATCTTTAATTTGAAAATATTGTAATAAATTTTTTCATTCTAATATATGAATCATGGACACCCAAATGCAATAGTATATTTATCGAGTACATTCTACTTAACATACCACATCACCAGTGGTTTTGGCAAAAAAATTGAATTTGTTTCTATCATTTATAATTATTTCTTCCATCTTTTGTAAACATTAAATTGAAACATCCCCATCATCTTATATTGTACACAAGTAATAATAATTTATATTACTTATTGTTTGTCCCAAACTTTCCTCCATAATTTCTCCACTTAAATTTTAAAATTCAAACCTTCCTCTATAATTTCTCCACTTAAACTTTCCTATATATTTTCAAGATTCCTTCTTAAACTAATACCTTTAATATTGCCTTGATCATCTTTTTTTATTATTATTTTAAAAATATTATGAATAAAAATTAATACATGAAACGATTAATATAAATAAAAATCAATCTTTTATTAAATAGATCAAATATGTTAACAAAAATTTAAATAAATTGTAAAGCATACTTATAATTCAACAAAGGGAAACATTTCTGATGCCCAAAAAAATTAAATTTATGATTATACAAAATATATTACCTTTGAAAAAATATATATCTTATGACATGATTCAATAAATATTCAAATATATCAACCTTTTATACGCGCACAAGAATCTGACATAAAATGTTTTGATTAGCCATGGACGATGCTTATTACATGTTAACAAACAAAAAAAAAAAATAAGACTACAAATGTCGAATATGGGGGATGAACTTATTGGTAGGGCACATTTTTCTGCCAACATTCACACATACATGGAAATATGAATCAAAAATTTTGAGTTAAAAAGACTATTTATCTTATTTTTACACTTTCAATACATTTATCTTGGATCCCCATATAACTAAGGTATGTATTATTATCCTTGTATGAGTGCTAGTAAATATATTGGTGACACTGATGATTTTAATTCTGTTTTGTTTTCAAAGAATATTTTTAGAAGTTGAGAGTTGAAAATGAGGAAGGGAGGGGCATTGACATGGTAGATATATAAGATCATTTAGACCATATCTCTCTTTTTACAACAAAATGAAAATGATGCGATAAAATGTAGAATGGTTTTGGTGAATATAACATTATAACTTCAAGCTTTTTGAAGTTTTCAATACTAGTAAATATGTTTAAATTTATGGGTCTATCATGGTATTTTGTATATCTTTCTTTTTATATAAAAATTTGTGGTGGAGAAAGAGTTGTATATGTATTTGGGAAAAATAAAAATTTAAGCAATAATATATTAGAGAAATAAGATAAATTGTTATATATACATAGTTTTTATGATACTCTTCATACCATAATAGGTTTTTATTAGTGTTAAAACTTTATCGATTATGAAAGTGACAACATAGATGTTTTTGATTAATTAATTATATTTATCACAAATTATGCTCATATAGTTTCTTTAATGTAATGTTTTTATTAAATTAAAAAATTTAAAAACACACAGACAATATCAACAAGCCTAGTTGTTCTATGGCACTAGTTTCATATGAAAGAACATGGGGTTCAAATCATATTTTTTACATGTTATTTTTAATTTGTTATTTTTTACATAGTTAATTTTTTTATAGGGTAAAAGTGGGTTTTTGATAAATCCCAAATTCTTTTACAAAATAATAACAAAAAATAAAATAAAATATGACAAAAGACAAGTTCAACAAACATGATATAATAAAAAAAAAGCCTAAGCTAACAAAAATTTACAAGCAAATAGAAATAATAAGAAAATAATAGATAATAAATACTAAAAAGTTGCATGAAAAATTAAAATAGAAGAAAATAATTCATTTAATAATCGATCTACTTCACATTATTCTTTTAAAAGTATTAGATGATCTTCTACCATGTCTTTATCTTCAACCTCTTTGCCTTTACTTAGGCTCCTAATAATTATTTTAATTTAGTCTTCCCCTTTAGTATTATTTTTAATTTTCCTTATAACTTCCTAAAACATTAATATAATAATATCACAATTTTTATGGTTGTTTTGCTTAATTGAATGACCTTTGCTAGATTTTCATTAAGATATTTTTGTTCACTTTTCATCTATCTCATTTTTTCCTAAAGGTTGTTCATCTCCTATAATTTTACACATGTTATCTATTAAGCTCTATGCATATTTATTAAATGAAAAGTTGACTTGAAGTTGGGGTTGTTCTCCATTTATATGATGATACAAGAGTTTTATTCTAGTCCTAATTCTCTTGTTCTCAATCATAATCCATATAAGGATACTCTATTATAGGCGATAATCCTTTTTAATAAGGTCAATTATATTTTGCATTTTCTTAATAGTTATTGTTTCCTCCTTACCTCTAGGAAATTTCTTTTTTTACTTTCTAGAAGCCTAAATTTCCCTCGATTCACTATTTAACTCCTTATCAAAAATATATATCTTTTATATAAGTAGACTCTTTCTCTTATGAAATAATATTTTCACTAGGAAGTTGTATTCTATCTCCTTATAATAAAGAATTACTCATAATCTTGCCTTTATTGTTCCTATAAATAGAGCATCATGTGGGATATTTTCATATTTTAAAAATTTAAAATTCTCATCTTTAAACTTCTCATCAAGGCACTTTTTATTCACCCTCCTATTCCTTCCTTCCTCTAATTCCCTTCCTAAGGTCTCCCCCTTGTTAGTGGTAATTGGATAACTATAGATTTAGGGGTTTTATTGACCTTCCCTAAATCAGGGATGACTAGATCTGAGGATCCTACACCAAATGGACCAAAATCCACTAAACATATCTTTGGGATGAGTATAGACTTTGTAAAATGAGATTTGGATTCTTAAAAAATCAAAAGGATGAGGCCTTGGTGCAGGGGAAGCTCTATTTTATCTATTTGAACATCAATCACTAAAATTTTAATGGACATCAAAAAATAGAAAGGAATACTCACTAATTTTTGTGTATTAAATGACTAATCAAGGTGAAATAGTTATAAAAACAAATTTAAATCTCTCCTAGAACATAATTTACTTCATAATTTGAAGTGACACTTCATCCCAAGGCCTCAAAATATATTTTTGGAGTTAGTCAGCCTAAAATTTTCTCAAATGATTCTTTCATTTCAAAAAATAATTCATATTTTCCTCTTTCTTCCTTTTATCTTTATATAATTCCATCCCTTTAGTTTTCATTTTGATTTCCACTGCTATGTTTTCCTCAGATACCTTGAAGGAAAGTCCTATAACTATGACTTTTCTAACTTTATAGAATTTGTTAAATTTCCCTAAAATCATAAGATCATACCCCTTTATTCTAATCTATTAAATCTATCAATCATCCTTTTCATAGAAAATGTCACACAGTTGAATTATTTCAGACTCCCTCACATGAAAAGGAACTTATTCTCAGTCTATCACCTCCCATTAATCCCATAGATTAATCTCCATTAATTAAAATATATTCTCTAAGAGAAATTACACTCATCCATATTGTATCCTTAATTTACAGCTATTTAAATTCTTATTCAAAACCCATTTCAAGATATAATACAAACATAAATGTAATTAGACGTAAGGATCATATTTACAAAAAAAATAAGACCCCCTTACTTTGTAAATGATAAATCAAATGATTGACATAACACCCCTTATTGATTATATGGTCAATAAATGCATGTGTCTTGTTAAAAATAAATTAAAAAAAATGGTTACGTGAGTAAAGTTTCCTCTATCTTTTCTAAATGATTGACATTGGAAAGATTGAAAAGGTTGTATTTTTATTCAAAGGGTTGTCAAACTAGACTTACTAAGACATATAAATGGAAGAGATTTACACTTTTACTTCCTCATCAAATATTTGAATGATAAATCTAGGTAAAGATAGAGAATCAAACCATTTCTCCAGGCTTATACTAGACACATCTTTATTAGTAAACCAACCAATTTACTACCCTATTACCTTCTCTATAGATATGTAATTATGGTTTCCTAAAAGGATTTTATTATCATAAGGTTATCTTCAATATTTTTTTTAATTCAATAACTAGGAAGCCATTCATTTTTAAGGCATCTAATTATGTTCAGGGAGTCCCTCTCAATGGAAAATTTTTAATCCTCATCTCTTTGACTAAATTTAGACCCTACAAATTAGCTTTGAATTTTGCATAATGATATTATAGGACTAAAAAACTACCTGCACAGACTATCACTAAATTTCCTTTATTTTATATTATAATTCCTCCACCCCCTACTTTCTTAGGTTTACCTTTAGAAGCACCATTGTAATTCAATTTAAAACAACTAGGTGAAGGACATTTCTATTTGATTAAGTTCCCATCAACCTTCTTCCCCTCATTCAACATTACTGAGGAAATATAAATATTCAATTAATATATATATATATATATATATATATATATATATATATATATATACAAAACATTCACTTTCCTTTTATGATTATGCATATAAAAATTATCTAATATATCTTGTGTAATATTAGATCCCACACCATGGTTGTTGCATTGTTTATCCTAAAATATTCTTGAGTTCTTTTTTAGCTAAAGTCCAAAAAAACATATGGTAGTTATATCTTCCAAAAGAGTCCACAAATAATAATTATTTAAAGGAGGGATCCATTGGTAGACAAGATCCAATATACATCTTAGTTGCACCTAATAGACCCCAAACATAGAGTTAATGAAGCTAAATGTATTCTAAGTGAAAGGAAAATCTACTATGGTAAACCATTGTAGCTTCTCTTTTACGTAAGACACATATTAGGTATCATAAATCCTCTTATTATTAGATTATCTTGAGTTATTAGTTTATTATTAACAGATAGCTATAAGAATATATTGATTTTTCAAATGAGATTTTTAGACAAAACTTGAGATCTAGGAAATCCATTTGGTTGAGATGCTTGAAGTACTAAATAACCTAAAATCACATTATAAATCCTTTATGAATTAGCTAACCAAACGAGTTCGTCTTCTCTTTCTCCTTGATAAATTTTAAAGTCATTTAATAACTAATTTATAATTATTAAATTATTAATATAATCAAGTTTTGTAGAGTTCATATTGATTATTTTTTATCTTCTCTTTGAATCCCTAATTTGTGTGTAATTTGTCACTTTTCCTCCCATTATTTTTTTAAATGAAATATTAAGGATATCCCATAGATTAATAAATATCATAAGTGTGCTAATAATCTATATGTCATCCTAAAAAAAACCCTAGTACTTAGTCCTACATTCCATTTACATCATTTCTATAATAAATTTATTCTCTTAACCAAATTATTCCAAAACTATTATCCAATGGGAAAATAATCATTAGATAAAAATAGGAGAGCATAATTATTATCTGGGTACTTATCATTTAGTATGAAATTACATTTATTGTGTTCTTTCAAAAATATCCCTCTAAATTTATCTATAGGATATTTATTTAAGGATCTAAATATTTGAATTCTAATACTTCCTTTTTTCTTAAGGAAGCAAGTTATCTTCCAAGAAACTAATGATTTATATATTTACGTTCTACCTATGACCATAAAAATATTCTTTAAATATATTTAATATTATCATCTACACTCTTTGAAATTATGAATATGAATGTGAAGTAGATAATAATAATTTGCAAATTCATTTCAAGAAGCTTTAATTCACCTAATTAGCTTAAAATATATCCTTTTTAGCATGTTGCTTGCTATTGATTTCTATCAATAAGGTCATACAGGATACATTTAGTCATTGTATCCTTGAACATAAGGATAAAAATATAGGAGTATCTAAATTCCTTAGATTGGGACAAAAAAACAATTGACATTCTTTTTGTAGATCAAGAGAGGTTTTGAGGAAAAAAGAACACTCTTTTCCAAATTAATTTTTTGACTTGAAACTTTAGCATGAAAATATAACAAGTATATTATTTCTTTGTTTTCCCTAACTAAAGCTTCTCCAAAATATTCTATTATCATCTAAATTTTTTTAGTGAGAAACTAATTTCATTGTGGAAGTAGGTTTAAATCCTTAGATTCTACTAGTACCTTTTGTAGAAACAGAACTTCTTCCTAAACTCTCCTCCATGATTATAAATAGGTAAGGAGATATATGATCCCCTTTTTTGAATCCTCTGTTAGTGGAAAAAATCATGTAGGAGACCTATTTATCATTATTTAAAACATGTAAGAATGTTGGAGTGGGACACAATTAAGGATCGATATGGATATGATCAAATGCATAAAGAAATTATTTGTTGTAGAAGTGAAATAAAACATGAGCCAAAATAATAAATGTCTTTAACAATCATAATATAGATAAATTAACATTAACATAATTAGGCATAAAATATTTAGGAAAGTTAAATATATTAGTGTAATAAAAACATGTCCTCCCATCCTCATGATTGTGGGATTATCTTCCTCAATGTCCTAAAAATACACCTAAGAAAGCTAATTAAACATGTGTATAAAAAACCATTACCAACAATTCTTTATGTGTAGTTTAGGTCGGTATAATATGTACAAAATCCTAATGATTCACCCAAGTACATATAAAACCCACCCTAAATGAGGAATATGGAGTTACTTGAACCCAAAGAAGAACCTAAAAATGAAGATACTTGATATTAGTGAAGGGTTTGGTGAACATATCAAAAAAATAATATATAGTTTAGATTTAGTGGAGATCAATGTAGTTTAGATGTAGTGGAGATCAATGAATTAATCATGGATAAAATCCTAAATTAAATTCATGTGAATATAAATATGATTTGTCCAATTATGGAGGATAAGATTCATGTAGACCTAGATTATGCTTTGAATATCATAAAAGATGATTGTTGGTCATCAAAATTGGATACCAAATTCACTAAAAATCCCTTGAAGATAAATAGCCTTAGTGAAAACATTAACAACTCCTCTATATTACGCCTTTGTAGAAGATAAAGCAATAACATTTTACTTATTTCTTGACCAACTAATTGGACCTAAACCAAGAGAAAAATTATAGCCTAAAGTATACTTATAATTATGAATATCACCAATCTAATATGAATCTATACATCCAATCAAGTCAACATCATTGCTTATTCCATAATGAATATTGAAACTATGAGTATTATAAATTTAGTGGCTAATTTTATAAGTTGATTTATAATGAATTTCATGTGATTATTGCATAAATATATAGACCATTCCCATTGCATATGAAATATTAAGTTTAGTGTACAAAATATAGATGAGACTGCCAACAAGTTTTCAAAATAAGATCAACCAAATGAGATGAACAATCAGCCTCAAGCTTCACACCAGATAGAAAGGGAGATGTATTTGGATCATAGTATCCATGGTAAACCATGAAAGTAAATCAAGATCATACTTGGATTATGTAATAGTGATCTCATATTCAGACTAAGAACTTTCAATCACAAGAAAGTAATGCAACAATCCCAAATCAATCATCAATAACCTATCATAAAAAGTATTTTTCACTACTAAAATTATGGATGAAGAACTCCATGTAATCAATAGGTCATAAACATGGAGAAATATAATAAATAGTTATTCTTCGTACCAAAAAATGTAAACATTTGGATCAAAATGGCATCTACTAAACCCAACCAAAAGAATAAAGGAGTCCATCTTGGCATACCCAGATTGAGGAATTTATTTGAGGCCATAGATATATTTTTAAAGTTTTTAAAATAAGTAGGAATATTCCATAAATACTTTTGGTTACTCCATGTATATTTCTTTTTTGAGGCCACTGTGAAGAAAGACATTCTTCACATCCTAATGATGTGTTATGGAAATGGCAAGAGTGAGTTAGGTTGATTTCATTTTAGAAACTAGGGAAAATGTCTTGGTATATTTAATGTCAGGTACCTAAGAAACAAATTGCTACCAAATGTGATTTGAACTTGTCTACGAACCCATCTTCTACAAGTCTTGTTCAACAGATCTACCTAAATTGAGCAAGTTTTCTTCCCTTAAGAATAGGGACTAAATACCAATTATTATTATTTATCAAGGAAGCATACTCCTATTCCATATCATTATCCAACTTAGGAGTGCATGATACCTCATGAAATTAATGCATATTAGAATCATATGCAATGAACACATATGTGGAATTCTATAACTTTGAATGCATTTGCCTAGTTTTTGATGGATCTTCAACCTAGTTACTAAAAATTTGAAGTGTCTATCTAGACCAAAGAGGACCATAATTCAAAGAGTTAGTAACATATTCCTATTCCTCTAAAGATACTCTAGGATAAGGAGGAGGTGTGAATCTTATCACTAATCTCATCATCATAACTATAAGAAAAATCTAGATCATTTGGAATTTACTTAGGTGGATATGAATCAACATAATTGCCATAAAATCCTAGTTCATCTAAGGAAGAGGGAGGAGTGTAAAATGTGGACTTTGATGGAACCTATTGAAAGTGAACATTTCTCTCAATTAAAAACTCATGGGTGGTGGGATGGATAATCATGTATCCCCTAACACCCTTAAGATATCTAATGAAGATGCAAGGTTAACTCTAAGATTCCATTACCTTACATTTATTTTTCAAAATGTGACCCATAATAGGAGATACAAACACTAAAAAATGTTTTCATATGGGTTTTTTACCACTCCATACTTTAAAAAAATGACTCCTTTCAATTATTTATGGGTAACTCAGTTCTAGATATAATTATTGGTGGTTGTTTTGACATGGCCAATAACAATCATGTTTCTTGTGGTTTTTATGCACCAAAAACCCCTCTTGTAAGGAGCTCATAATAAATCCACAAGGTTTATTATACCTAATGTAGGCACACCTATCTTACACCTAGTGTCTTCTTGTGACTATTCCAATTCAAGGGGAATTTGTTGGTAACTGGAGTATTTCATACTTTTCAATATTTATTTATATTACGAGATAATGCTTATAGAATCAATAAAATTATTTAAAGAAGAATAAATAAATAATTAAAATATATAAATTTATTTAATAGATTCAAAAGTGCAAAAGCAACAAAAAATAAGAGCATGAAAACAAGATCAACATTAGATTTATATTTCAGCTTGGAATCTAAAGTAATCTAGTCTAACTAAATGATTAAAAAGAGAAAAAGAGGGAAGGGCAAGGAGAAAAGATTAAGAAAATTTTGACTTTATAATGTAATCCTTCATAATTATATTTATAAAATGAATTTTGGAGTAACCAATCCTTAGTTTAACTAGACCTAGCACAAATCTAACTAAGGATGGTGCAAGAATCTTTAGAACAAAGTAGCATAGCTAATGAGGAAACTTGGGCCACCATATAAATGTATACACCAATTCTATTAGATGACTAAGCTTTTATCTAAATATGTTTCTATGAAAAGGATCAATTGGGATTCATTACATGCTCAAGTGAGTTATAAACTTGTATTTCAAAAAACCTCAACTCAGAAAGTTAACTAATAAAGTAGGGAAAATGCATGATAAAATGACTAATCTACTTAACTAGGGAGGACCATCCAGTCTAGTCCACAAATCCACTCTAATATAATGAAGATAACCCTTATTAAAATGTAAGAGATGATATTATATAGGCATATAGGCATAAGGAGTTTCATATTTTATTTCTAATGGGTTAGGTATAGAAATTCAATGCAAAGGTCCACTTAAGATCTATTGGGAAAAAACTCCCCATCAATTCAATCATGAAAACATCAGGGACCATGCTTGTTTGGACTAGGAGTGAATGCCTTCAAGATAATGTAATTGAGATTGCATTGGGATATCTAGTCACCTATCTTTTATGCAGCTAAAATTACACTTATTTAATGTAATCTTTTGTCTTTTATGTTGTTGCACTTGATCCCAATGCACATGCCATATTTTGATTAATTCCTCTAACTAGATTTATATTGAATTCTATCATTCATGATCATTTTTTGGTGGATAACC